>CM034533.1:68440181-68705338 GCA_020002185.1 Paraescarpia echinospica | reverse complement strand
ATGTGTATGGGTGTGTGGATGCATGCATATGAGCATGTGTATGGGTGTGTGGATGCATGCATATGAGCATGTGTATGGGTGTGTGGATGCATGCATATGAGCACGTGTATGGGTGTGTGGATGCATGCATATGTGTATGGGTGTGTGGATGCATGCATATGAGCATGTGTATGGGTGTGTGGATGCATGCATATGAGCATGTGTATGGGTGTGTGGATGCATGCATATGAGCACGTGGATGCATGCATATGAGCATGTGTATGGGTGTGTGGATGCATGCATATGAGCATGTGTATGGGTGTGTGGATGCATGCATATGAGCATGTGTATGGGTGTGTGGATGCATGCATATGAGCATGTGTATGGGTGTGTGGATGCATGCATATGAGCATGTGTATGGGTGTGTGGATGCATGCATATGAGCATGTGTATGGGTGTGTGGATGCATGCATATGAGCATGTGTATGGGTGTGTGGATGCATGCATATGAGCATGTGTATGGGTGTGTGAATGCATGCATATGAGCATGTGCATGGGTGTGTGGATGCATGCACATGAGCATGTGCATGGGTGTGTGGATGCATGCATATGAGCATGTGCATGGGTGTGTGGATGCATGCATATGAGCATGTGTACGTAGGTAGTATAGAAAAAGGCAACATGAAAACATTGTATCTGGTGATGTACTTTGGTTGTTTCAGCTGCTCTTATGTTGGTCCATGTTTGTGGACATATCACTGATGCATTCACAACCAAAAGCAATAGTATACTGTATATTCGTATATAGAATGCACATTTGTATCGAAGCAACAATATTTTTCTTTGAAAGATATGTTTTCATGTCACCAGGTGGCATTACTGACAGAGAACATCTACTCATGGGTGGATAGTGCTCGAGATGTGAACTCCAGCATAATTAAAGTGAACCTGTATGATATGAATGGAGACGTTATGATAATAGATCCATCTGTGGCAACCAATGTAAAGTTTGAGGGTAAGTTGACTTCAACAATGTCCAGTAAGGGATCATCTCGGAACGTCGATGTCCGATATCAGACAAAATTACTTTCATCTGGCCTCAGCTCCCCATAGCCAGACGAAAGTTTGTAAACATGATGATGATATTAATATATCAGACCGAAGCATAAAATATCGATGTCCGACGCCAGATGAGACTGCCTCTAATCTCCCCTACCCAAACGAATGTGATTTTGTCTGATGTCAAACATTGACGTTCTGAGATGGTCCGTAACTTGATCAATAACTATATATACGCTAGAGCCTCAATGTGTTATATCACAACGCAGCAACTGAAGGTATTTACTAAAAAACAATTGTATGGTTAATTGAACAACCACGACTTCTGTTGTCATTTATTAGGTAAGGAAAATCAAGTCATGACTGTGCTTACTTGAATATGGCAAACAAAAATTGTCTGAACCATTGAAACAATTTATCTTTATTAATCCCCGTACCAAAGAACTGATGTATCAACATTGAAACACATATTTTGCTCCAAGAAGTTCCTTCCAAGTCCGCGTAATGACAGGTGGAAGTAAATTATGATGGACAGTATTAACATGAAGTTGTGTCAGAAAGAAGAACAGCCGAGGTATTCAATCTCCAACAATGTCCTATAATAATAGTAAAGTTCTTACACACCGCCACATCCAAACAATACTTCTGGAGCGCTGTACATTGGTGCAAGTCTAAATCATATTGTCATAGAAATGTACACAGTTAAACTATTGATGCTGAAAAGTCAGCAGATATTACGAGTAAAATACATTAAAGCGTCTTTTCTGTAAATAAATAGTTAAAATTATTAAACGTCAGCGTCTTTCCCAGTTTAACCTCCTTGGTGATAAATGACTTAATTTATAAAAAAAACAGTTTGTATATTTAGTATGTACTTGTAGTAATAATGCACTAATTTTACTAGGGATTTTCATTTTTTTTATAAATAAACAATTAATTTAATTCATAAGATGGCTCTTACGACAGTGACTATAATTTGTCTCAGTAGGAGTCTCCCTGCCCTTATATGACATAACCTTTAATGTTCCAACTATAAATTATATACTTACCACTTCATTTTTTTCATGACGATTCGATTGCAATATATTGCATTGTTTTTGTAACGATTATTCTGTTGTATTATATATTTAGTACAACTAAATATTTCCTGTTCCTGTTTAACCAGCATATGTGTTTTGACAGTGAACTTCAAAGTGCCCCAGTTGACACCGCCTCCCCCAGACAAGAATGTGCCATTATATGACAACATGATCTACAAGTCACTCAACATCTCCACAGCAAGTAGTGCCCTCATGCTGCACATTCAGCCTACCCCAGGACAGACCTGGCAGGTAAGGGGGTATTTTGTTATCTCTGAAGCAAGTAGCACCTTCATGGAAACTATGCCCAGACAGACCTGGCAAAAGGAAATTAATAGATTAAATATAGTTTTTTTTATTTTTTAAAGAAGATGTCGATAGAAATATGTTCTTACAACTCATTAAAAGTGTGTAGTAAAACTATATAAAGTGAGCAAAGTAGCACAATAATAATGCAGTCTTACAAGGCACCTTTGACAACACGTTCATTGTGTTTAATCCATTTTCAGAGAAATTAAGCAACGTCTAACCTAATTTGTTTAGATTGAGACAATATTGACTTTGTATCCACAACAGGTTCTTTCCATTTGCCTGTGTGGGAGCTTTGACTTCCACTGACATAGACATGAGGGAGAAAGAAGGGACTAATGACTTTTTGTTGTATCTTCTGAAAGACACAAAAAGATATGCAGGAGGTGAACAAAATTACCCCAAAATTCAGGATCGAACTTGACTCGAACCACGGTCCAGTGCTTTATCGCTAGACAGCCATACCCAGATTAGGACAATGACTGTGTAGATTGGATATGAGAATGCAGTAATTCACACAGAGGATGATAAATTGTTGGAACAAATGATCAGATTACGAAATAGCCAGATCAGAGATGAGACATTCACCCCTAAATCCATCTCAGATGTCATCAGATATAGAAGACTCCGGTGGTTTGGAAATGTCTGCTGTAAGCCAAATTAAAATCTCATAAAAATAGCTTACAAGGAATACTTTAAAGGACACAGAAAACGAGGAAGGCCGCAGAAGGTGGAGTGACCAAATTAGACAGGACACTGGACTCGTGCTGTTAACAGCAGAGTGGTGTGCTCTAGACAGGACGAAATGGAGGGATGTGACATCCAGGAGGATGGCGAGGGGTCAAACTGGCCTAGGTATTTAAGTCAAGTAAGTTAATGATCTTTTCTAGCAATGTGAATATTAAAGTATAAAATGTATACCTTCAAAGGTAGCTAGGCTATACATAATTGAAACATGTTTTGCCTACTATCTTTCTCAGATCCATAGCAGAATCTATTTCACCAGATATAGTTAGACCCCCAGGATGCTCAAGTATTTGAATGTTAAAATTACATTAATGTTTACTTATTTTACAGATTTTCATCAAATTCAATGTGACTCGGTCAAACGAAGAAAGGCCCACGAACGTGTCGTACGACTTCAGCATGACTTTGCCCTCTGAGTCTCATAACCCATGGCTTGTCTTCGTTTCGGAAAATGTCACCAAACAAGGCTTTGCCTACTTGGGAATACGTAGCATCGGTAAAACAAAGATTCCATAAATAATAAAAAAATGTATCTGTTTACACTGTTTGAATGTATTGGATGATTGCACATTATGGACACCTTTGTATAATGGACACTTGTAAATAATGGATACCTATGTATAGGGAACATTAAAAATTAAATGGACACCTGTGTATAGTGGACACTGATAAATACATGACACCTGTGTACTATGGACACTTGTAAATAATGGACAGTTGTAAATAATGAACACCTGTATGTAATAGACACTTGTAACTAATGGACACCTGTGTATGATGGACACTTGTACATGATTAACACCTGTGTATGATGGACACTTGTAAATAATGGACACCTGTGTATGATGGACACTTGTACATGATTGACACCTGTGTATGATGGACACTTGTAAATAATGGACACCTGTGTATACTGGACACTTGTAAATAATGGACACCTTTGTTTAATGGACACTTGTAAATAATATACACCTGCGTACAATGGACACTTATAAATAATGGACACCTGTAGACAAATATAACAACTTGTCTTATCAAAAGGTGATTTTTCAGAGACAAAACAAGAGACATCAGGACGCAAGAGAAGGGCTGCACAAGAGACATCTGGAGACTTAAATCTCAACTTTACAGTTTCATTACATCGCTGTCGAGCCTGGGACTCATCCAAGGAACTGTGGAGGAGTGATATTTGTCAGGTTGGTGCTGCCTGTCCTACATCTAGCTTTCAGGTTTATATCGAATAGACGATGGCTGGAATCTAACTAGTTAAGTTAGCATGTGTATGTGTGAGTGTGTGTGGGAGTATGAATGTTTTCCTCCTAAAGGCAATTTTCTTCTTGGGCACCAAACTTTCAGGGATTAATCTATGATCCTTCAGAAGAAGAAAATTATATTATTTTGTTTCGAAATTTTGCATCAGTTAAGGGTTGTTACGAGATAAGGGTTTGTAAGATTGTTTACAACATTTTGTGTTTTCTGCGATTGTTCGAAATTATACCATCCACCGATCAGTTGAGGACATTTTAAACCATCCACCGATCAGTTAAGGACATTTTAAACCATCCACCGATGAGTTGGAGACATTTTAAACCATCCACCAATCAGTTGGAGACATTTTAAACCATCCTTCGATCAGTTGAAGACATTTTGAACCATCCACCGATCAGTTGGGGATATTTTAAACCATCCACCAATCAGTTGGGGACATTTTAAACCATCCACTGATCAGTTGAGGATGTTTTAAACCATCCACCGATCAGTTGAGGATGTTTTGTATAACTTGCAACAATTGTAGTAAACATGTAGACTTGGAAAAACTGTTCAAATTAAATCATATTTTATATGGAATTCATGATCTGATTTTCCATCCATCAAAATTACCAAACACCATTGTGTATCAACATAGTATTATATGGTTGGTTGGTTGCTCAGCCCCTCAATACTTAGGTGGGGAGCTACAGACAGGATTAGCCCCCCCCAATATTTAGGGTAGGTGGTTGAGTTTTTTGGTCGGTCTGAAAGAGGGGTACAAATCAATGTTTTTAGAGAGGCACAAAATGATTGTTCTATGGCGAGTCTCAATGTGCGTGTTTTAGTAAGCCTCAAGGGGGTTGCAAATCGAGGTTTTTGGAGAGCCTCAGTCCCCCAATATTCACCACATTCCGACACTGATGTAGATAGAAGTTGTTAATGTGAAAATAGTATCAAAATCTGCCAGGATCACGACTAAGGACATCTAAAAAGCAGACTTTTGAACCTCCAATTGTTGGCATATACACTTCAATCAGTGGGTGACTTAGACCTCACTCACTTATAAACTTTGACACTTTGTGCAGAAACACTATCGAAAATATGCCCTCTGTTCCCTTTCAAAGACACACCACTGGCTCTAAGTCATCAAGCAAACATGATGGTTGAATCACCAGACTTTGTTGTTGCAGTTGTTGAACAGCTCAACACAGGAGAAAGTGAGCTGCAAGTGTGGAGAGCTCAGCAAGGATGTCAACACATTTTCAACAGGCTTCTCAATGCCCAAAGTCAACACAATAGACTTCAAGAAGATCTTTGCCAACTTGAAAGACAACTTGCTGAAGAACCCGACCGTCTACTCCACCGTCCTCTGCATCATTGCTGTATATCTCCTGTTGATCGTGTGGGCACGACGCATGGACAAGAGAGACTTGGACAGGGTAAGTAAAACTCATCTTTCTGGGTTGCTTATGCAACATAGGCACCTGTACTCTGTAGTGATTATATTTATATAACTTATCTTTTATTTAATATACATATATATAGCCATCTATTTTAATTAATTAATTATTAATTTGATGTAATTTACTTACTTTTGTCCATATATATATATATATATATAATTCTGTATTTTAAGTTCCTCTGAATGGATTTATGTAGATTTATGGCGCTATATAAGTGTTTTTCTTATTATTATCTTTATAAGTACTTGTCAATCACAATCACTTCTTCTTCCCTGATCACTGGCAGGGTGACAGTCACATCTCTTGATTTGTTCTGCCGTCTCAGTTAGTTGTCTCCATCTGTTGCTCTGTCATTCTCTGCCACTCATGCAACTGTTCACCCCTGCCCTTTAAAGATCTCGCTTAACACTATCTCTCTATCTTAACATCACCCTCTCCTGTTCCCTATTCTCATTTTAACCTCTATAGTTACATGACAACGGTTTCCTGTAATATCTCAATGCAGACTACTGCAGTTACAAATTTATGTTTGTATGCAAGTTTTTGAACGCGTGACTACTTCTACACATCAAAATCAAAGACATTCAAGGAGGTGGCCTCAGGATTTGGGGAAACATGTCAGCAATTTCTCACCCACATGAAAAATAATGCCAAGATATGTGAATTATGTCTCAGTCAATTTTAAACTTATCAGTTTATCTGTTCATTGTCTTTTCCTTTGCTAACATGAGAAGACACAGCGCTAGCCACATTCAAGCGACTTTTAAAAACTCACTGCTTCCGTGTGGCATTCAACATATAGCTTAGTGCGTGAACTTGACCATAACAGTATTTTTAAGTAATTTATTTATTTTAATTTATTATAATTTAACTAACTTATTAATTTTATGTCATATTATGTCACATTTTAATTAACGTTATCTCCATTTACCACACAATTTTATTTGTCTGTGCATTGCACCACGGTTTTAGCAGTGTATTGTCATTGATTTAATAAGCCAGTTTTAGCATTCATGTATTAATTAATGTATCTTAGCATGTCTAAATAGACATTTGTCTTGATTTGTGGTGCTCAACAAGTGATCTTATTATTATCACTATTAAGTGTGCTGGTGTGTATTCTACAGTGGGGTATGACACCTCTGCTGGACAACAGCATCTTCCACAGCTACCGCTACAGAGTGTCAGTGTTCACGGGCCTGAGACATAATGCTGGCACTACCTCCAACGTGTGCTTCATCCTGGCCGGGAGCCAAGGAGACACGGGCATGAGACTCCTCGATGATGGCAAGAAAAAGGTAGGCTTTCCTAGACTGTCATCTGAATGACATTTCTGCCTACTTGTGACCAATGGAATCTTCAGTGGACATCAACGCACTTTACTAGTCTAGATAAATAAGTTTTATCATCTGAGAGATTGTATTCGTTTTGTTATCCATACATGCCCTAATTTGCATACTCCCCGTTTTAGCAACTTCTGACAGTGATCTCCAATGCCAGCCTAGACTGTTGCATCCATCACTTTAGTTCAATTTCTACCAATGTCACACCAGATTCAAAAATATTGAAAGGTTCACCTAAATTATCAGACTTTACAGTGTTTTGTTGTCTTGTTACTCATATGTGAGATACATAAATCACTTGCCTTGGTTGACCGAGAGATGACTGAGAGTAGGGCAGTGCAGTATAATGCTGACAAGGGCATCGTGAAGATGCCAAAAACTCCATTACAGTAAGTTAGTAATCAAGGATTCAGAATGGTAACTTACCACACTTCCAAAATATGAACGTAACTGAATCGGGAAGCAACTTACATGCTGATGACTTACCTTCACAGTACAAGGGAAATGTCCCACTGTGCTTGCAGCACTTCACGCATGGCTCTGTGAGACACTTCCTGATGACTTACCTTCACTGTACAAGGGAAATGTCCCACTGTGCTTGCAGCACTTCACGCGTGGCTCTGTGAGACACTTCCTGATGACTTACCTTCACTGTACAAGTGAAATGTTCCACTGTGCTTGCAGCACCTCACACGTGGCTCTGTGAGACACTTCCTGATGACTCACCTTCACTGTACAAGTGAAATGTCCCACTATGCTAGCAGCACTTCACGCGTGGCTCTGTGAGACACTTCCTGATGACTTACCTTCACTGTACAAGTGAAATGTCCCACTGTGCTTACAGCTTCACACGTGGCTCTGTGAGACACTTGCTGATGACTTACCTTCACTGTACAAGTGAAATGTCCCACTGTGCTTACAGCACTTCACGCGTGGCTCTGTGAGACACTTCCTGATGACTTACCTTCACTGTATAAGTGAAATGTCCCACTGTGCTTACAGCTTCACACGTGGCTCTGTGAGACACTTCCTGATGACTTACCTTCACTGTACAAGTGAAATGTCCCACTGTGCTTGCAGCACTTCACACGTGGCTCTGTGAGACACTTCCTGATGACTTACCTTCACTGTACAAGTGAAATGTCCCACTGTGCTTACAGCTTCACGCGTGGCTCTGTGAGACACTTCCTGATGACTTACCTTCACTGTATAAGTGAAATGTCCCACTGTGCTTGCAGCACTTCACGCGTGGCTCTGTGAGACACTTCCTGATGACTTACCTTCACTGTACAAGTGAAATGTCCCACTGTGCTTGCAGCACTTCACGCGTGGCTCTGTGAGACACTTCCTGATGACTTACCTTCACTATACAAGTGAAATGTCCCACTGTGCTTGCAGCACTTCACGCGTGGCTCTGTGAGACACTTCCTGATGACTTACCTTCACTGTACAAGTGAAATGTCCCACTGTGCTTGCAGCACTTCACGCGTGGCTCTGTGAGACACTTCCTGATGACTTACCTTCACTGTACAAGTGAAATGTCCCACTGTGCTTACAGCACTTCACACGTGGCTCTGTGAGACACTTCCTAATGACTTACCTTCACTGTACAAGTGAAATGTCCCACTGTGCTTACAGCACTTCATGCGTGGCTCTGTGAGACATTTCCTGATGACTTACCTTCACTGTACAAGTGAAATGTCCCACTGTGCTTACAGCACTTCACACGTGGCTCTGTGATACACTTCCTGATGACTTACCTTCACTGTACAAGTGAAATGTCCCACTGTGCTTGCAGCACTTCATGCGTGGCTCTGTGAGACATTTCCTGATGACTTACCTTCACTGTACAAGTGAAATGTCCCACTGTGCTTACAGCACTTCACACGTGGCTCTGTGATACACTTCCTGATGACTTACCTTCACTGTACAAGTGAAATGTCCCACTGTGCTTGCAGCACTTCATGCGTGGCTCTGTGAGACATTTCCTGATGACTTACCTTCACTGTACAAGTGAAATGTCCCACTGTGCTTACAGCACTTCACACGTGGCTCTGTGAGACACTTCCTGATGACTTACCTTCACTGTACAAGTGAAATTTCCCACTGTGCTTGCAGCACTTCACGCGTGGCTCTGTGAGACACTTCCTGATGACCCTGCCGCAGCCCCTCGGCACCTTATCCTTCCTCCGCATCTGGCATGACAACTCCGGGGACGGTGTCCACGCTGGATGGTTCCTTGACAAGATCGTCGTTGAAGACCTCGTCACATCCGAAAGGTGAAAGTTCATTAATAACTTTGCCTTATGTTTTTGTCATAAAATAAAATATTTAGGTCCAGAATGTCATCAAAATATACTATCTAATGTCCAAACGATGGCTTAATTGAAGGACCTTTTGCTAGCCAGCAGGTTATGATGGATAGGTCAATTGTATATTCTGTGTAAATGTTTCAGGTACTTCTTCCTGTACTATAAGAAGTATAAAGGCCTGAGGAAGTTGTCATTCTGTAAAAGTTACGGTATAAGTCATGACATGAAATTAACCATAAGAAAAGCATGATATTGATCAATAGAGAAAAATATATCAAGAATGTATGCCACCTGCATTTAAGCTAAACGGGAAGGAAATTAAAGAAGTTAGCAGTGTAAGGTACTTAGGTCATATTATATACAATGATGCTAATGATGACAGAGCTGTAAGACGTCAATGTCACCAGTTACGTGCTCTTGGTAATGTACTACTTACGACATGTCATGTGCACTGATGATGTCAAGACGAAGCTGTTTAATACATTCTTCAGTGTACACTTCTCCACTGTGGTGGAACCATTCTGTTCACAGCATCCACTAGTTACCGTAAATCCTGTATTTGTAGCCACGGCTTTAATTACAGTAGTGTGTAGGCGAAATGATAACGATGACGGCAAAGTTGGGGTGCGGCTTTAAATATAGTCATTTGCCGAAAATATTGTTAAAATTGGCTCACTGGGTTGTCAGTAGTAACGTTGATAATAAGTGAAAAACTTACCGAAAAAATGAAGTTAGATGTATCAATAAATTATTGTATTACAACTGCCACTGGTGCAAAAAAATTCCGTACATAACACATACAAAAATCTGTGTCCATAAAGTGTTCAGAAACAACAATCAAAACAAATGGAAACACTAAAATCTATCGTCATCGAAGTCATTTTCATCAATGCCATGCCGTTCCGCCAGTGTCATTCCATGTATCCGTGCCGCGCACACTGGGCAAACATCTTCAATTATGATGGCATCACCCATTTCACAACTAAAATCCTCCAAAGTCATTTTCGTTGTCGTTATCAAAGAATGCTGCCTGGAACGGCATGGTGGCGTCATCCCGCGTATCCATGTCTGGGCCGTCGGCATCGCGGACCGTGGCCGCACACAAACATGTTTGAAGTTTGAATATGATGGCATCCGCCATCCTTGGCATCTGTCCCACACCAGCAGACATCAACTGTAACAACTGTCTGCTTTCTTCAGACGCTTGCTCTCACTATCAGATGTTGATGGTTTAAGCTGAGTTTCAAGCACAACATTCACACCTTGGCTTTACTGAAGCCAGGCTTCACCTGATTGTAAAAAAAATACACCATCACAAGTGCCTCTTTCCACTGGAGTAAATTGCACTTGATACAAGATAAAGTGTTATAATCTCATGTGCCTGGTCAATTGTGCAAGTGGCCCAATGTCTGGAACTTTTTAAGAAATAGGTCAAACCACATCCGTTCTCACGGCTGCATTCTCACAGCAGCGCAGACTAGATTATTACATTGTAATTACCAGCTGTCAATCAAACACGTTGAAGTCAACACAGCTGGTACAACTGCACTGAACCAGCTACAGTCTTTTCAAAGCATTTATAACATCGATGTTATACATGATTCTACATCAAATGGCATAAAAATAAAACTTCTCAACATATTTCAACAATTCTAGCTTCACAGTATAGCTTAAATGCATGGCTACATTTCGTTCACTGGAAGTATGGACTTTCAGCCACCCAGTTATTTTCTGGTAGCACGGTGAAATTTGTTTATTTTTGTTTTCCATTTTGACAACATTCATATATAATAATATTCCAACGATAATATAAAATGTGATGTAGTTATTATCAATGCATTACAATCAAGTCTTTTACCAATAAAATTATACCTTATTCATTCATTTATGATAATTAATAGCAAAGGTATGACTTTCTTTATGGAACCTCTTAATTTTTCCTAATTGTGTGCGCTACGGAAGTATGTCACACACAGGGCTAAAATGGTCATGGCTCAAAGTCCAGGTGCGGCTTTAAATATGACATTATGATGCACATCAAATGACTTTTATGTGGGCATTGGCCCGACTCCTAAATTTGGTTTGTACGGTATATCCGGTGAGCTAAGTCACGTGACAATTCGGGCGTATATAAAGGCATGACACCATTTTAGCTTCCCACTTTGAAATTGTCACGGAGGAAAGGTATTCCATTTGTCTCTTACATATTGATCGTTTATTCTGATTCGAGAGAGAGTATTATATCCTGCGATAATTTGCGGTTACATTGCATCTACATCTGTTGTTCCCACCCACCTACCCCATCTGCACCTAGGTGATTAATTAATTTGTTTGCAACATCTGACTGCTAGTATGTCTTGTCAGTTTAACATGTCATGTTTACAATTGCAGTTTTTTGTTAGAATTATGTTTGGCGTTTTTACGTTACATTGTATATGCATGTTGGATTTTGTATAGAATGTTTGTAGTTATAAGGTTGACATTGGACAATTCCAACTGACATCACAGGCAATTTCTTGTAATTATCTCCTACATGATGTAGCGAAGGGGTTTTTGGGGCGCTCTGACGCTTTCCCCTTCTGCACAGGGTTTTAGTTTGACAAGTTCCACCACCTGTGTGTGGTTGGTTCCCCTCACCTTTGCTGTAAATTATTTATTAGAATTATATAGGCTAAGGTACTTCATGTACATATTGTATTGTATGGTTTAATGTTTGGCTTAATACAAAGCTCTGGTACAAACTTACATCTGCCTTGTTATTTACAGCAAACTAGCTACGATTCTGAGTCAGTAACACCACTACATTAACAGGGAACACTGTCCCACATAAATAAGGTGTATGCGCCCCTGTCACATACACCTTTCTGTGCAAAGCAACGATACAAGACCAATGTTGATTGAAACAGGCCAACTTAATGACATTTATTCACTAACACATATTAAACAACACCATATATAGGGGGTCGGTTACATTGGATGTTGGGTAACCTGGTGGTGGAGTGACCCCCACCGGTACGGTGGTAGTGGGAAGTATAGTGCAGTCATGTAGTTAGTCATGTTAGTAAGTAGATATCTCGGAAGTTATATGCTTAGAAATTGTAGGTATTGCTTAACAATGCTGTTGGGGCCGGCATACTTGTTGTGTATTGATGTATGTATATATAGTGTGGTTTTATGTATATATGGTGTTGTTTAATATGTGTTAGTGAATAAATGTCATTAAGTTGGCCTGTTTCAATCAACATTGGTCTTATATCGTTGCTTTGCACAGAAAGGTGTATGTGACAGGGGCGCATACATTGATTTTGTGTGAGGCAGCGATGCAATATTTATAGTAAAGGTGCAGATGGTAGCGCCCCCTAGTAGATAGGCCTGGAGTTTCCCTAGTGAAGCTTTAATTACGGATGCGGCTACAAATACAGGATTTACGGTACATGTTTGTTATAATAATATGTTTAGAAGACTCCTTCGACTACCCATATACTGTAGTGCTTCAGGCAAGTTTGCAGAGCGACTCATTCCAGGCTGTAATGCAGTCATCAGAAATCTTGTTTATAAATTCATGATGCGTTTAGATAAATCAGAAAACTCCCTGGTAGTTGCAGTCCCAGGTACTGACATCAGGTGTCTATCCACGATAAGGAGGCACTGGGCTAAATCTCATAACATACGTAATGACATGGTGTAACTGCAATGGTACTGGATTATTATATAATGTGCTTTCTACTATTAATATTAGTTTGTTAACTGTTACATGCGTATGGATATATGGACCGATATCTGTATCACTATATGTATGTGTGTCTGAAATCAAGAATTTAATTGAAAAATTGTATATAAAACATAATGATCATTGCATACTTATTATAGACATTCCTACAAGATCATTTGTACATTCTGTCATATATTTAGTTGACATTCCGGCCCAGATAGTTTTCTTTATGACAAAAACATAAGGCAACATTTTTAAAGTGACAACTATATGCGGGAATGTTTGATTTATCAGATGTCATGCAGCAATAGTCATGTGATTCACCTGTATGTATATAACCGTTATCAGTTATATATTACTGGCAAGGCAAAGCATGACGAAGGTCACTCAAAGAATTTTGATTGTGGTTTGGGCAAACCAAGACCTAGCTACAGGATCCATCAGTTGTATGCTTTGCATAAACCTTTCCGGTACTTCTTCCTGTGCTGTGAGAAGTATGAAAGATTATGACAATTGTATGTTTTGTGGAAATGTTTCACGTTCTGTAAGAAGTATAAGACATATTGATAATTGTATTCTTTATGTGACTGTTTCAGGTACTTCTTCCTGTGCGGGCGGTGGCTGGCAACGGATGAGAATGATGGTCAGGTGAATTGTAACATCGCGGCCGCCGTCAACCAGGGCGACATCGACTTCCACAACGCATTCTTCACCAACGCTCGCGCCAAACTCTCAGACGACCACATCTGGTTCTCTGTTGTCATGCGACCTACGCCTAGCACATTCACACGTGTACAGGTAACACTATGGGGTTGTGGTCAGGTGGGCTTGTTCTCAAAGGTAGCCCTGGTCACACAGGCTAGGATGATGTAGCCATGTACACGTAGGATACAGTAAGGTAGACTTATTCACATTGGCTGCAGGAAGAGAGAGCCATGTTCACACATGGTGGGATAATGTGGCCATGTACACATAGACTACAGTAAGGTAGGCTTGTTTTAGATGGCTGCTTGAAGTTAGCCATGTTCACACAGGCTAGTAGAATATAGCCGTGTTCACATAGGCTACAGTAATGTAGGCTTGTTCACATTAACGTTGGTAAGAATCCCACAGCTTGCTTCTTAACCTTCACCTCGGGATAAGATAATAGAAGACTAGAATTTAATAGAATAGGGGTAAAATCCCATATACATAAAAATAATGACTAACAAAATTAATGTTAAACAAATTATGTACCAAACATATATGATAATGGTTGTGTATTTAGACATCTAATAAGAACTCAATTCTCAGCTCTCTGAAATCAAAAGTAAAAAACGTGTACATTTTTGTGGTGCCTGAAAACATAGTGTCCAAATACATACAGTCATTATTATAGATTAAGAGACGTAAAACATAGTGTCCAAATACATAGTCATTGTTATAGATTAATGGATGTAAAATATAACGTCCAAATACATACAGTCATTATTATAGATTAAGGGATGTAAAACATAGCGTCCAAATACATACAGTCATTGTTATAGATTAAGGGATGTAAAACATAGTGTCCAAATACATACAGTCATTATTATAGATTAAGGGATGTAAAACATAGCGTCCAAATACATACAGTCATTATTATAGATTAAGGGATGTAAAACATAGCGTCCAAATACATACAGTCATTGTTATAGATTAAGGGATGTAAAACATAGTGTCCAAATACATACAGTCATTATTATAGATTAAGGGATGTAAAACATAGCGTCCAAATACATACAGTCATGTAAAACATAGCGTCCAAATACATACATTATTATATATTAAGGGATGTAAAACATAGCGTCCAAATACATACAGTCATTATTATAGATTAAGGGATGTAAAACATAGCGTCCAAATACATACAGTCATTATTATATATTAAGGGATGTAAAACATAGCGTCCAAATACATACAGTCATTATTATATATTAAGGGATGTAAAACATAGCGTCCAAATACATACAGTCATTATTATATATTAAGAGATGTAAAACATAGCGTCCAAATACATACAGTAATTATTATATATTAAGGGATGTAAAACATAATGTCCAAATACATACAGTCATTGTTATAGATTAAGGGATGTAAAACATAGCGTCCAAATACATACAGTAATTATTATATATTAAGAGATGTAAAACATAGCGTCCAAATACATACAGTAATTATTATATATTAAGGGATGTAAAACATAATGTCCAAATACATACAGTCATTATTATATATTAAGGGATGTAAAACATAGCGTCCAAATACATACAGTCATTATTATAGATTAAGGGATGTAAAACATAGCGTTCAAATACATACAGTCATTATTATATATTAAGGGATATAAAACATAGTGTCCAAATACATACAGTCATTATTATAGATTAAGGGATGTAAAACATAGTGTCCAAATACATACAGTCATTATTATATATTAAGGGATGTAAAACATAGCGTCCAAATACATACAGTAATTATTATATATTAAGAGATGTAAAACATAGCGTCCAAATACATACAGTCATTATTATATATTAAGGGATGTAAAACATAATGTCCAAATACATACAGTCATTATTATAGATTAAGGGATGTAAAACATAGATATAAAACATAGTGTCCAAATACATTATTATAGATTAAGGGATGTACAGTCATTCATTATATAGATTAAGGGATGTAAAACATAGTGTCCAAATACATACAGTCATTATTATAGATTAAGGGATGTAAAACATAGCGTCCAAATACATACAGTCATTATTATATATTAAGGGATATAAAACATAGTGTCCAAATACATACAGTCATTATTATAGATTAAGGGATGTAAAACATAGTGTCCAAATACATACAGTCATTATTATAGATTAAGGGATGTAAAACATAGCGTTCAAATACATACAGTCATTATTATATATTAAGGGATATAAAACATAGTGTCCAAATACATACAGTCATTGTTATAGATTAAGAGATGTAAAACATAATGTCCAAATACATACAGTCATTATTATAGATTAAGAGATGTAAAACATAGCGTCCAAATACATACAGTCATTATTATATATTAAGGGATGTAAAACATAATGTCCAAATACATACAGTCATTATTATAGATTAAGGGATGTAAAACATAGCGTCCAAATACATACAGTCATTATTATATATTAAGGGATATAAAACATAATGTCCAAATACATACAGTAATTATTATAGATTAAGGGATGTAAAACATAGTGTCCAAATACATACAGTCATTATTATAGATTAAGGGATGTAAAACATAGCGTCCAAATACATACAGTCATTATTATAGATTAAGGGATGTAAAACATAATGTCCAAATACATACAGTCATTATTATATATTAAGGGATATAAAACATAGTGTCCAAATACATACAGTCATTGTTATAGATTAAGGGATGTAAAACATAGCGTCCAAATACATACAGTCATTGTTATAGATTAAGGGATGTAAAACATAGTGTCCAAATACATACAGTCATTATTAAAGATTAAGGGATGTAAAACATAGTGTCCAAATACATACAGTCATTATTATAGATTAAGGGATGTAAAACATAGCGTCCAAATACATACAGTCATTGTTATAGATTAAGGGATGTAAAACATAGCGTCCAAATACATACAGTCATTGTTATAGTTTAAGGGATGTAAAACATAGTGTCCAAATACATACAGTCATTATTAAAGATTAAGGGATGTAAAACATAGCGTCCAAATACATACAGTCATTATTATATATTAAGGGATGTAAAACATAGCGTCCAAATACATACAGTCATTGTTATAGATTAAGGGATGTAAAACATAATGTCCAAATACATACAGTCATTATTAAAGATTAAGGGATGTAAAACATAGCGTCCAAATACATACAGTCATTATTATAGATTAAGGGATGTAAAACATAGCGTCCAAATACATACAGTCATTATTATATATTAAGGGATGTAAAACATAGTGTCCAAATACATACAGTCATTATTATAGATTAAGGGATGTAAAACATAGCGTCCAAATACATACAGTCATTGTTATAGATTAAGGGATGTAAAACATAGCGTCCAAATACATACAGTCATTGTTATAGATTAAGGGATGTAAAACATAGTGTCCAAATACATACAGTCATTATTAAAGATTAAGGGATGTAAAACATAGCGTCCAAATACATACAGTCATTATTATATATTAAGGGATGTAAAACATAATGTCCAAATACATACAGTCATTATTATAGATTAAGGGATGTAAAACATAGCGTCCAAATACATACAGTCATTATTATATATTAAGGGATGTAAAACATAATGTCCAAATACATACAGTCATTATTATAGATTAAGGGATGTAAAACATAGTGTCCAAATACATACAGTCATTATTATAGATTAAGGGATGTAAAACATAGCGTCCAAATACATACAGTCATTATTATATATTAAGAGATGTAAAACATAGCGTCCAAATACATACAGTCATTATTATATATTAAGAGATGTAAAACATAGCGTCCAAATACATACAGTCATTATTATATATTAAGAGATGTAAAACATAGCGTCCAAATACATACAGTCATTATTATATATTAATGTAAAACGATCAGTCATTATTATATATTAGGGATGTAAAACATAGTGTCCAAATGTCCATTATTATATATTAAATATGTCCATACAGTCATTATTATAGATTAAGGGATGTAAAACATAGTGTCCAAATACATACAGTCATTATTATAGATTAAGGGGCGATAAGAGGGATGTAAATACATCCAAATGTCCAGTAATACATTATATATTAAGGGATGTAAAACATAGCGTCCAAATACATAGTCATTATTATATATTAAGGGATGTAAAACATAGCGTCCAAATACATACAGTAATTATTATAGATTAAGGGATGTAAAACATAGCGTCCAAATACATACAGTCATTATTATATATTAAGGGATGTAAAACATAGTGTCCAAATACATACAGTCATTATTATAGATTAAGGGATGTAAAACATAGCGTCCAAATACATACAGTCATTATTATAGATTAAGGGATGTAAAACATAGCGTCCAAATACATACAGTCATTATTATAGATTAAGGGATGTAAAACATAATGTCCAAATACATACAGTCATTATTATAGATTAAGGGATGTAAAACATAGCGTCCAAATACATACAGTCATTATTATAGATTAAGGGATGTAAAACATAGCGTCCAAATACATACAGTCATTATTATAGATTAAGGGATGTAAAACATAGCGTCCAAATACATACAGTCATTATTATATATTAAGGGATGTAAAACATAATGTCCAAATACATACAGTCATTATTATAGATTAAGGGATGTAAAACATAGCGTCCAAATACATACAGTCATTGTTATAGATTAAGGGATGTAAAACATAATGTCCAAATACATACAGTCATTGTTATAGATTAAGGGATGTAAAACATAGCGTCCAAATACATACAGTCATTATTATAGATTAAGGGATGTAAAACATAGCGTCCAAATACATACAGTCATTATTATATATTAAGGGATATAAAACATAATGTCCAAATACATACACATTATTATAGATTAAGGGATGTAAAACATAGCGTCCAAATACATACAGTCATTATTATAGATTAAGGGATGTAAAACATAGTGTCCAAATACATACAGTCATTATTATAGATTAAGGGATGTAAAACATAGTGTCCAAATACATACAGTCATTGTTATAGATTAAGGGATGTAAAACATAGCGTCCAAATACATACAGTCATTGTTATAGATTAAGGGATGTAAAACATAGTGTCCAAATACATACAGTCATTATTAAAGATTAAGGGATGTAAAACATAGCGTCCAAATACATACAGTCATTATTATATATTAAGGGATGTAAAACATAATGTCCAAATACATACAGTCATTATTATAGATTAAGGGATGTAAAACATAGCGTCCAAATACATACAGTCATTATTATATATTAAGGGATGTAAAACATAATGTCCAAATACATACAGTCATTATTATAGATTAAGGGATGTAAAACATAGTGTCCAAATACATACAGTCATTATTATAGATTAAGGGATGTAAAACATAGCGTCCAAATACATACAGTCATTATTATATATTAAGAGATGTAAAACATAGCGTCCAAATACATACAGTCATTATTATATATTAAGAGATGTAAAACATAGCGTCCAAATACATACAGTCATTATTATATATTAAGAGATGTAAAACATAGCGTCCAAATACATACAGTCATTATTATATATTAAGAGATGTAAAACATAATGTCCAAATACATACAGTCATTATTATATATTAAGGGATGTAAAACATAGTGTCCAAATACATACAGTCATTATTATATATTAAGAGATGTAAAACATAATGTCCAAATACATACAGTCATTATTATAGATTAAGGGATGTAAAACATAGTGTCCAAATACATACAGTCATTATTATAGATTAAGGGATGTAAAACATAGCGTCCAAATACATACAGTCATTATTATATATTAAGGGATGTAAAACATAGCGTCCAAATACATACAGTCATTGTTATAGATTAAGGGATGTAAAATATAATGTCCAAATACGTACAATCATTATTAAAGATTAAGGGATGTAAAACATAGTGTCCAAATAGATACAGTCATTATTATAGATTAAGGGATGTAAAACATAGCGTCCAAATACATACAGTCATTATTATAGATTAAGGGATGTAAAACATAGCGTCCAAATACATACAGTAATTATTATAGATTAAGGGATGTAAAACATAGCGTCCAAATACATACAGTAATTATTATATATTAAGGGATGTAAAACATAGCGTCCAAATACATACAGTAATTATTATATATTAAGGGATGTAAAACATAGCGTCCAAATACATACAGTAATTATTATAGATTAAGGGATGTAAAACATAGCGTCCAAATACATACAGTCATTATTATATATTAAGGGATGTAAAACATAATGTCCAAATACATACAGTCATTATTATAGATTAAGGGATGTAAAACATAGCGTCCAAATACATACAGTCATTGTTATAGATTAAGGGATGTAAAACATAGCGTCCAAATACATACAGTCATTATTATAGATTAAGGGATGTAAAACATAATGTCCAAATACATACAGTCATTATTATAGATTAAGGGATGTAAAACATAGCGTCCAAATACATACAGTCATTATTATATATTAAGAGATGTAAAACATAGCGTCCAAATACATACAGTCATTATTATATATTAAGAGATGTAAAACATAGCGTCCAAATACATACAGTCATTATTATAGATTAAGGGATGTAAAACATAATGTCCAAATACATACAGTCATTATTATAGATTAAGGGATGTAAAACATAATGTCCAAATACATACAGTCATTGTTATAGATTAAGGGATGTAAAACATAGCGTCCAAATACATACAGTCATTATTATAGATTAAGGGATGTAAAACATAATGTCCAAATACATACAGTCATTATTATAGATTAAGGGATGTAAAACATAGCGTCCAAATACATACAGTCATTATTATAGATTAAGGGATGTAAAACATAGCGTCCAAATACATACAGTAATTATTATAGATTAAAGGATGTAAAACATAATGTCCAAATACATACAGTCATTATTAAAGATTAAGGGATGTAAAACATAGTGTCCAAATACATACAGTCATTATTATATATTAAGAGATGTAAAACATAGCGTCCAAATACATACAGTCATTATTATAGATTAAGAGATGTAAAACATAGTGTCCAAATACATACAGTCATTGTTATATATTAAGAGATGTAAAACATAGTGTCCAAATACATACAGTAATTATTATAGATTAAGGGATGTAAAACATAATGTCCAAATACATACAGTAATTATTATAGATTAAGGGATGTAAAACATAGCGTCCAAATACATACAGTCATTATTATAGATTAAGGGATGTAAAACATAGCGTCCAAATACATACAGTCATTATTATAGATTAAGGGATGTAAAACATAGCGTCCAAATACATACAGTCATTGTTATAGATTAAGGGATGTAAAACATAGCGTCCAAATACATACAGTCATTATTATAGATTAAGGGATGTAAAACATAGCGTCCAAATACATACAGTCATTGTTATAGATTAAGGGATGTAAAACATAGCGTCCAAATACATACAGTCATTATTATAGATTAAGGGATGTAAAACATAGCGTCCAAATACATACAGTCATTGTTATAGATTAAGGGATGTAAAACATAGTGTCCAAATACATACAGTCATTGTTATAGATTAAGGGATGTAAAACATAGCGTCCAAATACATACAGTCATTATTATAGATTAAGGGATGTAAAACATAATGTCCAAATACGTACAGTCATTATTATAGATTAAGGGATGTAAAACATAGCGTCCAAATACATACAGTAATTATTATATATTAAGGGATGTAAAACATAGCGTCCAAATACATACAGTCATTATTATATATTAAGGGATGTAAAACATAGCGTCCAAATACATACAGTCATTATTATAGATTAAGGGATGTAAAACATAATGTCCAAATACATACAGTCATTATTATAGATTAAGGGATGTAAAACATAGCGTTCAAATACATACAGTCATTATTATATATTAAGAGATGTAAAACATAGCGTCCAAATACATACAGTAATTATTATAGATTAAGGGATGTAAAACATAGTGTCCAAATACATACAGTAATTATTATATATTAAGAGATGCAAAACATAGCGTCCAAATACATACAGTAATTATTATAGATTAAGGGATGTAAAACATAGCGTCCAAATACATACAGTCATTATTATATATTAAGAGATGTAAAACATAGCGTCCAAATACATACAGTAATTATTATAGATTAAGGGATGTAAAACATAGTGTCCAAATACATACAGTAATTATTATATATTAAGAGATGTAAAACATAGCGTCCAAATACATACAGTAATTATTATAGATTAAGGGATGTAAAACATAGCGTCCAAATACATACAGTCATTATTATATATTAAGAGATGTAAAACATAGCGTCCAAATACATACAGTAATTATTATAGATTAAGGGATGTAAAACATAGTGTCCAAATACATACAGTCATTATTATATATTAAGAGGTGTAAAACATAGCGTCCAAATACATACAGTAATTATTATAGATTAAGGGATGTAAAACAGTGTCCAAATACATACAGTAATTATTATATATTAAGGGATGTAAAACATAGCGTCCAAATACATACAGTCATTATTCTAAATTAAGGGATGTAAAACATAGTGTCCAAATACATACAGTCATTGTTATAGATTAAGGGATGTAAAACATAGTGTCCAAATACATACAGTCATTGTTATAAATTAAGGGATGTAAAACATAGTGTCCAAATACATACAGTCATTATTCTAAATTAAGGGATGTAAAACATAGCGTCCAAATACATACAGTCATTGTTATAGATTAAGGGATGTAAAATATAATGTCCAAATACGTACAGTCATTATTATATATTAAGGGATGTAAAACATAGCGTCCAAATACATACAGTCATTATTATAGATTAAGGGATGTAAAACATAGTGTCCAAATACATACAGTCATTATTATATATTAAGGGATGTAAAACATAGCGTCCAAATACATACAGTAATTATTATATATTAAGGGATGTAAAATATAATGTCCAAATACATACAGTCATTGTTATAGATTAAGGGATGTAAAACATAGCGTCCAAATACATACAGTCATTATTATAGATTAAGGGATGTAAAATATAGCATCCAAATACATGCAGTCATTATTATATATTAAGGGATGTAAAACATAGCGTCCAAATACATACAGTCATTATTATAGATTAAGGGATGTAAAACATAGCGTCCAAATACATACAGTCATTATTAAAGATTAAGGGATGTAAAACATAGCGTCCAAATACATACAGTCATTGTTATAGATTAAGAGATGTAAAACATAGCGTCCAAATACATACAGTCATTGTTATAGATTAAGGGATGTAAAATATAGCATCCAAATACATGCAGTCATTATTATATATTAAGGGATGTAAAACATAGCGTCCAAATACATACAGTCATTATTATAGATTAAGGGATGTAAAACATAGTGTCCAAATACATACAGTCATTATTATATATTAAGGGATGTAAAACATAGCGTCCAAATACATACAGTAATTATTATATATTAAGGGATGTAAAACATAATGTCCAAATACATACAGTCATTATTATAGATTAAGGGATGTAAAACATAGTGTCCAAATACATACAGTCATTATTATAGATTAAGGGATGTAAAACATAGCGTCCAAATACATGCAGTCATTATTATATATTAAGGGATGTAAAACATAGCGTCCAAATACATACAGTCATTATTATAGATTAAGGGATGTAAAACATAGTGTCCAAATACATACAGTCATTATTATATGTTAAGGGATGTAAAACATAGTGTCCAAATACATGCAGTCATTATTATAGATTAAGGGATGTAAAACATAGCGTCCAAATACATGCAGTCATTATTATATATTATGGGATGTAAAACATAGTGTCCAAATACATACAGTCATTATTATATGTTAAGGGATGTAAAACATAGTGTCCAAATACATACAGTCATTATTATATATTAAGGGATATAAAACATAGTGTCCAAATACATACAGTCATTATTATATATTAAGGGATATAAAACATAGTGTCCAAATACATACAGTCATTATTATATATTAAGGGATGTAAAACATAGCGTCCAAATACATACAGTCATTATTATAGATTAAGGGATGTAAAACATAGCGTCCAAATACATACAGTCATTATTATAGATTAAGGGATGTAAAACATAGCGTCCAAATACATACAGTCATTATTAAAGATTAAGGGATGTAAAACATAGCGTCCAAATACATACAGTCATTATTATAGATTAAGGGATGTAAAACATAGCGTCCAAATACATACAGTCATTATTATGTATTAATGGATGTAAAACATAGCGTCCAAATACATACAGTCATTTTTATATATTAAGGGATGTAAAACATAGCGTCCAAATACATACAGTCATTATTATATGTTAAGGGATGTAAAATATAGCGTCCAAATACATACAGTCATTATTATATGTTAAGGGATGTAAAACATAGTGTCCAAATACATACAGTCATTATTATATATTAAGGGATATAAAACATAGTGTCCAAATACATTCAGTCATTATTATATATTAAGGGATATAAAACATAGTGTCCAAATACATACAGTCATTATTATATATTAAGGGATGTAAAACATAGCGTCCAAATACATACAGTCATTATTATATATTAAGGGATGTAAAACATAGCGTCCAAATACATACAGTCATTATTATAGATTAAGGGATGTAAAACATAGCGTCCAAATACATACAGTCATTATTATATATTAAGGGATGTAAAACATAGCGTCCAAATACATACAGTCATTATTATAGATTAAGGGATGTAAAACATAGTGTCCAAATACATACAGTCATTATTATATGTTAAGGGATGTAAAACATAGCGTCCAAATACATACAGTAATTATTATAGATTAAGGGATGTAAAACATAGCGTCCAAATACATACAGTCATTATTATAGATTAAGGGATGTAAAACATAGCGTCCAAATACATACAGTCATTATTATATGTTAAGGGATGTAAAACATAGTGTCCAAATACATACAGTCATTATTATAGATTAAGGGATGTAAAACGTAGCGTCCAAATACCTACAGTCATTATTATATATTAAGGGATGTCAAACCGTCATTGTACACAAGCATGGAGTGTCGCTGTAACTGCGTTGTGTGTCACCGACAGCGCCTGACATGCTGCGTGTCACTGCTCTTCACGACGATGGTGACGAACGCAATGTGGTACCAGAGTGATGATGTGGAACACGACCAGGCGGTGCGACTTGGCCCCATCATCTTCAGTGCCGCAGCCCTCCTTGTCTCCATCTTCAGCTCCCTCTTTGTCATCCCTGTCAACCTCCTCATTGTCCAGCTCTTCCGCAAGAGCAAGCCCGCCGACTGGGAGGGGGACAAGGAAGAAGAGGGTGAAGAGAAGAAGGAGGAAGACACAGGCAGCGAAGGAGAGATGGAGGAACAGGGATTAGAGCATGAGAGTTCAGACGAGGAATCGGACGCCAGCTCGAGTGAGTCGACGTTTGGAGAAGAGGAAAAGAAGGCAGGAAGGGTGAAGAAGGAGCCGTGGTGGAGGCAGCAGTACCCTCTGCCCCACTGGTGTGTCTACGTCGCATGGGGCATCGCTGTCACCTCCATCATCGGCTCTGCTTTCTTTGTCATCATGTACAGCTTTCAGTTCGGCAAGAATAAATCGGAGGCCTGGCTGTCAGCACTTGTCTTCTCATTCACTGAATCTGTCATCATAATCCAGCCATTCAAGGTAAGTCAGTGTGATAATCATATAATTATGTTACATCAGTGGGGTGACTCCCATGATAGCGGCATATAATTGTCTTAATGGGAGCCTCCCTGACCTTACAATGAATTTGATATTGTAGTTTATGTACTTATGATGGTCAAAATAAATACTGTCTGTCTGTCTGTCTATTTTCAAGGTTTTTCACCAGTTATTTTACTTTTTCTTTTCCGACGTTTTGACAGCTATCACTCGTCCTCATCAGACTGACTCAGTGAAGACATCTGAAAGCCATTGTCATAAAAGAAAAACATAAAATTTATGTGAAAGACGTAAAAGTTTTAACTCACCAGCCTAATGACCCACTTCACACATAAGTCTGCATCATCTAGGTTGAAGTATCACTTTCTTCTGTTATACATCCTTGTATCTGCAGATAGAAATGTTGTATGACCAGCCTACTTACATGCCTGTCTCGTTACCTGCCTGTCCTCATATGCCATATGTGTGAAATCCCTATTCTGCATATCATTATTTATTTATTGTTGTTTTGTATGAATTGGACTGAGAAATCTGGAAATGCTCTAGTAATGTTTTCATAGCAAAATGATAACGTTTCACTGACCACTGCTGTGTGTTGCACACACAGGTTGTCGTCACTGCCATAGTGATAGCATCCATCTTCAAGACCCTGGATGACAGCTCATCAAAGACTGCTGCAGGAAGACGTGTCAATGATGACCATGATCCACGTAATGTTGGTAGGTTCTCACACAAATTACAATCATGTACCACATAATGTTGGTACATACTCAGACAAATTGCAGTCATGTTCCATGTAATGGTGGTACATACTCAGACAAATTGCAGTCATGTTCCATGTAATGTTGGTACATTCTCAATCAAATGACAATCATGTTCCACACAATGTTGGTACATTTTCAAACAAGTGACATTTACATTCCAGCTAATGTGAATTTTAACCACTTACAATTAAAAGTTGTGTAGGATATAAACTTCCCAATCACATTTTACGATATATTGAAGGTTGTGTAGGATATAAAATGCCTACTGTGCTACTGTTATAAGATTGTCATTCCTGCCACTAATGTTATAATGGACATAGAGAAACGTAAACATTACGTAGGAGGGCAGTGGCATAGTGGTTAGAACATTGAAGGCAGTGACATAGTGGTGAGAACATTGGAGGGCAGCGGCGTAGTGGTTACAACATTGGAGGGCAGTGGTGAAGTGATTAGAACATTGGAGGGCAGCGGCATAGTGGTTAGAACATTGGAGGGAAGTGGCGTAGTGGTTAGAACATTTGAGGCAGTGGCATAGTGGTGAGAACATTGAAGGCAGTGGTATAGTGGTTAGAACATTGGAGGGCAGTGACATGGTGGTGAGAACATTGGAGGCAGTCGCGTAGTGGTTAGAACATTGGAGGGCAGTGACGTAGTTGTTTTTGTGCAAATTCTTTCACTCTACGTTGCTCCAGTTCACTAGGCTGTATAAATGAGTACCTGGCTATAGACAGTAGTGGATATTTGTGTACAAATAATCTTCGTGAAGTAATTTCAGCATGGCTGAATGCTTCCCAGAGAAGTCAAGGTGGTGTTTGATTGAACAGGTCTGCCAGGGAGTAAAGTGTAAACCACACTGAGCAGTCCTAAGGACTGGATTCTGTGCACTGTAAAAACTTACCTTTTAAATGTTCGTGGAGGTGATTCTCTAAAGGAAGTCTTGTGGACCATGATTATACTCTTCAATAGCCCTGTCTACATAAACTTTTTAACCCAGAATACACATCTAAAATGCCGTGCTAAATTGCTGTGCTAAAAGCTGCATTCACGTAGACAGATAGCCTGGGTTATGACGATGGCTTCAGATGAAATAAAATTAGAAAGATAAGCAGATTGCGAAGAAGCTGTTTGCAGTAACGTAATTACAGAAAACTCAACGTTAACAGTTGGGTTAGTTTATCGAAGTCCAAACATAAGCATAGAAGAAAATGAAAAAGTACAAAACGCTATAACTAGTATAAGGGAACTTAGCAAACAGGACTATTATTATGGGGGATTTTAACCATGCATGGTCATGTACAATGGATATATCTACAGAGTATGGGGAGTGAGGACCACAAGTTTTTAGTTCTAGTACAACATAGTTTCCTTTCTCAACATGTGTTAGAGCCAACCAGGGGTGAGAATGTGTTAAACATAGTTTTGTCCTCACAGAATGAATTAGTTGACAATGTCAAGATATGTGAGCCACTGGGGAGTAGTGATCACAACGAGATATATTTTACCATCAAAGTAAAATCAGAAAGGAATAGTAAAAAGCAGTATAGGATAAATTTCCACAAAGGAGGGTATAAGGACATGAGGAAATATTTAGCAAAGATAGACTGGAATAACACACTGAAAAATAAGACAGCAACGGAATGCTGGAATATCTTAAAGAGTGAAATTGAATGCATCGTTGCTAAATTGTTCCCTTGAAAAAACAAGGGAAACGGTCCAGAAAGAAACACTTATTAAATGGAGCCATTAGAAAATTAAGTACAAACAAATGATGTGGAAGTCATATAGACATAGGCCTACTGGAAATGATGAAGACTACAACATTTATAAAGAAGCACTTAACCAAGCTACAACTGAAATGAGATATTCAAAGAGAAGCTATTAACCTGTAATATAAAACATGATAGCAAGTGTTTTAAGCATATGTTTGGAGCAAACAGAAAGTTCAGGATAAGGTTGGTCCTCAAGAAGATATTGCTGGAAATATAATATCAGAAGGATTCTTAATGGCAGAAGACCTGAATGAGTATTTTAGTTTGGTGTTTATCAGGGAAGACATTAGTTAACTGCCAGTACCAGAGGCTAAGTTCAAGGGGGCGGAATCAAACTATTTAGGATAGTTAATTGTAACACCATAAATGGTAGCTAAGAAAATAAAGGCTATGAAGGATATGAGTGGATGGGATTCCACCCAAACTACTACTGGAAATTGTAGAACAAATTAGCATACCGCTTGCAACAGTTTTCAACTTGTCATTAGAAGAGGGAGTGGTTTTCTAAAAGCGATATCATGCTTAACAAATATGGTTATGTTTTTTGGAAGATATCACTAAGTGGGTAGACGAGGGATCACCAGTAGATATATCATCTACTTAGATTTTCAGAAAGCTTTCGACAAAGTGCCACATCAAAGATTACTGCTTAAACTAAAGGCCCATGGCATAGGAAATGGTATAATTAACTGGAAAAAAAATGGCTGATGGTACCACAGGGATCAGTACTGGGACCTATATTATTCTTAATATATATCAACGATTTGGATGATGATTTAACAAGCAAGGTGTTGAAATTTGCGGGTGATACAGGAGTGTTTAGAAGAATTAATTGTGATGGAGATAGATAGCATTTACAAGATAATCTTGACAAGTTGATCAAATGGTCTGAAAAGTGGCAAATGTTATTCAGTTTTGAGAAATGTAAATGCCTCCACATAGGACATGGGAATGAAGGTGTACAATATACAATGGGAGTTTCTGTACTAAGTACTACTGTAAAAGAAAAGGACTTAGGGTTAACCATTAGTGGTGATATGAAGGATTCAGAGCAGTGCGGAATTGCAGCTTCAAAGGGAAATCAAATCTTTGGATTAATTAAGCAATATATAGCATATAAGGAAAAAGAACTAATAATACTGCCGTACAAAGCAATAGTTAGGCCTCATTTAGAATATTGTATACAAGCGTGGAGGCCATACCGCAAGAAGAACATAGATGTGCTAGAAAGAGTACAGTGGAGAGTGACTAAAATGATACAAAACTGAGGGATCTTAGTTACGAAATACGCCTAAAAGAATGTGTTTTTTAGTAAACCAGAGACCAGGAGATTGAGAGGAGATCGGACAGAAATGTTTGAAATATTAAATTGATATTAAAATATTGATAGAAATATTTTTTTTTCAGTTAAGAAAGATAGAAGGACCAGAGAATGTGAAGTTACGTTAGTAAAGGAGCAGTGTAGATTAGATATAAGAAAGTTCTCATTTTCACAAAGGACTGTAAATGAATGGAACAGATTATCTGCTGATTGTGTGGGTGCTAGTAGCGTGAAGATGTTTAAAAATAAAATCGACACATTCCTTAGAAGGGCGGGATACATGTAGATAAAAAGTGTTGGACTCTTGATAAGCCAAAAGTCTTCCTTGTCCACCTGCCATCTAGAGTTAATTCTCTGGGGTGGCAATCTTGTTAAATCTCGGTGTTGAGATTCCACCATAGATCTTGCTAGTTAGTCTACTTCTGCTAGATGCTTCGTGTTGACACTACAGATTGAACTCGGCTTAAATTACGCTGTGTCTAGATGCTACACAGTTTAACCCAGGATAAAATAGCCCGGGTTAACGTTGACCTGGGTTAAAACGTCGCCTATGCAGACGCAGCTCTTGAGAATTGTGGAAGCCTTACACTGAGTTGTGTGCCAACAGATCACCTCAGTACGATGGAAGTTCCACTGCCACCCAGCAACAAGAAATTGGCGCAAGCGAGACGACAACGCATCTATGAGAGGCGAATGTGGGGCGCGATCAAGGAGATCACCACTTATGTGTTCTTCCTGTTAACGGTGAGCTTCATCGCTTGGGGCACGAAGGACGACACTGTCTACCTCATGAACACTGCCATCAGAGAGCTCTACAATGGCGGCAATGGAACATACAGGTCTTCCTGGGTGAGTTGTCTTGTCCGTGTGGTGATTGGGTCACTAGCTGATAGGACAGGTGCAATGTTGATGCATTAAGGGGTCATCTCAGACAATTATGTTCATCAGGCCTCAGCCTACCACCCTCTCCCCTCAGATGAAAGAGTGTAAACATTGATACAATGATACCAATATATTAACAGTATTGGAATGATATGCAAATTAGCTCTTTTAAATATATCCAATATGTGAATTTAATTACCTTGTAAGGTTTTCGTTGATGTGACACACCAACTTCTTCAGTACATGCAAGTTATGATGTCATCGTACATGTTAGATAGTTCATAATACCCCTCTCCTCGGTCGATTAGTGTCCTGGCCTTTCTGATCCATACGGCTTCTGTTACTTGCTGTGTTCTTCTGTTGGTTCCTTGTCCACTATTTTCGCTTCCTCCCAGTCTATGATGTGATTTTGTGTTGTTGCGTGGTCTGTGAGGGCAGATTTGTTGAAGGTCGACATTGATCTTTTTTTCTCGCTCCTCGTGTATTTCTCTTTCCTTGTGTTGTTAACATCCTTTCTATGTTCTTCAAGTCTTGTTTTGAACAATCATCCCATCTCCCCGATATATTCAGCGCCACAGTTCTTGCATGGTATTTAATACACCAGTTTGCCCTGTTTTTCTGGCTCCACTTTATCCTTAGGGTGTACCAACAGGCGCCTGAGGGTGGTGTGGGGAAGCATGGCTGTTGTTACCCCATACTTCTTCAGTGCTCTATGTACCCTCTCTAAGACTCCCTCCATGTATGGGATGACTACTTGGTTTCTGTAGGTCTTGCCTGTTTTCTTTAATGATCAGTGTTTGTTTTCTTTCGATACACTGTAGACTTCACACTGCCATCTTCCTTTCTGGTGAACTTAGCACCAAGGAAGGGCATGCTGTTCTTCTGTTCTTCTTCACTTGTGAAAATGCTGCTGCCCATAGAGTCAACAGTGTTCATGTGTTGTTGTAATGTCTCTGCTTTTCCTGTGTGTACTAGACAGAAAACATACCACATACCTCTTCCAGTTTCTTGGTTGGTACTGTGGTGCTGTGGCAATGATTTTCTGCTCTAAATCCTCCATGTAAAAGTTCACAACAATTTGGGATATAGGACTACTCATGGCTACACCAAACTTCTGCTGGTAAATTTCTCCTCCAAATCTAAAATGTGTAGTCCCCAAGACTAATTTCAACAGCTCCATGATGTCTACTCTTAGGTTGGTTCTCTTCTTGAGTGTCTTGTCTTTCTGTAGTCTCTTTCGGATTACTTCACATGCTTCTTTGATAGGTGTCTTTGTGAACAGTGACACAACATCGTATGACACAAATGTTTTGTCATCTTCCACTTTTAGCTTTGTCATCTCTTTCATCAATTCTTGTCAGTTCTCTGTGTAGTGTTCTGTTTTTCCCACTAGTGGTTGTAGTATGTTTGCCAAGTCTCTGGACACTCTGTACGCTATGGTCTGTGTGTAATCCACTATTGGTCGGCGTGGTACGCCCTCCTTGTGGATTTTTGGCAAGCCGTACATGCGTGGTTCTTTTTCAAGCATTGGGTACAAGTACCAGTACTGGTCTTTGGTGATCTTCCCTTCCTTCTCCAAAGAATTTATCATTCTGATCAGTTCTGCCTTGTACTTCCTGGTCGAACCCTTCTTTAGTTTCTCATACGTCGATCGGTTATTTAGCATTTCCTTCATTTACTTCTGACATTCTTTCATTTCCATAACGACTGTGGCCTTCCCTTTGTCCACAGGGAGTATAGTGATTGATTTATCCTTCTGTAGTTCTTTTAGAGCCGTTCTTTCCTGTCTGGTTAGGTTTTGGAGCCTTAGCTGACTTTAGAATTCCCACGATGTCTGCACGAAGCTTGTGTTTTTGATGTTGTGACAAGCTTCATGTTGCTTGTTCTGCCGCAGCAACGAACTCCTCGGTCGGTACTTTCTCCAGTGTTACTGTATAATTTAGCCCCTTCGCTAATATTGTATTCTGATCCACGGACAGTTTGTGTTCAGACAGGTTTATCACCGACTTTTTCAGCTGTTTTCTGGTCAGATCCAATTCTGTAGTTCTGTTTCTCTTCGCTTCTAGGCACTGAATCTTCTGTTGATGTCAACATTTTCTTTTCTCGTGCGTACTCTTGCTGACATTCGCGATGTGGCGAGTGACGTTTTGTTGATCTTCCCTTGGCAACGAAGTAAATAATGTTGTTTGTAAGGCGACTTTTTCCTCTTTAAACGTGTCCAGTTTGTTGTTTATGACACGTATTCGCTCTCTTACAACGTCCTTTCTGGCTTTGTCCACTAGTCTCCTCGCATTTGACGTGTTTATCGGGCATTTCAGGCTGAGACTGGGAGGTGTTATATCAGTGTCCTTGCTACATAGCATAAACACAAGGTGATTTCTGTGGTGCAAAACCTTTCTGGCCAATTCTTCGAGTTTTCTCACATCTTTGACACAAACTTGTCCATACTTTCTTCTCAGATTGCTGAACATTCCTCAGGATAGTTCATTTCTATGCAAATTAGTTCTTTTAAACATATCCAATACATGAATTTACCATTCGTCGATGTGACACACCAACTTCATCAGAACATATGAAGGATGACGACATCATACATTTGAGATAGTTTGTAATTCTCCTTATCTCGATTGATTGGTGTTCTGACCTTGAGCGAAAATAGTGGACAAGGAAGCCAACACAAGAACACGGCAAGTAAAAGAAGCCATAAGGGTCAGAAAGGCCAGGACACCAATCAAACGAGACGAGGGGAATTACGAACTATCTCACATGTATGATGACGTCATACGTCACATGTACTGATGAAGTTGGTGTGTCACATCAACGAAAGCCTCTACAAGGTAAATTCACGTATTGGATATGTTTAAAAGAATTAATTTGCATAGAAATGAACTATCCTGAGGAATGTTCAGAAATCATGTATCGGACAGAATAGAAAAATATTGATGTCTAACTGCCTCAGACCCCCCTCCCTCCCCAAATGAAAGTAATTTTGACTGTTATCAGACATCAACATTCTGAGATGATCCTTAAAGGAACAAAATGGATAAACAAGGTTTTGTTTAATGTCCTGACTTAGCAGAAATGTTAAGCCAAAATCAAGCGTAATTTTTTATGGTTGTATATAATATATAGTTAATTAAGCAAAGGCAAATCTCATCTACTATTTTAATACCCGGTTTAATCACTGTAGATAATAATACAGCAGTAACATGAGAAAATAGGCTGACTGTATTGACTGGGTAGCTGAATACTTCCTCAGGAACCAATCTGCAGAGGGCAAATTCTAACTGCCACACTGGGATATATAAAACATACTTATATTCACACATGCAAGTAATGATGACATCATTTGTTCAATCTGATACAGACATGAACAAAGTAAATGTAAGTCTATCTGTCTGTCAGGCTTTTATTTTAAGAAGGTTAATATTGTCCAGTATAATCCATGGGGATATCTTCATGTTTCTAAAAAACAACTTTTCTTTCAGGTGTCGAGAGGGTCTCAGTTTTGGCGTTGGTGTCAAGAGTCAGTGGTGCCAAACACCTACAACGAATGGAACTACGCAGGTGACCCAACAACACGACGCGTACGAGCATTCCTCATGGACATGGCATCATTCCGCGTCGGAGCCGTTCGTATGAGACAAGTCCGGGTCAGCCCAGGTTGGTTGACAGAATATATATTTCTTCATTTTCAAAATACAAAAATCTACTTTCGAAATTTTGAAAGTATATTTTGTGTGATCATATGTAGTGTCATCGGAATGCAGCTGACAAAACTGTAAGAAGATCTGTCTTTTTTTCTAGTTGTACTGTAGGCACACACGACCACTTGCACTGTGCTAGCTAAATAATAATTACTTTGACAAAATGTGCTTTTTGAAAAGTAACCTGTTTTTTATACATCTCAAATGAAATTTGCCATTTTGAAATTGAAAATTCATCATTTTAAACAGGCTATCCTTTTCTGAAACAGGTTTTGTGAATAGGATTTGCATTTTTGACATGGAAAATTCATCATTTTAAACAGACTATCCTTTTCTGAGACAGACTTTTGGAATAGAATTTGCCTTTTTAATTGACAAGGACAATTGGTGTCCTTACATGCATACATATTTATGTTGACAAATACACACAACTGGTGTGTTTGCAGCGTCGTGTAGCATCGTGCCCGTGATGCGGAAGACCATCCTTGAGTGCAACAATGCATACAATGTGTTTACGGAGGAAGACCGCAACTTCACGGTCGGCTGGGCGCTGTCAGACAACTCCACCGATCTCTCCCGCATAGAGAAGGCATACAGATACCACAGCATGCTCGACCTGAAGGGCATGCCAACATACGGTCTGTTGGCGATCTACGGGGGTGGGGGGTACATCGCTGACCTGGGCACGTCCCAGCGCAAGGCCAAGGCCCTCATGAAGGAGCTCATCGCCAACGAGTGGATTGACATCTACACCCGTGCTGTCTTCATCGAGTTCACCGTCTACAACCCCAACATCAACCTGTTTGCCTTTGTCAGACTCCTCATGGAATTCCCGGAGACAGGCAGCATTGTACCCTACCCCCGGGTTGAGTCGTTCCACGTGTACAGCACCCTGGGGGGTATGGGGACCGCCATCCTCCTAGGACAGCTCATATTTGTTGTCATGCTCATCATACACACCATGAGTGAACTGATCAAGTTAAACAACCAGCGCAAGGAGTACTTCAATGACCCGTGGAACTACGTTGAGGTGGCTGCCATCATTACGTCAGTCATTGCCGTCGCCATGCACATCATGAGGGAACTCTTCAGTCAAATCGTCATGAAACAACTGAGCAAGGAAAAAGGTCTGGTTTTGTGGTTGCTTCCAACATCATTGCTTCATCTTACAACTAAGTGTCTGGGATTCGGATTGTATTCAGAGGCTTTTCTACTCTCTGTCAGACTATGTAACAGTATTGCATCGTAAGACAGCACTGAAGATGCAGCTTATTGTTAAAATTGCCTAAACCAGTTATGTCGAGGAGATATCTGGATGCACGCAAGCACACATGCACACACACTATTCTCTCTAGATCTTCTCCCTTGCTCTGCTGTCCACCCCTGAAGCTATTATCCAGGTCTCAACAATAACCTTCCACTTTAAATGATGTCTTCTCCTTCGTCCACCCTCTCTCTGGTTGTGCCTCCTGCACCGCTGCTCTTCACCTTTGGAACAGTCTTCCTCATGAGATATGCAGATGTGACACTGTATACAGCTACAAAATTCACTTCTTTAAATGAGGCTATTATTCTTGAACTCTCACAATTGTTTAATGTTGTCGCTGGATTGGACTTCTTAATGTTAATTTGTTTGGACTTTTGGTGCTATGTTTTTATGATCTTGATTTTTAATGGTATGTTTTTTATGTTTTATTATCTTGACTCAAAACTCTCTTTGTGTCCGCGCTTCCTAGCAAGGTCACCTGGAACTGTGGCACTCTAAAAGTGCTTTTATTATTATTATTATTATCTCTCTGTTATCCATGCTCCTTTTTCATCGTCTCCTCAATCTCTCTGCTAAGTTAAACACTGTCCAATTATTCCATTACAGAAGCCTACACCAACTACAGCGGTGTGGCGCTGTATGACGGCAAGTTGACGGAACTCATCGGCGCAGTCATCTTCCTCACCAATGTGAAGATGCTGCGTCTGCTGCGCTTCAACAAACACATCCACCAGTTTGCAGTGACCCTGCGACTCGCACGCCACAGTCTCGGGGGCTTCCTCCTCATGGCCATGATCATCTTCATCAACTTCACCGTCACTGCACTGCTCATATTCGGCACAACACTCAAGACCTTCTCAAAGTTCATCATGTCCTTTCAGACGTTGTTCTCTATGCTCATTGGAAAGTTCGACCTGCGGGAAATGACTGGCCAAATGGACAGGTTAGTTCTGACGATCAACACCTGTTTGATGCAGTATTTATATTAATATTTGAGTAACATTTTGTTATAAAAAAATTGAGAATATGTTTTATAGATAATTATTATGTACTTTTTTATTAACAGAAAAATTTAATTCATTTATCAGCTTCAGCTGAAGATGTATCTGTTAAACCTTGTTAATTCCCTTCTTTCCGCATCTACCCTTGCCAACACCAGGTACCTCTACCTCCTTGGGTACCTACCTACATTTATCACATTAAATTGAATGCCAACTATTGTAATTCCTTAACCAGTAATGTAATAGTTTGATGATTTTCTCAAAACTAAGTAACATGTTTCTACAAAAAATATCATGTCACAGTCAGTAGTATAGAGATTTGTTTTTCACAAAATGACCCAGCAGATAAATTTAATTGCTGGTACGACTTCATTAAATTGAATTGAAATTTAATCAACATAATCAGTTAACATTTTCAATATATTGTAAACGTGTAAAGTTCTAAGTTTAACTACCACTAAAGCTATCACTGCCACTGTGTATGAGCCGTTGTGTTTGTTGTTGCAGTTGGCTGGGGAAGATGTTCTTCGTAATCTTCAGTCTCGTTGTCTTCTTCATCCTCGTCAACATGTTCCTCGGTATCCTCATGTCCGCCTACACCCTTGTGAGTAACGTATCCTTGTGACCTGTTGCCTAGCAACAAGTTCTGTCAAATCATGCTGTACATGTAGCGTGTGCAGATATTCCGTCCTGTATTTTGTTGTTGAAATTCTCGTCCCAAACAGTTTTTATGACAAAAACAAGGCAGAATTGTGTGAGAACTGTGGGGGTGTTTATAGCAGAGGTCATGTTGCCTTAGTGATGTAATGCGCATATATTACCATTATCAACATTTATTGGCCAGGCAAAGCTTGACGGAGGTCACATGTATAATTTTGATTTTGACGTAGGCATACCACGATATACCGGATCTATGAATCCTCACAGAGGTTGTTTTGTACTAGATTTGTTGTGGTATTTACCCCACGCAATGTATGGATGTGCTCCGAGTCATTTGTCCTTTGCCCATTTGATGTCTGTGTTCCATAAACCATCTGTGGTATTTATATCTGTGCTCTGGTGAACTTTCTTGTAGTTCCTTCCTCTGTCTTATGTTCTTTAAATTAGATACTATAATCACTTATTTACTATGGAAACTGCAACATTTAAGATTTGTTTAATGTGTTACTATACAATTATTACAATAACATCTGACACAAGACAGTAAATACAGAGCCTATGTATATATATATATATCTTACATCAGTGACACCATTAATATAATGCCAGATGTCTGATGACTCAGCTGTATGTCTGCCACTGCTCTTGCATTGATGTATTTTATTTGTTGTCTTTATATTTATGATATTGTTGTGATTAGGTTTCATACAAAGTAAAGATTTCTGATGACTCGTGTATCAACCACCACTCTAGCATTGGTGTCTTTTATGGTAGAATTTATCATTTGTGGTTAGCTGGTAGGTATCAAAGAATGTAAACTTCACAAACACGTTGTTCTGTTTCAGGCCCAGCAGGAACCCTTGCCTGAAGACAGACGCTACGACATCTTCCAGTTCCTTCACAGTCGAGTCAAACGGACATTCTGCAGGAAAAAACAAGGTAAATTTGAATGTCCGTTATCATCATGTATTTGTATTCAAGTTGAAATGAATATTTTGATAGGGAATTTTTGTTAATTGTTTTGAAACATTGAGAAAATAAGTAACATGCAGAATTGTACCAAGTTCTCAGTGAAACATTTATGACTGCTGTGTAACTACTTGGCCTGTAGTTAGTTGCTAGAACCCATCTTTGCTTGCTTATTTTGAGTGAGTCTAATCACAGTGGCTCTTAATATTGTTCTGTCTTGAATTGTAGTCTTAATAGACTGTCTCTAAGCCTGTGTCATGCTCCATGGTATGAATGTCAGTGTAGGTTTCCTTCCTGCAAACTGATGATAACAGCCATTTTGGATTGTAAAAGTTACATGTCCTGCGCCATGTATTGGTGGGGGCTTGAACCAATGCTAAAGGGATGCAAATTGATGAGACCATCCCTAATGCATGTATGTATCACTTGTAGTGTGGCTTCATACTAGCCACAGGGAACCTTACTATTAAGGTCACCCTTGGGTAGGGCTGAAAGTGACCTGAATAGTAAGGTGACCGTACTAGCGGGACTAATTTCCTATACTTTGCTGTATGTGACTTGGGACTGTCCCAGGGTGACCTTAATTGCAAGGTGGCTGGATTACTGATTTACCATAAAGGGAGGTTTGACTCTAGTTATGTCTAGTCCTTCACTACTAGTTTTTCAATGTGGACAGTTTTGTTAAAGGAACTTGTGCATTGTAGATGCGCAGGAACAGGAAATGGGGGAGATGGAGATAGACTCGACCAACTTTGACTTGCTGGAAGAGAGACTGCACATGATAGACATCATTGTCAGCAAGTACAAGTCTAGGTAACTTGTGACAGCGTCATCACCCTGTAGAATGTTTTATTGTACATGTTTTAGTTGTTTACACTAGGCTCTATATATCCTGTATTATTGTATATATTATATAATTATACATCAACTCATTACACATTTTACTCAAGAGAAACTTGCTGGTATCCGTTGCAAATATTTTGGCCACTTCACATGGGCTTTGTCAGCAAGCAACTTTGCTACAGACACGTCACATGACCAATGTCATGTGACTAAGGCTGAAGAAAGATTGATTGGAGTAGGATGTCCTGTTCAGGGAAGGTTTTTTCGATGAATGTTCATTGCTTCCTTTTCGAATGAATACTAGCAGGTTTCTTCAGAGGCAGTCATGTCAGATATCACATTCCATGGAACCGCAATGTCACTATTTCCATGTTTATGTACAGTGGGCGCTCACTATAAGGACCACGTTGAGACCTGGTTAAACTGTTTGTTACATCAGTCGGTATTTAATACTGGAGTCCTAAACGGGGATTTCAAAATTGTTAATTATGATCTATGTTTCTTACACCAGGGGTCCTTATGTAACGTGCTAATGCAAATTGAATATGAATTTTGGATTGTAAAAATGTCCACCACATATTGGTGTGGGTTTTTAACCAATGCTAAATGAAAGTTTTTTTGATTTTGCATACTTAGGAGACCATCTCTGATGTATGTACATATCACCTGTAATGTGGCTTCATACTGGCTAGTAGGTGGTTAAGTCTAGCCTTCTGTGGACTGTTAAGTCTGGTCTTTCACTGTGGACAGTTATGTTTTGTTTTTAATATGGCAATTAAGTGTAGTCTTTCACTGTTGACTTAAGCTTAGTCTTTAGCTTCTTCAATGTGCCATGTCTGTCTCAGGTGTTTGCGATCACGGCCCTCCAAACTGCACGGTCATTTGTATCAGTTCTGTTGTGCTCCTTCCACAACATATATTATTTTCATTCTCTGGCGTCCTCTGGATCTTTTTCCTTCTATCTTTCCTATTTTTGCTATAATATTATGTTCTAACATTTTCTTTCTCATGTTATGGCCTATAAATTGTGCTTGTTGTGTTCTAATTTTGTTTATGATCTTTCTTTTTGACTTGGCTGTCTTAAGGATGACTTCATTGCTTTGCTTTGCTTTGCAGTCCATGGCACTTCTATGGTTTTATGTGAACTTTTGGTTATTGTCCAGGATTCACATCCATATAGCAATATGGGCTCTATGTAGCATTGCAGTACACATGTACACATGTACACATGTTCTCACATCAAGTGATATATTTTTGTTTGCTAAAATGTTTTTTATGTTATGAAAAGCTGCTTTGGCCTGTGCAATTTGTCTCTTAATCTCATCGTAGCATCAACCATCGGATGTTATTAGTGATCCCAGATAGTTAAACATTTGGACTTGCTTCAAGACAGTGCCATATGCTACTGTGTTGCATGTTGGAGTGTAATTTTTCGTTGAGATGAATGACCATGGTTTCTGTTTTATTTTTGTTCAGGGACAGACCTTTTTTCTCATTTCCCCTTATTGCATCTGTTGTAGGTCTATTTCATTCTCAGCAATCAGTACCGTGTCGTCTGCCTATCCTAAATGATTCATGTTGCATCCCCCTACTTGAATACCTGGCATATCTTCTAATGTACGTAAGATGATCTCACTGTATAATGAAAAGAGATCGGAGGATAGGACACACCCTTGTTTTATATCACGTTTCATTTCTTGAAATTTACTGGTGTCATTTTCTATTTGTATTGCTGCTGTTTGTTCCCAGTACAGATTTCTCACAACTCTCAGATCTTTCCCGTCAATGTTCAAACTCTCCAGCATTGATATGATTTCTTCATGGTGAACTCTCTCAAATGCCTTTGTGTAATCAGTAAAACATACATACAGATCTTTCTGCACTTCCAATGCTCTCTCAATCAGTGTTCGTAGGATGTGTATTTCATTACTTGTACCTAAAAAAAATTTGGTTTAACAACATTAGAGACCAGGAGATTGAGAAGAGATCAGATAGAAGTGTTTAAAATATTGAATGGTTAGGAAAATATTGATAGAAATATTTTTTTCTCAGTTAAGAAAGATAGAAGGACCAGAGGACATGATGTTACATTAGCAAAGGAGCAGTGTAGATTAGATATAAGAAAGTTCTCATTCTCACAAAAGACTGTAAATGAATGGAACAGATTATCTCCTGATTGTATTGGTGCTAGTAGCGTGAATATGTTTAAACATAAAATTGTGACATACCTTAAAAGGGCGGGATACATGTAGATAAAAATTATTGGACTCTCGATAAGCCAAAAGGCTTCCTTGTCCAATGCCATCTAGAGTTAATTTTCTGGAAGGCAATCTTGTTAAATCTTGATCTTCTACAAATCCACATTGTTCTTCAGCAATTTCTGGCTTTATTTTGTTTCTCATCCTGGCCATAATAATTTTAAGCAACATCTTGGTGTAGTGACTCATGAGACTAATTCTACGGTGTAGTTCACATTCAGTCATACCTGGTTTCTTTGGTATTGCTACAAAAATGGATCTTGATAAATCAGTTGGGATTCTTCCGCTGTCATATATTTTGTTCAAGAAGTCTGTTACTATAACAATATCAAATTCATTTAAACATTCAATCATTTCAGTGGAAATATTATCTGGTCCAGCAGTTTCCCTTTTTTCGTTGATCTGATGGCTTTTCGAACCTCATCCTTTAATATTGGAGGACCATCACAGTTCTTCATAATTTATTGTTTTTCACCCCTTTCATCATTGTAAAGTCCACCAATATATTCTGACCACCTCTCAAGTATTTTGTCTTTGTCCATTATTGTATTTCCTTCCTTACAATACTGGCAGCCTGTAGCTGAGCCTGTAGCTGAGCAATGTTCTTTTCCCTGTGATTTCACTTATTCTAGCATGCATGGATTTTGTGTCGTGCTTATGCTTCTGTTCAGTTTCTTTGCATTGTTCGTTAAGCTAGTCCTCTTAAGCTAGGTTACATTTGGCCATTACATCGTTGTTCATTGTTACATACGCATCACAATTTTGCTTAATTTTCCTCCTTTTGTCCATCAAATTTAGAATATTGTCAGTCATCCATTTTTCTTTGCTTTTCTGCACTGCCTAGGAGTAGTTTCTTCTGCAGCCTGTGTGATTGATTCCTTCATTTGTTCCCACTGGTCCTCCACGTCTTGAATGTCATTGATTCCTTCATTTGTTCCCACTGGTCCTCCACGTCTTGAATGTCATTGATTCCTTCATTTGTTCCCACTGGTCCTCCACGTCTTGAATGTCATTGATTCCTTCATTTGTTCCCACTGGTCCTCCACGTCTTGAATGTCATTGATTCCTTCATTTGTTCCCACTGGTCCTCCACGTCTTGAATGTCATCGATTCCTTCATTTGTTCCCACTGGTCCTCCACGTCTTGAATGTCATCGATTCCTTCATTTGTTCCCACTGGTCCTCCACGTCTTGAATGTCATCGATTCCTTCATTTGTTCCCACTGGTCCTCCACGTCTTGAATGTCATCGATTCCTTCATTTGTTCCCACTGGTCCTCCACGTCTTGAATGTCATCGATTCCTTCATTTGTTCCCACTGGTCCTCCACGTCTTGAATGTCATCGATTCCTTCATTTGTTCCCACTGGTCCTCCACGTCTTGAATGTCATCGATTCCTTCATTTGTTCCCACTGGTCCTCCACGTCTTGAATGTCATCGATTCCTTCATTTGTTCCCACTGGTCCTCCACGTCTTGAATGTCATCGATTCCTTCATTTGTTCCCACTGGTCCTCCACGTCTTGAATGTCATCGATTCCTTCATTTGTTCCCACTGGTCCTCCACGTCTTGAATGTCATCGATTCCTTCATTTGTTCCCACTGTTCCTCCACGTCTTGAATGTCATCGATTCCTTCATTTGTTCCCACTGGTCCTCCACATCTTGAATGTCATTCACAACATGGAATCTGTTTTGAACTGCTACTTTGAATTTCTTTTTGATCGCTGAATCTGATTGTAGTACATTCATGTCCAGTTTAATGTTCCTTGTTGCTCCTTTCCTTTTCTTCAGTTTTAGCTATGGACTGTTAAATTTAGACTGGACAGTTAAGTCTAGTATTTCACCATGGACCGGTTAGTCTAGTCTTTTGCTATGAAAAATTAAGTCTTGTAATCTACAGTGGACATAGTCTAGTCTTTAGCTATGGGTAATTAATATCTATGAACTGCGTCCAGTTGCAATTAAAAAGAGAAAGCAAAATGGCTTATCGCATGTTCTCTGTCATGTCATTATGAGTGGTTAAAACTACTTTCTATGTGTGACTTTTACCTTTGCTGGTATGTCTTGGCTAATTGGCCTGTGTCTTCAACCATGACATGATCATTAGATATACATGTACCGTATTCGTTCTATTAAGCGTACAGTGTTCTTAACAAATATTTTAGACATGGAAATATGTCAAATTTTGCGTTCCAATAAGTGTACAGGGCTGTACACCCATTCTTTTTGGTTCCTGTTTCCTCAGTACAGTTAATGTCTGTATGTAATGAGTGATACATGTTTATGCAATATCCATAAACTAGAGTCAGTGTCTGTATACACTAAGTGATACAAGTATATGTAGTATCTAGAGTTAATGTCTGTATATCCTAAGTGATACAAGTATATGCAGTATCTAGAGTTAATGTCTGTATACACTAAGTGCTACAAGTGCATGTAGTATCTAGAATTAATGTTTGTATACACTAAGTGGTACAAGTGTATGCAGTATCTAGAGTTAATGTCTGTATACACTAAGTGATACAAGTGCATGTAGTATCTAGAATTAATGTATTTGTATATGCAGTATCTAGAGTTAATGTCTGTATACAAGTGATACAAGTGCATGCAGTATCTAGAGTTAATGTCTGTATACACTAAGTGATACAAGTGCATGTAGTATCTAGAATTAATGTTTGTATACACTAAGTGGTACAAGTGTATGCAGTATCTAGAGTTAATGTCTGTATACACTGAGTGATACAAGTGCATGTAGTATCTAGAATTAATGTTTGTATACACTAAGTGGTACAAGTGTATGCAGTATCTAGAGTTAATGTCTGTATACACTGAGTGATACAAGTGCATGCAGTATCTAGAGTTAATGTCTGTATACACTAAGTGATACAAGTGCATGTAGTATCTAGAATTAATGTTTGTATACACTAAGTGGTACAAGTGTATGCAGTATCTAGAGTTAATGTCTGTATACACTAAGTGCTACAAGTGCATGCAGTATCTAGAGTTAATGTCTGTATACACTAAGTGATACAAGTGCATGTAGTATCTAGAGTTAATGTATGTATACACTAAGTGATACAAGTGCATGTAGTATCTAGAATTAATGTTTGTATACACTAAGTGGTACAAGTGTATGCAGTATCTAGAGTTAATGTATGTATATAATGAGTAATCACAGTGGAATATATAAATTATGATCAATGTATGTACATAGAGTGATACATGTGTTTAGAGTACCTAAGCTTTGGTCAATGTCTATATATAATGAATGTGTGAAACTTAATAAAATTATTGACAACGACAAAAGCAAAGCATTCAATTTATATTGCTTCCTTTTGACAGTTATTGTTAAGAACATATCACACTTTACCTGGCAGACCTGTTCATGCAAACACCATTTCAAGTCCTATCGAAGCATCCATCAAAATACTGCATGAGAGCTGTTCATTCTGGTAACTCCAACACTGTATATTGCCAGGTACTCATTTATACCACTGAATGAACTGAGGCAAAGAGGGAGAACAAAACTGTTCAGTTTTCAAAATGGCCACAGCTGGACTTGATTGAATGCGTGACAATCGTAAAGGTACCGCGCCAATTATTGATATGAAACTATTACCAATGAATAGTTTTAACGACTGCAGTGTACGCCAAAAGGAAAGTTTCCTATATCATAAACCCAGTAGTTAGCATGAGGCGGCAACCTGGGGTGTGTGAACTCGCCCTCTCTTCGTCATAAGTGAGCACCATGCCAGTAGATGGTATATATATCTATAGTTATATATTTATTCCTATGGGTAGTCTACACAGACTGCTCTGTTATGAGAGATAGGATATACAACCTCCGAAAATATTTGTTCTCAACATCACCAAAATAATTTTTTTGCTGCAAATAATTTGTTAATTATATTTCTAGTTATACTATGTATACCTACAATTGGAATTTAATAATAAAACATATCACCTATGCAACCGGGGATCAAAACTTTATGCAGACTGGTTTTGGTCTGCTTAAAAACAGTGGTGCGGCACCTTATACATATGTGGTCTGCATATGCTGATGTTAGGAGTATATTATATATATATATGTATATATGCATATATATTTATATATATAGGTAATACTAATAACAAATTCGCATCAAACAATATAAAATGTTTCATTGCCAATTATTTTCAACTGCCAAGTATAACAACAAACAACCTCATGGCATACGTAAACAATACACCTCGTACATTGGGGTCTGTCCTGTCTATACCAGTATATACCTGCCAACTCTCCCAGAATTTGCGGGAATCTCCTGGATCTTTCACTCTTAGTGAAATCCTACTTTCAGAATTAACAAGATTGACAGTATCTGTTCCTTGTGATACTCGTCCCTGCCAAGATTCATGTACTTATTAAGCATTTCCCCGACTCATCTATGAAAAATAGGCATGTTCTCATACAGCACAATATTCTATACAATTGCTCAACACACTACACGTCACCCCCTGGCTTTCCTGGTCTTTCCATCACCAACTTTATGTATCCTGGAAGTATTCAGCCACACTGCAATTAGTGCATGAAGACTTCGTTCCCATGTTAGGTATCCATCACCACCACCAAGTACTCATGCTGCCGAGTGAACCGAGGCAATGTGGAGTGAACCAAATTGCCCACGCTTCTGGACAGCTGCTAGGGGATTTGAACCTGGATACTCTCGATCGAGATTCCAGTGTTCTAATCACTATGCCACTGTGTCCCACGACTTGGTTCTTCTCTGTCCTTAGCTAGATTACTGTCTGCTATAAGTTGAACAAGGGAGCTCCCAGACTTTACCCTCACTAGTAGAACTGAACCCATTTAAAAAGTAAAGGTAAGTTCTTATACAGTGCAGTATCCAGTCCTCAGGACTGCTCAAAGCTTTACACTTTACTCCCTGGCAGACCTGTTCAATCGAACACCATCTCAACTTCTCTGGGAACCATTCAGCCATGCTGCAGTTAATGAGCAAATATTATTCGTACACAAATACCCACCACTGTCTATAGACAGGTACTCATTCATACAGCTGAGTGGACTGGAGCAAAGTAGAGTAAATGAACTTGCCCAAGGTTCGACTCCGCCACACAGGATTCGAACTCTGGTTCTCTCAGTCGAAAGACCGAAGCTCTAACCACGGCACCACTGCGCTCCATATTTACAGAGGCATTCATAATTTTTGTGCAGGCAAAAGGTGCAGAAGGTGCAACCTGTATTTCAATTGTGTGAAGAATTCAGGCAGTTTTTTTATAAAAGAATATTAGGTATTTGACATGTATACACTATATAAAATGTGTATCTCTGCATTTTAAAGTGAAACATTCATTACTAAAACCTACAACTTCTTAACTAAAATAACTCTTTCACTGTCTTGACAAGTCTACTAATAATGGACTAGATTCAATGCAATGTTCCATTCCTGTACAACAGGCCAACTGTATTAAAATAAACCCAATATTATAGACTTGAAACAATATCAATGGCTGTATGAATATATTCTTAAAATGGTTCACATGCCGGCCTATCATAATGGGTACAGTATAAAATAAAAGTAGTTCTAGCAACAACTTTCGTCTTCTGCAGTCTGACGGTCACCAACTGACACAAGATAAAGCAGCCTCAGAGTTTGCATTAAAAATTAAATGATAATCAACATACATTTTGTTAGCCTTCATGCGCCGGTCAGTTTCAGCTAACAGCTGAACCAATCCTTCCACTTCCAATATCAACATCTTATTGTAGCCACGTGTCACAATATGTCTATTGACTGTGTTGTCTACATCAAATAATTTCATAATAAAATATACTATCTACTATGAATACAAAACAATAACTAATTAAAATCAAATAATAACTAAACATGTAACTGGTAACTTATGCTAACCGCAATATAATCACAGTTTATAGTGAGTTTACATAACAGTGCCCACATATTGTGCTATGACAAGCTGATGCATTCTACATTCATATATAGACTTCTCAAGAAAACAGTCTTTAACAATGTTGGAAAATATAGTAAGTTATCTTTGTAAATCCATGTTTGGTCATTCAGAGCTTTCAGCATTCTCTCGATGCCTTCATCAGTTCAATGTTAAGGTATCGAGAGGATGCCGAAAGCTCCATCTGAGCAAACAAGGATTTACATAGGTAACTCACCACATTTCCAAATCATGAACATAACTGAATCCGGAAGCAACTTACATGCTGATATTTAACAATGTTGTTTTGAAATGACTCAAAATTGTAAGAAAAATATTTTTAAAATGTCACACTTCTAACCTACATCATGATCGTATGACCAACATCGGCTTTTGATAAATTTGGCAAACATGATTGTTGTACCCTGTCGCACTTCAGGAAACTACGGCCATCTTGGAGGATCAATGTTTTATAATCAGTAATTAACTAATACTCTCAACGAGTCATATATGGATGTGGTCACACAAAATGACCCACAACCCTCACACTTACACACAATCTACTGAAATTAAAACCAAGTGACTGAATTAGAATCATATGTCAACATTTTGAGTTGACCCCAAACAGACCCCATAATATTATGACACATCAGACCTCCTCAATCCATATATTGCTATAGTCCCATGTGTGGAGTCGGTGACAACATTGCTGTCACACTCATTACCTGCATGACACCTCTCACATGTCTGACAGAGACACACAGATCAGCCAGATTACATCTACAATCTACATTTTCATCTCATCCAGGATGATGCGACTACAGAAAGCCAGGCCCAGTGCACCAAGGGCTGTTACTATTGTAGAGTAGTTGATGGCAAACCCAAATGCCTGAAACAACAACCAGCGATCTCTCAGACACAAAGCAATAACTACTCATCTCTCACACACAAAACAACAACCATTCTTCTCTCAGACACAAAGCAACAACTACTTATATTTCACATACAAAACAACAATTCTTTTGTCAGACACAAAACAACAATTATATATATCTGTCATATACAAAACAACAACCATTCTTCTCTCAGACACAAAACAACAACCAGTGATATCTCAGACACAAAGCAACAACCATTCATCTGTCACATACAAACCAACAACCAGTGATCTGTTAGACACAAAGCAACAAACATATCTCTTTCAGATACAAAACAACAACCAGTGCTCTCAGACACTAAGCAACAACTACTCAATTTCACATACAAAACAACCATTCTTTTGTCAGACACAAAACAACAACTATTTATTTGTCACAAACAACAACCATTCTTCTTTCAGACATAAAACAGCAACTATTCATCTGTATGACACAAATGAACAATTATTTATCTCTCGGACACAAAACAACAACCTGTCATCTCTCTTAGGCACTCAAATAAACCAGTAAATGTCAAGTTTTCTTATTCATTCCCATCTGATATTTCTTGCTCTATGCGTATTATATTTTGGCCTTCCATAAACATTCATATAACTTAGATCAATAAAGCCTAAAAATCACCTACATAAATTCTGGCTAACCCATTATAATTATGAAGCAAGACTGAGACTAAAACTAAAGGAACCAGATGCTGCGAACTATGGCATCTGAAGAAGATCTGATCTCTGAGGTACCTGATCAGAATCATCCTAAGGTAAGGTACCATCAAGCACCCTTGTTCCAATTGGCAATATAACAGAACCATTTCTTGACGGCCCCACCTATTATATTACTGAATACTAATAAAATAGGTTTTCTTTGGTATTCTTGCTTCTTTTGTAGGTTGAACATCTGGATGCCAATTTACCAAAGCAGCAAACTTCTGTTTGCTACCTACTTAACGATTTTGTGTATAATTTTTTCAGGACATCTCTACATATAATGCTGTCACTGACGCTGCATTTTATGTGTGCTCTTTCAGTCGAGCTGTAACTTACAGTGAGTTGTAATGGCTGTTGAAGAAGGAAGAACAAAAGACGTAGTCTCTCTTCCGTTGGACAGATGCACTGAAACATGTCACCCAACACATCAACAAATATACAACACATGGAACAATAATGCTGATTTATAGCAGGAACTATATTTCAATCATTTATCATCCAGAAGAGATGCACAAGAAAAATATTTCAACAATACAATAGAAATAAATAAAATTACAATATAAAATATTATATACATATTAAAAACATAACAAACAGGTAAACCATTCACAAAAAACATCCCAACATTAGCCTGCGTCAGGACATAGAGTAGATCCCGCATAGACCGCTCCCCCTACCTTGGTTCATGTGTGTCCGCACCTGTTGATAAAAAACAAATCTCTTATAAACCCACTACCCGTTTGTAATTGTTCTAGTTGAGCTTCCGAGTTCAGGTTTGATGATTTAAACACCACAGAAGTTTTTATTATTTCTATTATTCCTGACATGTCTACAAGTCACAACATTGTCTATCACGTGTTTACACAATACAAAATGTGAAAGTAATGTGATGTAACCTTGACCTCACCTTGACCTCGTTATGACCTCACCTTGACCATGCGGATGCCCTCATTGTTGACCTCTGCGTAGGCCGAGCAGACGAGTGGAAGAAGAAGGATGGGCAGGATGAACTGGGAGATCTCTAGGAGAGTCGCGTTGTGGCTTACCCAGTAGACGATGAAGGTACCACTCCACAGCAAGATGTACAGCACCCAAGCCACCAGCCAGCGCTGTAGGGCCATGGAAGTTGTCCTCAGTCGAGTCTAAGAGAGAAAGAGACAGAACACAGTAGGATGTAATAGAGAGAGGGAGGGAGGGAGGAAGGGACAGAGGGAAGGAGGGAGGGAGGGAGGGATGGAGGGAGGGAGGCAGGGAGGGAGGGAGGGAGAATGGGAGGGTGGGACGGTGGAAGAGAGGGAGGGAGGGAGAGAGAGAGAGAAAGGAGAGAGATAAAAAGGGGGAGAGAGAGAGGAGAGAGAAAGAGATAATACAGTAGGATGTAGCATACTCAGGCCATGAGCCAGCACTGTAGGGCCAGGGAAGTTGTCCTCAGTCAAATCTAAGAGAGAGGGCGGACAGTGTAGTGGGCTTCTGTGTGCTGTGACTGGAGCACATAGCCTCATTAACATTAGCCACACTTAACAGTGTCTTGTAATAAGCATAAACAAAAAAACAATACTGAAAAAATATGTTTGATAAATAATGAACCCTTTTAGTTGGTTTTCATGTAACAAAATAATATTGACACCATCTTGTCCCTGATCATCTAGTATCTGATACAAGATACTCACTGAGATCCTCCAGTATCTGATACAAGATACTCACAGAGATCCTCCAGTATCTGACACAAGATACTCACAGAGATCCTTCAGTATCTGATGCAAGATACTCGCGGAGATCATCCAGTATCTTATATAAGATACAAAAATCTTCTGATACAAGATACTCACAGAGATCCTCCAGTATCTGACGCAAGATACTCACAGAGATCCTCCAGTATCTGACGCAAGATACTCACGGAGATCATCCAGTATCTTATACAAGATACAAAAATCTTCTGATACAAGATACTCACAGAGATCCTCCAGTATCTTACGCAAGGTACTCACGGAGATCATCCAGTATCTTATAAAAGATACAAAAATCTTCTGATACAAGATACTCACAGAGATCTTCCAATATCTGACGAGGATGTCGTCAATGGTGAAGGTGGTGATGACGTGAGGCGGAGACAGAGAGAGGAAGGAGGAGGCTGAGTCTAGAGAGACCGAGTCTTCACATCTGTTCCTCAGACTGTCCGTGTCTCGTCTCTACAAACAACACTCATCATTAAACATACAATGTCGAGTCAACGTGTCGAGGTTCCTGCAACATGACAGTAGTCTTAGGCAGTGTCACTAGAAACTGTAGTCCTCTTCTATGTCATTTAATTGTGATCACTGCTTTGATGATCTCATCTTCCTCTATAATTAATCTGATCTTCTTTTCCTTGTTACAAGGAGAAGTAAAGGTATGACCTTATATAGTGCAGTATATAGTCTGCTCAAAGCACTTTACACTTTCTTTCTGGACCGTTTCCTTTGTATTTTCAAGGGAACAAAATTTATCGAGGATGCATTCAATTTCAGTCTTTAATATATTCCAGCATTCTGTTGCCGTCTTATTTTTCAGTGTGTTATTCCAGTCTTTGCTAAATATTTCCTCATGTCCTTATATCTTCCTTTGGGGAAATTTATCCTGTACTGCTTTTTACTATTCCTTTCTGATTTTACTTTGATAGTAAGATGTATCTGGTTGTGATCGCTACTCCCCAGTGGCTCACATATCTTGACATTGTCAACTACAGTAGTCCCTCTCTTCAGCGGACCCTCTGACGAGGGGACACCTGCTATGTCGGGACCGTTCTGCCATGTTAATGTCCCTCTGATGAGGGGACACCTCGTGTACGCGGACAGCGGACAGGATATTTTGGTTATATGTCCCTCCTAAGATGGACAGTATTCATTAATTCGAAGATTTTTTGCCGAATTTGTTTAGAAAATGGCAGACATACAGCTTGAAGGCTTGGCGTGTGTCAATGGTAACACCAAGTACACGTGTACCCGTAATAACGAGCTTGTCTTCCTTGCTGTAATCGTTGTGTTTGTCTAAACTACTTAGAGTTCCTTTGATTACGATATGTAAACTTTAGGCAGAGTGAATGTGGTGGAAGGTATTGTTAATTTTGTGCTGTTATTAATCACGTTTGCCGCCGGTGCCGGCGATGCCATGATCATGATGGCTTCCCCGTTCGCGCCTCCAGCCCCAGTTAGGGCTTCGGCTTGGCGTCGCCTTTTCATCTTGTAACTTTCAATTAAGATTCACAAATACGATGTATAAAAGGTTCACCTCAATTGTTTTCAATATAGTCCAACATCAAGCTTAAACTGAGGTGAAATAATAAACAGCATCATCAAATTATGTTCCGCAATGCCAAACGGCAAACATTACCAGTGAGTTGAAAAGATTAACTAGTTACCAGCATATGAAACGGTGGAACGCATTATCAACTGACGCACAATTTATGCATTAATTAATGTTTCGAAATTGGATGAAAAATGAAGTGAGACAATTAACGATTGTACCCGTTACTGTTTTTAATATTTAATTAACGTTCACGCTGCATGTAGCAACTGATTTAAATATTCGGTTGATCATTTCCAGGTTATTATTTTAGCCGGTAGGGGGCAGAAAAAATCATCAACTTGTGAATTACTTACGAAGTATTTTAGCTACAGAATATCTAAATCGTTCGAGAATACCAATTTATCAAATGTTGTAACGGAGATGTTTTGTTTGATATTTTTGGTTGAATGCTGCCATACGCGCAGCAAAATCTACTGCAACGCCGGGCCGATACCGTTGCGTAGGCTAGTGGCAGTGAGTGAGTGACCAGTGCGGGGACGCGGTTGAGGAAAATCTCAGATCGACAGAGGGAGTCGGGCGGACGATGGCGGGCGGGCGATATGACTTCATGACCAACTGTTTATTTTTTAATACATCACAGTAATAATAAACATATATATATAGTGCTTAATTCCTATCAGTCAATGTTTTGACATAATGCCACATCTTTACCATGCGTCGGTTGTACTGGTCTGAACTTTGGCACTAAGATGCCTGTCCCTCCGATGAGCGGACACCTGCCATGTCAGGACACTTATGCTTGGATACAGATGTGTCCGCTGAAGAGAGGGACTACTGTAATTCATTCTGTGAGGACAAAACTATGTCTAACACATTCTCACCCCTGGTTGGTTCTAGCACATGTTGAGAAAGGAAACCAACTTATACTAAAACTAAAAACTTGTGGTCCTCACTCCCTGTACTCTGTACAGATTTCCATTGTATATGACCATGGTTAAAATCCCCCATAATAATACAGTCCCGTTTGCTCACTTCCCTAATAGCATTTTGTAGTTTTTAATTCTCTTCTATGCTTATGTTTGGACTTAGATAAACTAACCCAACATAGTTGAGTTTCCCATAACTATGTTACACCAAACAGCTTCTTCACAATCTGCTTCTCTTTCTAATTTTATTTCAAAAGCCTGGATACATTCTTTTTATATATAGAATAACTTCACCTCCCTTTCTATCTTTCCTAAACATTACATAGCCTGTCAGTCCTAATTCGGCATCTGATATATCAGTGGTGGTCCATGATTCAGTTATACCTGTTATGTGAGGGTCAATATCTTCTACCATGATGTTTAGTTCATTTCTTTTGTTTACTATACTCCTTGCATTTAAACAAACACATTTATATCCAGCTTCAAAAGAGTTTTCCAGACTGTTCTTTGCTGATTTATTTGTGCTCTCTTTATTTATGCCTCCAATTTCAGGCTTCTCTATGAGTCCCCCCCCCCTGTGAATCTAGTTTAAATAGATGCAACCTGTCCCACTGTCAACAGATCGCAGCAGGTTCTCTGAGAAAACTGCTGCCCCTTTCCACTAAGATGGAGGCCATCTCTCATGTACATATCTTCCCTCCCAACAAAGTATCCTCATAAATCTGTGAATCCCACCCACTCTTCTTCACACATCTGCTCAACTAGTGCATTGATCGCCATCCTCTTGCAGTTTCTATATGTTGGCCCCCTTCCTCCCATTACTGGCGAAATTCCTGAGAGAATAATCTGGAGACCTATCCAATTGAACACATCTTGACTTCTCTGGGAAGCATTATTGTTATTAATTGCAGTTACACTAACAACAATAATAACAAGATAACTTCTATTGCGCCTAAATCCTTGGAAACCAAGCTCAGAGGCACATAAAAACAAAAATATTGGTCAATCTCAAAATCCATAAGCAGTATTCCAGTTGTCAACAGATGGATCAAGGCGCTAGGGAGTTATGATGGATAAGCACGGTTGTAAAGATAAGTTTTTAAATCACGACGGAATAAAATAATAGTTTCAACTGATCTAACACTAAGTGGGAGCATATTCCAAAGAGTTGGTGCAGCAACAGAAAAAGCCATAGTACCAATATGGAAAATATTGTTCATGACTAAGATTTGACTGGGCAGCAAGAATTAACCCAAGTTTCCACTAAACGTTCCAAAGTAAGTGTTAATTCTTGCTGCCTAGTTCCAATGTTAGTGTTGACTCTAGGAACAAAAAGTAGGTCAGAACTAGATGACCGAAGCTGGATAGGTTTTCTTACAGGAGTAAGCAGTGATTGCAACTAAGATGGTTGCTTACTGGACAGTGCCTGGTATGTAATGGTACAAATCTTAAATATTATATGATATCGTACAGGAAGCCAATGCAAAGACTTCAAAAGTGGTACAGAGCAAGAAAAACAAGGAGATCTTGTAACTACCCTTGCCAGACAATTTTGGACACGTTGAAGTTTTGTGATATCCTTGCTAGCGATATTATAAAGGAGGGAGTTACAATAGTCAAGTCTACTGCTAACCAGTGCTGTTGCAATAGTTTTAGCAACAGAAAATGACATATACCGACGAATACGGCGCAGATCATGAATATAATAAAAACAGCAGCGACACATTTGAGATATGTGTTGTCGGAAATTGAAGTTACTATCAAAGACCACTCCTAGATTCCGCACTGTGATATGTGAAGACTATTCATTCCCAAATATTCACCACTGTCTATAGCCAGGTACTCATTCATCCAGCTGAGTGAACTGGAGCAACATAGTGTGAATGAACTTTCTCAAGGGTCAACACTGCAGGACAGGATTCTAACCCGGGTTCTCTCTGTTGAGAGTGCGACACTCTATCCACTGCACCATGGCACTCCACGTTTGGTCATTTACTCTAGTCTAGTTCAAGAGTCCACACAAACACACCCACACAAACACACCCACACAAACAAACACACACGCACACATATGCAAACAATTTGTTGTAGTCTGCTTGTGGTAGTTGAAACATGTAGCCAACTCACGCGATGGTTAGATATCTCCTCTCTCGGTTCTTGTTCTGTTTCACGGTTCCACTCCCTAGTGGAAGTCGACTGAACTGACCCTCTGTCACCCTCCAATTCCACAAGTCTTTCCACCCCCCCAGCGCTGTCCCCACCCAGTGCTGTCCCCCCTCTCTCTGATGTCACCCTCTGTCTGGCCTTGTCATGGCTAGTGCTGCTGGCTGACGTACCAGCCATGTCTTTCTGCCGTGAAGCAGCTGTACTTGTTGATATGTTTGGGGCCTGCGAATGAGAAGAAAAAATTGTGTTACGACAATGGATGCACATAAAATAGCTGTAAATCAAGACAAAAGTCCACTCCGAGATGCTGAATACACATAAAATAGCTGTAAATCAAGACAAAAGTCCACTCCGAGATGCTGAATACACATAAAATACATCAGTGCTAAGATAGATATGTAAACAAGTTGAATAAATTGTGATAAATCATAAATTTTCTTTCTTTCTGTTTGTTGCAAAATGGATTATTTCGTTGATTATTTATTAATTGTTATTTTACATTTCAATATGTGTATGCATTATGCATATCTGTAAAATGTTCAATTTTACATATTTAGTATATTTCTTATTATGTTTTTGTTGTTGAAACAAGTAAAAGTATCCTTATTCACAATACTCATCACATCATGAAGAAAACACTGGATATGCCTGTAGATAATCAGTGAAAGTGAGTTATTTAGTCAAGATTCCAATGAGAAGTGATTTGGCACATGTCTAATGAGATCAGCCAATGAGAAGTGATTTAACATAAATGATAAATAAAGAAGAACGAAGTTCTCTTGCATTTAATCACGTATTTAATAGTAAATCCGGTCTAATGATACAATAATCAAACAAGCTGTTACTGGTGTGGTGGAATACAGTCAATCGCGGCCCGGAGGCTTCCGGTTACGGGGAGCGTCTATTGTAGATCTGTAAGTAGTAAGCGGGAGTGTTCATTATTTCCTATCTCCCTCTAAGCTTTTACGAAGAGTGTCTGAGTAATAAGCTGAGAACATTTAGAATGGCGTGATTAAACATTTTAATGCTATAAGTCTTACTGAAAGTTCATTTCATCTCGTAATCAGTGTGCCAACCCTTGTACGAGAAGAAGTCGGAGCATATCGTCTGGAACGGGTAGACGGGCAATATGGGCCGGGTGGGCGGCGCGGCTGGCTGGGACGGGGCCATACAATGGCAGTGCTCGCATTCGTTGCGGACCTTGGCGATGTCCTCTGTCATACCGGGCCAGAATATCGATGTTTCCGCTCTTGCCGTCATCATAGACACGCCCTGGTGTGCTGCGTGGAGGGCGGCCAGCACGGCGTGTCGTAGCGCGGGTGGGATGATGATGCGATCCTTATAGATGGCTACGCCGTCGGTCGTCGACAGCTCATGTCGGTACTGGTGAAACTGTCGGATGGACACTGGCATCTCGCTCCGAGTCTTCGGCATGCCGTCCTCGATCAGTTCAGTGAGTAAGTGCATGTCGGGGTTGCTCGCGGTGGCCTCTCTCACGCGATCCCATGTCACCGACCCCAGTATCCCGGTGGCGTCATGGTGTGTCAGTAGTTCCGAATCAGCGTCGTCTGAACCAAAAGCAGTGCGTCGGGGTGAGTGTGACCCCATAGGATATCCGATAGTGATGCGTGATCGTCCGGGAGGTCCGTCTTCACTGGGCGCCCCGTAGGGCGGCGTGACATTGCGTCGGCTGCTTTGTTTTTCATACCCGGCACGTGAGTAACACGGAAGCGGTATCGCAGTGTTTTCTCTTTCAAGTTACGTAGGCGCGAGTTCGGTATATCCTCCAGGGAGCGATCGCCGAAGATCTTCAAGAGTGGCTTGTGATCGACCGCGATGATGAGATCCTCGCAACCAAGCACGAAGTAGCGTGCTTTATCCAGTGCGTCGGCGACTGCCAGTGCCTCGCCTTCAATCGGGGCGTAGCGCGATTCCGCCGCGTGTGTAAATCGGCTACCGACCAGGGTCACTTTCCAGCCGCCGTTGCAGCAGAACGGTTTCACCGGCGTGCAACCACAGTGCTTCTGCAGTAGCCAGAAGCCGATTCCGGTTTTCGACCAGTCGGTGGCGATGCAGGTTGGCTTGCTCTTGTCGCATATCCTGACGTCGGTCTCGATTTCCTGGACGATGTGTTCCTTCGACTCATCGAATATCTCCTGAAGCTCCGTGTCCCATCGAAATTGTTGGCCCGCCTTCAGGGGTGCGCGGAACGGTAGCATTCGTTCCGCCATGCTGAAGGCGTATGAGACCTGGTTCACGAGACCGAACCATGAGTGGATGTCGTGAATGTTACGTGGCACGGGGAAGTTCAGGATTGCATCAGAATATTTCTGGCTGGGTAGTACGCTGTCCATTGTGATGGTGAATCCCGCGAAATCCACGACGGGGCTGCTAAAGACGAATTTCCCCGGGTTCAGGGTTATGCCATTCCGACCGCACACGTCAAGCCATTGCACGGCCTGGTGGAAGCTGTCGGCGATACTATCCGACCAGAGCAGGGCGTCGTCGATGCATTTCGTGTGGTCGTCTATCCCCGAGACAATCTCGTCGTATCGGCGAGTGTAGCCGTCGCCCGACGCGCGATACCCCTGTGGAGCGACACAGTAGCGGTAAAGTCCCAATGGCGTGATGAACGTCGTCAGGTGTTTATCGTCCTCGTGCAGACGCACGCTGTGATACCCATTCCAAGCGTCGAATACCGTCTTACGCTTGTTCTCGGGGACACCTCGCGCCTGATGGAACGGGGATGGGGTGTGGTGGGTTTCACGTGCCGCATGTACATTTAATGCCTGAAAGTCCACCGTGCGTCTTGGCTTGCCATTCTTTTTGGCACAAATCACCATACGGTGGCAATATGTGACCCGATCGCCGACTGGTACCTTCTCGAGCACACCGAGACGTACATCCTCGTCCAAGCCGGCCTTGACCTCGTCCTGCCAGTGCACGGCCACCGGTATTGGACTGTGTCGTGCGACAGGTGTCGCATCCTTGTCTATCATCAGTCGCAAGGGTGGGCCCGACATCATGGGAAGTGTTTGGTGGGTACATGTGTTGAATGTGCTCGCCGCGTACCGCCTCTTCAGCCACGACTCGATCGCTGCTCGGTTGTCCTCGGTCGCGGGCATCGGTAGGCCCTCGGGGAGTGGCGGCGGTGCTGTGCGCGGTGTGCATGGGCATGGGGTTGGAGTGGCTGCGTCATCTGATGCAATGACCTCGCCAATGGTAGGGAATGTCTCGCTAATCATCCCCAGGTCGATGCACGTGGCCCGTGACAGGAAGATACGATCTGATGTGTTGGTGATGTAGGCGATTTGTCGTGTCTCGTGCGTTATGGCCCGGCTGTCGGTACCCAAGAATCGCACCACCATCGCTCCGAGGATAGGTATCCCTCCCTCGTTCGCCGCTCTCATCGTCATGGTGACCGGTATGAGGTCGTCTGCATTGAGCCCCATCCTCTCGGCCACTTGTATGCCCATTAGGCAGCTCTGGCATCCGGTATCTGCCATCGCGGGGAGTTCGGCGGCGCTTACTCGCTTCCTGAGCGCGAAACCGAGGGCACGGTAATCCTCCTCGAATGCTCCGACGTAGACCCGGACGTACGGCTGCGGGTCGGATGCGCGTTTATGCCACCTGTCACAAAGGTTATCGTACAGATGGTGGTCTAGTGCGATTGCCTTGACGTCGGCAACCGGTCCGTTTACCATCGTGCACAGTTCGAAGGCCGCGGACTGTTCGTCACTTGTCTCGGCGGTCTCAGTCGGCCGGCGGGCGTACGCCTTGCCGAGGCAAGCGCGTTCTATGTGGTTCACGTTCTTGCATTTACCACATCGCTTGCCGTACGCTGGGCATTGGCTTCTCCTTATGCTCCACGGCGGGTTCTTACCGTGGCCCTTCTCCGCGCAGAACCAACACAATGCCGTGGGGTCGAACGTATGTTCGGGCTTCGGATCAGGTATCGGCTTAGTTGTCGCCGCGCCCCTGGTTCGCACTTCATGTTGCTTATTGCGGCGGTATGTACTACTCGCCGCGTTCACACTCGGGGTATCCAGCAGGCGCGATGCCGATCGCTTGCCTGACTCACGCGCCTCGACGAACTTAATCATCTCCTCGATCTTCATCTTTTGGTTCTGGTCGCTTATCAAATCCAACTGAATCTCGTCGTCCACGATACCGCGAGCGAGTACGTCGCGCAATATCTCGCCGGCGAAGTCGACCATCTCGTCGCACTCTGCTTTGGTGCACTTGATTCGGTAATCACAGGTGTCAGCTTGACCCTTGATTCGGGCGTAGAATGATCGAATTTGTTCCTCGCGTCCCTGGCGCATGTCATGTAATGCGTACCGTGTCACCATGATGTTCTCACTGCGTACCGCGAGTGCCTTCATCGCCGCTAACACGTTTACCTCGGTGCCTCCGACCATGGAACCTCCGTTTGAACGAGTGAGGTCCTGTCTCAGTTCGTCATCACAACACTCCAATAGCTGAACAACGATGTCGTCTCCCCGGAGGCGTGTGCCGTCTCGATATTCGCCCCACCTGGTTTCAAAGTATGCCCAGGTTTCTGACGTACCAGCTAATGATACGGTAGGGCGTTTGAGCTTTTCCATTTTCCCACCAGGTGTCGCCGCGGCATGAATCGAGTGTGTCAACCCATGAATCTTTAGGAGCTCGACTACTATTGCAGCGTCGTCGTTCCGTGATACGTGGTCACATCCTGGGAATGGACAAGCAACCTCAATCACCATGTTTGCAGTGTTATCTGGCTCTAGACAGTTGAATGGCAGAGTCCGTAGGGCTTCAATGTTATCAATAGTTGCGCAGCTTGCTGTCGCTGCCAACAGTTTCCGACGGTTTCCGACGATTTCCGACGGATTCTAGCGGCTGCAGACGGCTGCTGATGGCTGCCGACGGTATTCAGTAAATTTGTATATTTACCAGTTTCTCCATCGAATAGCCGTCCCGTACTTATCTGCGCCGTCTCAGCAGTGTTTGATTATAAAGAAGAACGAAGTTCTCTTGCATTTAATCACGTATTTAATAGTAAATCCGGTCTAATGATACAATAATCAAACAAGCTGTTACTGGTGTGGTGGAATACAGTCAATCGCGGCCCGGAGGCTTCCGGTTACGGGGAGCGTTTATTGTAGATCTGTAAGTAGTAAGCGGGAGTGTTCATTATTTCCTAATAAACATAAATTGAAAGCAGCCAATGAGAAGTGATTTAACACATGTTTGTTGAGAGCAGGTAATGAGAAGTGGTGAAACATACCTGTGTTGTGATGGTTGGCAAGTTATCATTTCTGGGAGCAGGGGAAGACTCTTCCAAGGATGTACCAAACACACTTCCCCCTTCCTCCGTACTCATTCTCTCCCTGTCCCCTCTCCCAGTGATTTGGGGATGTGGCTCGTCTTCGATCAAGGCTGTGTCCCCATCATCCCAGAGTAAATCTGTTACAAATAATAAAGTATAACTCGGTTGTAGACAAAACATCAGACAAACCGATGCTCAAGATTGTTTATAGGTAAATACAAACTACTAGCTATCAATTATTGTTTGGCATGTCGCCAGGGGCTTAGGCAGAGACCTGTATGCCTGTCTTCAAGACTGGCAGATGACTGATAATTACAACTGATAAGACTGGTGGAATTTAGAGGGGGCCAGCTGCAACTAGATTACCTAATAGTGCCCATATTATTGACTATCATTGGCAAACTGGTAGTGAAACAAATTGAATTGACTAGTATTAATTAAATACACGGCTTAAATGATACTGGTTTGTCATTGAAAAAACTGAACTGGTCAGTAATGGCTGTAATTGATGTGAATGACTTCATGCAAGCCGTTTAAATGCTAAAAGACACACGTTTGATTAATTTAAGACTGGCAACAAATGACTTCTGGCTAAGGGCCTGCATATCACAAAAGGTCATTACAAGTATAAATTACAAAACACATACCACACACAAACACCAGCAAGTGTTCTACAAAATACTGGATCATTGCACTATAAACACTATATTTATGAAAGCAGACATTCAGGCATGTTACTTAACATTTTTATATTCATGTTCATGTGGCATATTTACACAGGTTTCAACTGTTACTTAGGTTTAAAGCCCTGCAAAGACAGGCCTAAATCAAAGCTAAATGTGATACACAGACACACATTTTGGCATACGTTGTTCTAAAATGTGTAGATTCTATACTTGCCAACCCTACCGGTTTTTCCCGAGAATGAAGCCTCCAGAATTTGTTATGAAACTCCCGCCCTCCCGGAAAAGATGAAAAGTCTTTTAGGTGCAGTTACATTTTGATGACCCTCAAGAGGAGTGCATTTGGAGTCCCAGGGAAGGTGTAATTATAGATTTTTTCTCATGCATGAAATTCTCCATGGATTCTGAAAAATATATTAGAATTTTAGTTGAATGACTACCGTCATCCACATCGGTTGAGACTCGGCTGTTATTTGCGACGTTGTTCCTCAATTGATTCCTCTCCCTCATCAAATATTCCTGTACCTTGCCATCAGCCTCAAACTCTGAGATCAGTCTCCGAATACCTGCATGCAAATTCAATTCAATTTTTAATTCAACAGCTCTAATCCAGCCTTGAGAGAACATGCACACATATACATACATGAAACTGGGGTCCATACGTTGCTGTCCAGCTTACATTAGATGATTAGAGATTACACATATAACATGTATGGCTGTGTATATTTTATAGTTGTCCTCAAATATTCAGATAGAGTAATAAATATATATATAAATTAATACTTGTTCCAGTGTGTATTCTGGATTAATACGCAAGCTGATAGCAAGTATATCCATTTATAATATAATTAACTGAACAGTCAAGTCTATATATGCGTAAAGCAGTATGTCAAGTTCCTTTTGACAGATTGGCAGCACTGTGCACCAAATGCATAAAACCTAGTACTTTCATATTCAGACCAAATCAAATGTGAATAACAAAATAAGTTACCACAGGGGCCAACTCTTCTGGATGGTCTAACAGGCGTCAGAAATAATCCTTATGGTTTTCAGCATTGCGAACAAGGCTTTTTATATAACTAAACATGGCACACATTCGTCAAAGGCATGCGAATAGCTGATCATCCATTAAAGAGTGATTCTTGTGAGTACAATATATTAGTTGCTTCCATTTACAATATGACATGTCCTGCCCATGCACTGTCACATGACAATGATATCCACTATAAATAATTTTCCCAGTATTGTTAGTGATATTTATAATATTTGGGACAACTTTACTATCAGTGAGTCGGCATGTTGCTGATAATCATGTCTGAAGCACCTGGGTGGGAGGGACATCTGAAGTAGTCAGTGTTTACTTGTCACACTGTACGCATGCTATCACGCACAGCAACGTTGTGTCACACTATCTACATGCTATCACGCACAGCAACGTTGTGTCACACTATCTACATGCTATCACGCACAGCAACGTTGTGTCACACTGTCTACATGCTATCACGCACAGCAACGTTGTGTCACACTGTCTGCATGCTATCACGCACAGCAACGTTGTGTCACACTGTCTACATGCTATCACGCACAGCAACGTTGTGTCACACTGTCTGCATGCTATCTCGCACAGCAACGTTGTGTCACACTATCTACATTCTATCACGCACAGCAACGTTGTGTCACACTATCTACTTGCTATCACGCACAGCAATGTTGTGTCACACTGTCTACATGCTATCACACACAGCAACGTTGTGTCACACTATCTACATGCTATCACGCACAGCAACGTTGTGTCACACTATCTACATGCTATCATGCACAGCAACGTTGTATCACACTGTCTACATGCTATCTCGCACAGCAACGTTGTGTCACACAATCTACATGCTATCACGCACAGCAACGTTGCGTCACACTATCTACACGCTATCACGCACAGCAACGTTGTGTCACACTGTCCACATGCTATCACGCACAGCAACGTTGTGTCACACTATCTACATGCTATCACGCACAGCAACGTTGCGTCACAGTATGTACATGCTATCACGCACAGCAACGTTGTGTCACACTGTCTGCATGCTATCACGCACAGCAACGTTGTGTCACACTGTCTGCATGCTATCACGTAAACAACGTTGTGTCACACTGTCTACATGCTATCACGCACAGCAACGTTGTGTCACACTATCTACATGCTATCACGCACAGCAACGTTATGTCACACTATCTGCATGCTATCACACACAGCAACGTTATGTCACACTGTCTGCATGCTATCACGTGCAGCAACGTTGTGTCACACTGTCTACATGCTATCACGCACAGCAACGTTGTGTTACACTATCTACATACTATCACGCACAGCAACGTTATGTCACACTATCTGCATGCTATCACACACAGCAACGTTATGTCACATTGTCTGCATGCTATCACGCACAGCAATGTTGTGTCACACTATCTACATGCTATCACGCACAGCAACGTTGTGTCACACTGTCTGCATGCTATCACGCACAGCAACGTTGTGTCACACTGTCTGCATGCTATCACGCACAGCAACGTTATGTCACACTGTCTGCATGTTATCACGCACAGCAACGTTGTGTCACACTATCTGCATGCTATCACGCACAGCAACGTTATGTCACACTATCTGCATGCTATCACCCACAGCAACATTGTGTCACACTATCTACATGCTATCACGCACAGCAACGTTGTGTCACACTATCTACATGCTATCACGCACAGCAACGTTGTGTCACACTGTCTACATGCTATCACGCACAGCAACGTTGTGTCACACTGTCTACATGCTATCACGCACAGCAACGTTGTGTAACACTATCTACACGCTATCACGCACAGCAACGTTGTGTCACACTGTCTGCATGCAATCACGCACAGCAACGTTGTGTCACACTGTCTGCATGCAATCACGCACAGCAACGTTGTGTCACACTGTCTGCATGCTATCACGCACAGCAACGTTGTGTCACACTGTCTGCATACAATCACGCACAGCAACGTTGTGTCACACTGTCTGCATGCTATCACGCACAGCAACGTTGTGTCACACTGTCTGCATGCAATCACGCACAGCAATGTTGTGTCACACTGTCTGCATGCAATCATGCACAGCAACGTTGTGTCACACTGTCTGCATGCCATCACGCACAGCAACGTTGTGTCACACTGTCTGCATGCAATCACGCACAGCAACGTTATGTCACACTGTCTGCATGCTATCACGCACAGCAATGTTATGTCACACTATCTACATGCTATCACGCACAGCAACGTTGTGTCACACTATCTGCATGCTATCACGCACAGCAACGTTATGTCACACTATCTACATGCTATCGCGCACAGCAACGTTATATCACACTGTCTGCATGCTGTCACGCACAGCAACGTTGTGTCACACTATCTACATGCTATCACACACAGCAACATTGTGTCACACTATCTACATGCTATCACGCACAGCAACGTTGTGTCACACTGTCTGCATGCTATCACGCACAGCAATGTTGTGTCACACTATCTACATGCTATCACGCACAGCAACGTTGTGTCACACTGTCTGCATGCTATCACGCACAGCAACGTTATGTCACACTGTCTGCATGTTATCACGCACAGCAACGTTGTGTCACACTATCTGCATGCTATCACGCACAGCAACGTTATGTCACACTATCTGCATGCTATCACCCACAGCAACGTTATATCACACTGTCTGCATGCTGTCACGCACAGCAACGTTGTGTCACACTATCTAAATGCTATCACGCACAGCAACATTGTGTCACACTATCTACATGCTATCACGCACAGCAACGTTGTGTCACACTATCTACATGCTATCACGCACAGCAACGTTGTGTCACACTGTCTGCATGCTGTCACGCACAGCAACGTTGTGTCACACTATCTACATGCTATCACGCACAGCAACATTGTGTCACACTATCTACATGCTATCACGAACAGCAACGTTGTGTCACACTGTCTACATGCTATCACGCACAGCAACGTTGTGTAACACTATCTACATGCTATCACGCACAGCAACGTTGTGTCAAACTATCTACAAGCTATCACGCACAGCAACGTTGTGTCACACTGTCTGCATGCTATCACGCACAGCAACGTTATGTCACACTGTCTGCATGCTATCACGTACAGCAACGTTGTGTGACACTGTCTACATGCTATCACGCACAGCAACGTTGTGTCACACTGTCTGCATGCTATCACGCACAGCAACGTTGTGTCACACTGTCTGCATGCTGTCACGCACAGCAACGTTGTGTCACACTGTCTACATGCTATCACGCACAGCAACGTTGTGTAACACTATCTACACGCTATCACGCACAGCAACGTTGTGTCAAACTATCTACAAGCTATCACGTACAGCAACGTTGTGTCACACTGTCTGCATGCTATCACGCACAGCAACGTTATTCCACACTGTCTGCATGCTATCACGCACAGCAACGTTGTGTCACACTGTCTACATGCTATCACGCACAGCAACGTTGTGTCACACTATCTGCATGCTATCACGCACAGCAACGTTATGTCACACTGTCTGCATGCTATCACGCACAGCAATGTTATGTCACACTGTCTGCATGCTATCACGCACAGCAATGTTGTGTCACACTATCTACATGCTATCACGCACAGCAATGTTGTGTCACACTATCTACATGCTATCACGCACAGCAACGTTGTGTCACACTGTCTGCATGCAATCACGCACAGCAACGTTATGTCACACTGTCTGCATGCTATCACGCACAGCAACGTTATGTAACACTATCTACATGCTATCACGCACAGCAACGTTATGTCACACTATCTGCATGCTATCACGCACAGCAACGTTATGTCACACTATCTACATGCTATCACGCACAGCAACGTTGTGTCACACTATCTACATGCTGTCACGCACAGCAACGTTGTGTCACACTATCTACATGCTATCACACACAGCAACATTGTGTCACACTATCTACATGCTATCACGCACAGCAACGTTGTGTCACACTGTCTACATGCTATCACGCACAGCAACGTTGTGTCACACTGTCTACATGCTATCACGCACAGCAACGTTGTGTCACACTGTCTACATGCTATCACGCACAGCAACATTGTGTCACACTATCTACATGCTATCACGCACAGCAACGTTGTGTCACACTGTCTACATGCTATCACGCACAGCAACGTTGTGTCAAACTATCTACAAGCTATCACGCACAGCAACGTTGTGTCACACTGTCTGCATGCTATCACATACAGCAATGTTGTGTCACACTGTCTACATGCTATCACGCACAACAACGTTGTGTCACACTATCTACATGCTATCACGCACAGCAACGTTATGTCACACTATCTACATGCTATCACGCATAGCAACGTTATGTCACACTATCTACATGCTATCACGCACAGCAACGTTATGTCACACTATCTGCATGCTATCACGCACAGCAACGTTGCGTCACACTATCTACATGCTATCACGCACAGCAACGTTATGTCACACTATCTACATGCTATCACGCATAGCAACGTTATGTCACACTATCTGCATGCTATCACGCACAGCAACGTTATGTCACACTATCTGCATGCTATCACGCACAGCAACGTTATGTTAACATTTAGGAAACCATGACATATCAATCATGGGTCAATGACAGGATGCTAATAAAAAGACAATTCATACTCTTGATATATGTTGCTTGAAATAAATCACAAATGTTTTATTTATGCGCTAGTTATTAGTTCTGTTACAAAGTGTTATTGGAATATAGTGCTCATTCGAAGAGTTATTCCTTGGCATTAATCTTAGCATCTCTTATATTCTGACTAATCTTCCATTTATTGTGGATTTATTTTATATGATTATAATAACACTAATTTGACTGACACATCCTCGACCCAACTGCTAGAAGCAGGGGCCCGTTTCATTTACATTCTTAGAAGCTTATTAACCTGATTTTACACTTTAAAATTAGCTTTAAAACTTTTACTCTGAGGACACTCTCACCAGTGTCACAGAGTGAGTGTTCCCAGTGGTTTAATGATGGATTATCCTATTGAGCCCATTATTTTTGTGAAACGGTCCCCGAGACTCACCGATGGTGTGTGTCCGACAGACAGAGAGAAGCACGATGCCAACGAGGAGGTTCCACATGAGAGAGAAGACAGAATATCCGACTCGCGACACAAACATCACTTTACACACGACCACCGACACAGACACATTGTGGCAGTAGGCATCAGAGAATGTCTGTGAGGCAGTGATGCTTGTCAGCAGTGTCATGGTGGCACTGACTACGACCAGGATGCCTGCCGCACTAACCTTCAACACCGTACGTGTGTGCATGCGTACGCTATCCACAAACTTTGGGCTGTTGAACAACTTACTCGCCAGCTGATTTGCATAAACTCCCAGGGCGCACCAGTACAACACCATCGCTATGGTAACGAGACCAGTAAGGACCGTCTGTCGGGTGTTGATGTTGACGATGTCGTATACGATGAACCAGGTGTGGGAAATAGAGAACGTCGCAGCGAACAGCAGCGTCAATACGTAAAGCACTGTGCCACAGACCGGCCTATCAAGAGGGTGCATCTTGATGCCAAGAAACTTGGCCAGGATGAACCAGATTCTCGGTGACAATCGGTGCGACTGTCTCGTGTGAACGACCTTCACCTGTTGCGAGGTTGACGCCATGAATGCGTCCTGTATAATGGATGCTTCCTCCGCATGGGAACCGTATAAGGCCTCAGATATACGGTGTTGTCTCGCCTGGCTGTTCAAACAGAAAGAAACAACAACATTATCAATTTTTTCTCATAGTCAGAAAAGTGAAGAATGTGCGAGGAAATAATGAAAAAAAGAAATGAAAATACATTTCATATGAGTTTATATAATCCTAGCTAACAAAATGTGTTATCGTACTTCAGTTACATAAATTCGTGATCCAAAACATGTCACTTTCTTTCCATTATTTTGTTCCTGTTACTTTCTTTATGTCCACGAGAGAGTGTATGCACTCTGAGTAAGAAAAAATGTTCACATTATATTTTGTTAACAGTAAAATGTTTAACATGGTGGAGTTAGATTATTCTTGTTCTACCACCTTCATGTCATAGAATGAATTAAATGTGACAAATCATTTTGTGATGCATACCCTTTGTCTGATTTCAAGTTTTGCTGATCAGAAGGAAATATTTATGATAGCTGGTCACCTATATAGTATTACGTACAAGCCCTTAGCATGGCTGATTTTAGGAATACATCTGTTTTTCAACCTGTGATTACAGGTTCTCAGGAAACCTGCATTCCTCATTGAGCCAAACTCGTTTCACTTCAGTCATATATACACATTATATATATCTATAATTTTAATATAAAACAGTACGTTCTCGTTTTCTCTGTCGACCTATGACTCCATTAGTTTTGCATGCATGTGATTGACATTTTGTTTGCGACCTAATGGGCCCGTTGAGGTGGTTCATAGATTTAGATTTAAAAAAAAATTAATCTGGGGTTGGGGATTTGTGGGGGGCTCAATATTTCAAAAGGCTGTATATGGAGTTCCAGCAGAGGAATTGTTAATGTTTTTTCTATATTGTCGTAAAGATAATAAATTAGTTAGTCCTCTTCGCATGGGGTTGCGCATAAGGCCGCCACCAAAGATAATAATGTCATCTAAAATATGTCACTGTATGTATACTGAAATTTTGATTAGTTCTGTGTTACTGATATTTGAAAATCCTGTACGCAAAACCCTGCACAATGTCTACCTGTTGCTGGTCATGTCAGCAATATGCAGCGACCAACCCTTTTAGCTTAGCATGTTATTTCTGGCAAACAACACGCTACAACAAAGTAATAGTATACCTTTCAGTATGTTTTAATATAGAGGACAAGTTTGTCCTAACAACTAGGCCTGTGACCAGTTACAATTTATCAATGCGAGTAAGCTGAAAAATAGATAGATATGAAAGCATGTCAATGATGGATCAAAGGATTCCCCACGTTATAAAAAATCATCTTCATGGTTGATTTTTCATGCACTGCATGCTTTTAACAAGATTTAACAAGATTGCCACCAAGAGAATTAACTCTAGATGGCAGGTGGACAAGGAAGCCTTTTGGCTTATTGAGAGTGCAACCCTTTTATCTACATGTATCCCGCAGCATTCCCGCCCTTCTGAGGTACATGTCGATTTTATTTTTTTAATATTCACACTACTAGCACCCACACAATCAGCAGATAATCTGTTCCATTCATTTACAGCCCTTTGTAAAAATGAGAACTTTCTTATACCTAATCTACACTGCTCCTTTACTAATGTAACTTCACGTACTCTGTCTTTCCATCTTTCTTAACTGAGAAAAAAATTGTTCTATCAATATTTTTATATCAATTCAATATTTCAAACATTTCTGTCTGGTCTTCTCTCAATCACTTGGTCTCTAGTGTTGTTAAACGACATTCTTTTAAGCGTATTTCATAACTAATATCCCTCAATTTTGGTATAATTTTAGTCACTCTCCTCTGTACTCTTTCTAGCACATCTATGTCCTTCTTGCGGTATGGCCTCCATGCTTGTATAGAATACTCTAAATGAGGCCTAGCTATTGTTTTGTACAGCAGTATTATTAGTTCTTTTTCCTTATATTTCGCCTAATTAATCCAAGGATTTGAAGTCTTTTTCTTTTACAGTAGTACTTAGTACAGTACCCCCCGTTGTATATTGTACATATTCGTTCCTATGTCCTGTGTGGAGGCATTTACATTTCCCAAAATTGAACAACATTTGCCACTTTTCAGACCATTTGATCAACATGTCAAGATCATATTGTAAATGCTGTCTATCTCCATAAAGTTTAACCCCCCTAAACACTTTTGTATCATTTGCAAATTTCAACATATTGCTTGTTATATCATCATCCAAATGGTTGATATATATATTAAGAATAATATAGGTCCCAGTACTGATCCCTGTGGTACCCCACTCAAAACTGATTTCCAGTTTGAAGCCTCCCCACCAACTACTACCCATTGTCTTCTGTCAATCAGCCATTTTCCAGTTAATTATACCATTTCCTATGCCTTGGGCCTTTTAGGCTTTAGCTTAAGCAGTAATCTTTGATGTGGCACTTTGTCGAAAGCTTTCTGAAAATCTAAGTAGATGATATATCTACTGGTGATCCCTCGTCTACCCACATAGTGATATCTTCCTTGCTTTTAGAAACCCATATGTTGAGATGGGCTTATGTAGTTGTTTAACAAGAAAATCCACCATTCAAATCAGTGATGTTAAAGTCACTGGTCTGTAGTTCTTTGAGTTGTTTCTTGAACCTTTTTTAAATAACGGTATAATGTTTGCTTCTTTCCATTCTAAAGGAACCACTCCCTCTTCTAATGACAAGTTGAAAACTGTTGGAAGGTGTATGCTAATTTGTTCTACAATTTTCAATAGTAGTTTGGGTGGAATCCCATCCACTCTAGGTGATTTATTATCCTTAAATTCATAGCCCTTATTTTCTTAGATACAATTTCCTGGGTTACAATTAACTGTCCTAAATAGTCTGATTCCGCCCCCTTGTTAAACTTTAACTATTAAATCGGAAAGAACTCGTCTCGATACAAGTGGGATATTTACCGTTGGCGTTGACAAGTCCACGGACTAACGCCGGTCTCTCTTGATGTTCCCGACCAGGCCATTCTGATTTCTTCTGGTGTCTTACCGGCCGTGACAGCAGCAGTTAGAGCACCACCCTCCTAAGCCTAAGGCTAAGTAAGCCCAACTCTCACACCGGGGCCCTCATCCGAGGTCAAGACAAGTTCCGCCCACGTTCGCTGGTAGTACCACACCACCAGATCGCAACGTAGGCGAGTGTCATCGGGACTTATTCTAGGCATGCATCGGTATCTAACTATCAAGTACTGTTGACATTTCGAAATATGATTATCCTGCTTCTTTCTGTGTAATGAACACGTCCAGCCGGTGCGCGATATCGATTGTAAACAATAATATTGCTTTCCCTTCGGTCTTCGACGTCTCGTGAGATGTCTTCGTAAAGTCACCCCCTGGGGACCACACGAGAAACTACACGTTAATATTGATAACAGATGGCACCACAAATGCAGACTCTAAACATTTGACACAGCCAGTGACCCTACCAATATCAAAGAAAGCTACAAGTCAGGTCCAGGCAATTGTTTGAACAGTCCAAATGTCCAGCCTGTGTCATCAGTCATTAAGCTGGGTGAGTGACGAATATGAACATTTGCTACACCTGTATAATATATATAAGACAACTTTCTGGATTGGCTTGTATGGTTTTTCGGAGCGAGCCAAAGGCACTCATGGAGCAGTGTGGAGCGCCGTGGAGCAGTGGTCAGAGCTTCGCACTCTCAACCAAGAGAACCCGGGTTCAAATCCTGTGTGGAGTATTGTTGCTCCAGTTCACTCAGCTGTATGAATGAGTACCTCGCTATAGACAGTGGTGGATATTTATGTACGAATAGTCTGCGCATTAATTGCAGCATGGCTGGATGCTTTCCAGAGAAGTCAAGATGAGTCGATTGAACAGGTCTGCCAGGGAGTAAAGTGTAAAGCGCTTTGAACAGTCCTGCGGACTGAATACTGCACTAAATAAGAACTTTCCTAAGTTATGTAATACCAAGTTTATCTGAAGTCTGCAGTTCTTCTGTACATAATGTTGCAGACGGGAAACACCAGCTAACTCCCCTCAGCAGACTGGGAACACCAGCTAACTCCCCTCAGCAGACTGGGAAACACCAGCTAACTCCCCTCAGCAGACTGGGAACACCAGCTAACTCCCCTCAGCAGACTGGGAACACCAGCTAACTCCCCTCAGCAGACTGGGAACACCAGCTAACTCCCCTCAGCAGACTGGGAAACACCAGCTAACTCCCCTTAGCAGACTGGGAAACACCAGCTAACTCCCCTCAGCAGACTGGGAACACCAGCTAACTCCCCTCAGCAGACTGGGAAACACCAGCTAACTCCCCTCAGCAGACTGGGGCTTCTTTCTGTTCTTTATTAAAGTAAAATGTTAATCTAATTTAATTGAAGTAAATTAAAATTGTAACTGGAGTTAATTGAATCACAGTTAATTTAATTAAGAAATGTCTTGAGTTAATTGTAACTGAATTTAACTTTCAAGTCAATTAGCAAAGTAACCATGATAGGGAAAACATTTTCAAAGTCAAATGTTACCCTATGCCTCTTGTTTCTTAATGGCATACATATACCAGATGATTCCAAACATATATATACCAGATGATTCCGAACATATATATACCAGATGATTCCAAACATATTTTTCCAGTTACACGTAATGTAAAATGCCCAATTGTATGAAGTATAGTATTTTTCATTGATAACGCTGGACACGTGATGAAATTCAAGTTTGATTTCAAGTAACTGTCATAACAAAAGAAACTCATAGTACATTAAACTATTTATAAAAAAATATGTCTCTTTATATGTATAATGAGATTAGTTTCAAATAAAACATTAAATTTTGTACCTGCTATAACCCCATTTGTTCGCTTTCTGGTACATTGGCCCTGATAATGCTCATTTGAGATGTTACACAAGAAATTCAAAATCTGTCATATGTTCACACATGTTGTGGCAAGAAAAGTCAAGTCAAAGTATGTTTGTATCTGTTTATTAATAATATAGCTGTTCCATAAACGATGGTAACATCAACCAATGTTATTAGATTGTAACTTGAGGACGGTTCCTCATCGTTCGACCAATCAACTGTCTTAGCTGTGACATCGTCTCCGAAAAGTTTACTTTAAACCCACTGCTAGCAAGTTCACTGAGTGAATGCATAATTAAAATGTTGTTAAGAGAATGGTAACATGCAGTTACTTGCTTAACAGGTGCGAACACATTAACATGACATGGCTCGAGAAACTATTCCGTTTATTTTTTAATTTAGAAACTGAACCTTTCAGTGATTTTGGAATGTGTCACAAAGTAGCAAGTTCTACACTCACAGCTCATTTTGTAGAAACATCTCACAAAACAGTTATCTAAACATTGAAAAGTACTACAGGTGTGGTTTAACAAGCTTGAAGCCTTTCTGTTGAGAACAAATGAAATGCAACTGGTTGAAAATAACAGGTGTAGTATATTTCTCGAGCCACGTGTTCCCTTAAACAAATAAGAGAAAAACTATTCAAAGACAGGCAGAAAGACTGCACTTACATCATCTCTACGACAACTACAAACTGTAGAACTTACAACTGAACAATATGCTAACAACTAACGTGCACCAAGTCTCACCCGTGAGTCCGCAATGCAGTTTATTTATGAGGCAAGGCTTAGGTGAATGCGATTCATGTCGCCGACATTACTGCCATCAATCATCGTCAATCCTTCGTGAAGATTGAGCATTAGTTTTACAGAGAAGGCAAGATCACTTTGCTTGTGTTATTGAATGCATGCCTACATTCCAATTTACTATAGCAATTGCTGGTTATAACAACTGCTTTGCCCATTCCAATTCCTGCTAACACAACTCGTGCTAGGTACACCCATAACACGACTACCTTCTAAACTCAATGTTTAAATGATGATTCAACATCAATCTTTGAGGAACAGACTAAGCCCGCCTCCTACATAAAATATATTACTCTATAACAATGAAACACAAACAATACAACTACATAAGATTAGTTGGCACAAAACTATGTTTCATTCAGAGAAGTCAACCAGTACCGTTGACAATTTCAAAGGCTGATCACTGCCTCTCAAAAGTAGGAGATAAATTACTTCACCCAAAAATATACTAACACATGAAGACAGCATTATGTACTATTCAACATAAATGAATTTTGTTCTATATACACTCAGGGACATCATCCAGGTTTATTAATGATTTTGACTGTTGCTCAAGATTAAGATAATTTCTCAAGATTGATGACATTTGTAAGTCTATTGTTTCAAGACAAAAAGAAGACATCAGTTTTCATACATTTTGACAAAACAAAGTTGTATTGTTTACATCCACCTGATACTATGTTTAAAATCACTACTCAATAAACAATTCTTCGATGCCTACAGATCCAAGTTCAAAACTTGAAAAAAATGCATCAAAATACACCTATATTTATGTATTAACTATTTATTCACATTTCCAGATTTACCGAGTTTTCAAAACACCATAATACAGCAATCATTTACACATACCTTTCAATTGGACTAGTAATTGATACTAGACTACACATAAACAAACTTTCTTTAATATCTTGCAAGATAAAACACTAACGATTACAAGAGATTGGTCTTTAAATGTTTCACCTCCAAATCAACTAAAACCATAGCAACTGTTTGAGATGTCAGGAAATTAATATTCATGACTAGCACTTGCATGGTAACAATTTAGTACCCAAATAATGATCTATCTATTTTTGTATTCCTCACAACCACAACACGTGTTAGTACATGAATCTAACAGTTGGCATTAGTAGGCAACTGCATCGTACAACTAACAACAAACCAACCAATCTTAAAACACCAACTGTTCAACTGTTGAATACTGAAACTGCGCTGTCATGTGTTTGTAAAACAGCAAATGCTTACTATGTGATGAATGTTATAGGAAATATATCGAGTACAATTTGATTAGGTTAATTGTGTATCACTGTCTGGATTATACAGTCTGTTTTATTGACACAGCATTCCACAGATCGTGTGCAATATACACAAACAAACCCTACAACAAGACATGAATCAAACAAATGTCAACACTTGAAATATTCAAGCCAAAGTGTAGCCATAACAACGCTGTCACAGAAAGAAAGATTTAATGTGTACCTAATACCAAAACAACATCAACAGACAGTCATTCCTCGGTAAACAAGCAGGGTAAATTAATGAGACATAAGATACTGTGATGTAGGAGTGAGAGCAGACTAAGACAAAGTGATGGAGGTACATTGTACGGATGCTACAAAATCTGTCATTGCACTTAGAATCAATTATAACAGCAAAAATGTCACCAATGCCCTGCCTGGTGACCAAACAGGGGTAATCAACAACCCCTAAATTACAAACACTGAAGTCTCACTGGTCGACAGGAACTGATAATGACTTAACTGAGGCAACAAGCTGTATCTGAACCACAAATCATTCTAGTAAAATATACAAATTCAATTCACAAACTGTCACCATGCACATTATATACTTAATACTAAGTAGTTAGCTTCCTTTCCTACACATTTGTTTAGAGCCAAGTAAGCAGTGCCACTTGACATCATAGCAATGGGATAATGGTAGAAAATATATGTTCTATGTGAATTTCTGAACTTATCCATACGAATTCATTATAAATCTTCAAAATACTCCACACACATACATGTATACACTCTGTGTGAATTTGTGAACCATTGTATACGTCATATGATCCCAGAATGAACGTTAAACATTCCTTTTATTTCCCCCTCTTTCCTAAGGGTGTTTACATTTTAACATTGAATTTTTCTCTGTCCCATCAGATGTTCTGAATTTGTTTTTACCGCCTCAATGTGAGCTTGTGATCGTTCAACCGTGTCGAGGCATGGTCTACCGATCACCTCAGTGCTTCTTTGACTTGACGGATCGTTGACGAACACTGCCATTCTCTGATGGACCCTCGACTTCTGCGTTGTCACCAGACGTAGAGTCTTCGTCACGTTTCACTGAACAGTAAATGTTACTTGTCAACAAAAAGAAGATCAAGTTCAACATTAAAAACAACGAGAAGGATTCCATGCGGTGAGACAATCAGAGCATCTTGTGATGTCGGGAAAGATTAGGAGGGAAAGTAGCAGATATTGGCAGGAAATTTAAGTCGCTGATGGTCTGACAGACGACAAAGGAACACAGCAGAACTGTTGCAAGACACCTGTGATTGTGTGAAATGGAGGGTGACGACCACTTACTGCATCAGACATGGCAACTAATTATGTTAATAGAATGTTACACATTAGCTTGAGGCAATCTCTTAAGTTCATGGCAAATAACAGGAAATGATCCCCAAAAGATATATTACACAACCCCTGAACATGTTTCAGTAAACAACATAAGAATGTGGCCTATCTCAGTGACAATAAGAACGTGTAAGAGTTTAGTAAATAGAACAAGACAGAATTCCGTGCTTCTGGAGATGTTCTTAAGACTATACTATCTATGTTGAAGGTATGTTGTCCACCAAATTGTGTTTCGTAAGCCCGTAACAATGATTGCAATTTAAAGGCACAACCCCGGGTGCATGTTCAAATAAAAACAAAACATCCAGTTTCAAAACAAGCTTTATTACCAATACGTCCTAGTCGGGCTGAGTTAACTGCTAAACCTTTTGATGTTCAATGATGCTCACTTTCCCATGGTCAACACAGCAGACTTCCAGTTAGAAATTGCCATGCCCTCTAATTTCGGGTATACGAAGAGACTATGTCCCTTTAACCAGAGCTCCAGTTACCCACTCACCCTTGTTCTTCTTGTCCTTCTTCTTGTTCGGCACATTGGATGTCTTCTTGTTGAAGGAGAAAGAAGTCACAGCCGCACCCGACGCAGTCCTCTCTCTCAGACGCCTCAGGTGGAATGTGATGAAGTTCCACATCATCCATGCTTGCAGCAGACACACGGCTACCAGACAGTTGATCCTACAAGAACAAAGTACAGGTAAGTTGTTATATCGTGCAGTATCCAGTCCTTAGGACTGCTCAAGGTGAGTCAACTGGAGCAACGTAGAGTGAACAAACTTGCCCAAGACACCGCAGCACAGGATTCGAATCCAGGTTCTCTCAGTCGAGAGTCTGAAACTCTAGCCACTGTACCACTGCGCTCCACAAGTAGTTACTGAATGGCAGTGAATGTTTTGTAGACACTCGGCCACCAGACAGTTGATCCTACCCCTTTAGATGTGGTTCAAGTCACAACACACCCCTTTCCTGACTCCCAAGTGTCCTGTCAGACCTGCTGAATGTTCAAACTCACTTGTAATCTTAAGCACCTAATCTTTAGCATATGATTTAATACTGATTGCTTCATTTACAAATATACGTTACTAGTGAGAGACTCATCCAACTGCATCAAGGATACTTCACACCTCAAGAAAAAAATGTTTCAATTTAGGGTCTACAATTCAGGTCACATAATTAGCATACAGAAATAATTTGTCATTATAAAGGTGATATTTGAGAGAATCTCACCTGATGAGATCTGTGTTGAAGTTGCCCTCTTTGATGCTGCTCCTTGATTGGCTCACTTTCTCCAGGCCATACCTGCAGAACAAGCATACATTACAAGGGTGTCACACTCCACTATTTCCCCCACAGATGTTGACTCCACTACTGTTCACTACTCGTAATCGTTCGTAGCCACTAAGTAGGCTTCATGAAACCGGCCCCTGTTCTCACAAGGATTAGGCTAATGATCATCAATATTCAATAAATCATGTGTGGCCTGCTGACTTAGTCCAAGTCATCTCTTTGGCCCTCCATTCAAAAAGGTTGCCGGCCTCTGCTATAGGAGCATCACAGTTACCAAGTGCACACTATGGGGGTCACACTCTAACACATATTTCCAGTTGATTAACTTTGTAAGGATTAATTTTTCATGTACATATTCCATGTACACACACAAAATGCAAACACACGCATGCACGCACATGTCACTCGAATGTGATGTTGATGATGACATTGAGAGCTCAAGGAGGTGTTACTCACCAGAATGTGAGGACAGCCATCGTGATGGAGCCGAGACGCACAATGACAAAGAGACAGTTCCAAAGCATGAAACTGTAACACACGTCCACAGAAAACTACAATAAACTATTCACAATTCGCATGTCAAATTATCTTGGTTTCTATTACATACATTTTGAGAAAAAACCTAGTACAGATCCGTTGGTACAGTCTACTGCTCGACAGAACTTTGTGGGAACCACCATGACACCTTCCCCAGTGTCATGTGACAACCATCAATATGGTCACATGACAACAGAGGGCAGTTCACAATTATTCTGAGGAAGGCACTGTGAGGGTCTCAAAAGATCCACTGAGCATCGAATTGGGATTCTGGATTTCTGGGAGGTTAATATACCATTTTCTCTCTCAAATATTCACAATTGACTTATAATAATTTTAAGATTTGGCAACTGTAAATGTTTGTGATTAAGCAAGAAAATATTATTCGATGTCTACCTACTATTTGCCCCTTTAGATTGTGAAAATGTCATAAATACACTAGTGAAACATGTATCAGTTTACACTTCTACGTTCTTGTAGCATTATATTCATATAAGCATTTTACAGATTACTTACATATGCCATGCCAACAAACTCAATGTTTACAATTCTTCTTGCATTACATTCATACATGCATTTTATATATTATTTGTATACAGTGTGACTACAAACCCAATGTTAGCGATGGGTGTCTTGTCAGCAAAGTAGAGAAGTCGTGACGTGTGAAACAGGAACTCAACAACATAATGCAATACCATCATGCACAGGGCCACTCGGGTGAAACTGGAAGCGAGATCAAGCATATGTCTAAAGTGTTTGAAGTCATAAACAGTGGGTACAACGAATTACCAGTGCTGACTTTATTGATTATTATCCTATAAGATGCAATTTCTGTGGAATTTTCTTGACTGCATCCAAACTATAGCAAGTTCTAGTTATATTTATGTCTTTTTTTTACAGGTACGCTGTTAAGTGTCCAATTTATTAGCATTTCTACATTATAAATAATATGGTTATCTGTCTGGTTGTCTGTGGATCCATATCTCCATTAGTTTTGCATGCGAGAGGCTGACATTTTGTAGTAGTAGTATTTTATTAGAGTCTCACTCCACGTATACATGCTTTAAAATACAAGACAAATAAATATATTACATTCAAAGTTAGCACTGTATACAAAGACCACTCAAAATGAGTTATGAGAGACTTGTAAAAACAAAAATGTACAAATAAAAACAGTAATAATTTAATAAACATGTGCTATTATTTTGTTGTATTGTGTAATCTTGTGTGCAGTATTTTTTGGAGGATGCTGGCAGTTTTACTTATTATATTGTCATTACTCAATAAATATACAAATTTATCTTGATCATTCATACTGGAAAAAGCAGGATCATTAATTGTTGCATAGCCTATTAGTTCTTTTCGTTCGTTAACATATAAAGGGCATTTCATTAAAACGTGAAACTCATTTTCTATTTTATTCGTGCAATTATAACACGTCCTAGCTTCAGGTGGGGGGTAATTTCGTTCAAAACGTCCAGTTTCAATTCTGATTGGTGCCACGCCACATCGAAATTTTGCAAGTGCTGATCGATTACTTCTAGTCATGATTTTTTTAACATAATGCTCAGTTACAAATTTTTTTTTTAACTGTTTATAAGTTCTTAGTTTATTTCTACTACCATTTTTGTACGTGAGCTAACAGGTCTATTCGAGGAATTCATAAATTTACTTTTTTGCACAATTTGTTCATGGGGTGGGGATCTTGGGGGGGGGGGTGACAATTTTAAAATGTTATTTAGATCTGTTAGTTTTGCACGTATGGAGCTGAAATTCTGTATGCAATCTAGCGGGCCCTTTTTTTTTAAATTCATCCGGGGTGGTGGGGATCTCGGGGGTAACAATTTAAAACCAGTTTTAGCACAAGCGGCTTCTCTTCGGTTAGAAATAGCCGAGCCATTTACACTAACAACTGTGTCAATTTGTTTACATCTAATAGACATCATACCTTCAAAGATAGCTCACAATGCTAAAAAATTCCCCTCCACACATATAAAGATGTTTTAGAGGAACTATTTTGCGTGGCGGACTCACTTGAGCATGTATGCAGCAGCAATGAAGAACGTGTAGAGTGTGGCGTACGTCACCCGCCCTGCCATCTCCTCCTACACGGGGACATTCACCATCATTACAACACGTCAGTATCATTACATGCATTCAAAACAGTTCATTACTATGTCTATTATGCAATGAATTTATTTTTTATTTATTAAAATATAAGATATTGTGTTATGAGTGTTTTAGCCACGTCTTTGGTGCGGATTATGATGTGTTTTACCCATTTTTAGTGCTCACCATAATGTGTTTTACCAACTTTAGTACTGGCATTTCAATGTGTATCTAAAGGAAAATTTACATTTTTAATGTAATCTTAAATGGACAATAAAGTTATTGAATTTGAATTCATTAATTTATCATGCTTACCAGCAGGGGTGTTATGATACATCAAACCATCGATCAATACATTGCAATAGTCGATGTGACAATAGTGTACTGTCAATAGTAAACTGAATTATCGACAGATATCATTGATAGTACGCAGAACTATGAATAATAACACTAGTTGGCAGACAGATCAGTAAGGGTTCTTGCGCCACAGAAAAATTGAACATCAACAGTAGCAACATTGTTCATGGATTCACCATTTTGGGCATCAACTGTTTACAACCCTATTATGCAATGACGCCACCCATAAAATATGGTTTTGGACTGCTTTTTCGGGTAGCAGCTATTCCACAATGCTATCACGATAGCATTACAATATATACTGCAGCAGTTATACAGCTATCACAATACTATCGAGACAGCAAAATTACTGTCCCAATACAACGGCCAATAATCACCCCTACTTACCTTTTTAATTTTCTGGAAGTAGAGTTCAGGCAAAGTATGCAGCCAGTAGGATATCTAGAAACAAAAGGTTAACTTTTTCAAATGTTTCTTCGTATTCACACTATTGACACAGTCTACAAAAACATGATATAAATTACAAAAAATCTTTAGAATCACTCTTCGGGTGTGACAAGTCAGTTATTAATAAAAAAAAAACATTTGCCCCAGAATCATTCAAGACGACAAGATCTCACAGGACTACTCTGAAAGTTTTACTGTTTTCTTACAAAACTGAAAATATATATTACTTGATGCACGCGGTAGCACAAATCATCACCAGGAGCCAAACAATGCCCCGTCTCAAAGCAGTCTACAATGCAACCAATATAACTCACATGCTTTCAGGTTTTGTAATAATTAACTGTGACTTACCTGGATCACAAAGTACAGCTTGATGATGAACCTGCAAATATGATCTAGTCTCAACATATGGTTCCAACTGTTATAAAACTATCACCAATGGTAAAACAAAGTTAACATTTGTGACGGGTCACAATGGTTCAGACTGTAAGGTACATGTTGGCGGTATGAGCTATGAGATCAAGTAAAACAAAGTTAACATTTGCGACGGGTCACAATGGTTCAGACTGTAAGGCACATGTTGGCGGTATGAGCTATGAGCATCAAGTAAAACAAAGTTAACATTTGTGACGGGTCACAATGGTTCAGACTGTAAGGTACATGTTTGCGGTATGAGCTATGAGCATCAAGTAAAACAAAGTTAACATTTGTGACGGGTCACAATGGTTCAGATTGTAAGGTACATGTTGGCGGTATGAGCTATGAACATCAAGTTAAAGGGCAACATTTTAGTTTTACACTGGTTCCAGTACCTTGCAAAGTTATGGGTGGTTGGGTTGAACTGATTTGACCCACTCAAGGAAGTCAAGTTTTGGGACAGGTAACATCAAAGTTAGGTATTTACGCTTTAAATCACATACCATTCAATCCAAAACACCCATCAAAAACTCTCTTAAGATAATAATTGCAAATTGCATTACTCAAACTAGTAGTAAACTGTTTATTATTTCCAAAAACGTTTGGTATTTCTACAGTGTTGTGATCAGTACCTTGTGGTCTGAACTGTTGTGGGCTGTCCCATTTGCCAATTGTCTTCAATCGTTTATTACATCAAACTTAAAAATAAAACATTAATAAATAAACATCTAGTGATGACAGGAATTTGTTGACATGAAGCTAACACTCTCACACACATACCACACACAGACACGCATGCGCGCACACACACACAGCTTCACCACACACTGCATATCATATATACCTTGATACATTAGCATTTGTTAGTTACTAACTGTTTATTAGAAGCAGTTATATAATGTAGTTATTGTATAACATCCAACCAGAGTTGGGAGAAATATGTATTCTTAAATGTGTTAATTTTGCAATTTTGTATTTTTTTCCAGAATCAAGTATTTGTAGTACTGCTTCATTAACCATTCTGTAAATAGACTGACATAACAACTGAATAACGAGTGTCCAAGAATGTGTTCCAAGATGTCTGCTATGTTCTGACTAGTCTATACTCACGGCAGAAGAATGTGAGGATAGCCTTCCCACAAACTGCTGATGTTTGTCACGTAGTTCTCCTGCAATCAAACACACCACTGATCTTTGTCACACAGGAGGACACATACTGCAGTATGGACTTAGCCAGAGACCAGTCTGTCCATCTTCATGACTGGCAGTTGACTGGCCAAGACGGCTAATTACAACTGATGAGACTGGTGGAATTTAGAGGGGGCCAACTGGCCACTAGCTAACTAATACTAGCTAATTAATGACTCTCACTGGCACAACTGGTAGTGAAACAAATTGAATGGATCAGTATTAAGTAAATAAATGGCTCAAATGACACTAGTTTGTTATTGAAAAAACTAAATTCGCCAATAGCGGTAGTGGTTGACATGAATGACTTCCATACAAGCTATCCGCGTGCTAAAGGCACACTTTTAATTAATTCAAGACTGGAAAAAAATTATTTCTGGCTAAAGGCCTCAACTGCAGTAGTCTCTGCTGCACTAGCCATGCCCACAAACTGCTGAAACAACGTGTACATTCACACAATTTTGTCGACGATAGGGCTGCTCGCTTGTCTGCTTAATTAATAGAGTTCAATTCACAAGCTGCTTACAAGTGCTGGATTTTGCAGCTCGTGCCTATTAGTAAAAAACATAATTTGGTACTTTGCAAAGCAGATACATGTTTAACCCACTCATGGCCAGAACGCCCGAGTACAGAGGCACATTTCAACTGGTACCGCGTATTGGATAACGCGGTTACGCATTATCCAATAACAACAATTTGTTTCGGCAGTTAACAAATAATAATACTGAAGTTTCACTGGTAAGCGTCATAAGTTTGGCGATTTCCGTGGCTAAATAGCGCCACCCACCACGTGGTTTTGTAGTCAAACGTGGCGTCACACAATTTCCGATCCCTCTTTTATGCCATGCAGTGAATATTTTAATGGTGATTTTCAGCTAATGAGATTAAAGTTTAACATTTGCTGCGGGCATAGACATGGATGCACCCGGGAATTATTCCAAAACATGCGTTCGCAGGCAATTTCTAGGATTAAATGCTAACTTTTGAGCGGTCTATTTTGTTGTAAAGAAGTATTAATGTGCCGCGCGACGAAGCGGGTGGTGTTTTTTAGGTTTCGTGTAATCCTCAACATTGTCATTATATCGAACTCCAGTGATTCGGACTTTTATGGGATTTTCGAATAAACTTTATAACGAACGCTGCCATCGAAGGGGAATGTTTTGCACTATGGTTAAGCATTTTAAATATAACACCGACTTAATAGTTCAGACGGGATGACGGCTATGATCACAAAGAACGCCATTTTGTATCAAATCTTGAAAATACATGCACTCAAAAAAACTGAAATTATTTCAGTTTTATTTACCATAGACATTTAATTAGTTTTCCATTGTGTAGCAAAGTAATTTATGAACATTTCATACGCAGCTTGTAACCGTTAATTATTAATGAAAAATATTAAAAAAATTAATTGTTGAGAATTATTTAAGTATTTTATTTTTGTCAAACTTTAGCAATTCATATTTAGGTAATAAATTGACATATATGTCACACACTTGGCTAGTTACACCAGGAATTAGTTCTTCAGATATAGTGAAAATGTTATTTGAATCGGATGAAAATTATTTATTTATTTGCATTATTCATTCACAGCACATTCTCTTGATTTAATAGGATTCAATAACAGGCACATATTTTCATTAATCTGGCCTTGAGAGGGTTAAACACCACCATAGCTATTGCTAATAAATCACTACAATTTTCAGACAACTATTTTATTATTTCACTTTCTGTAACTAATCCAAGATCGGCAGATCATTTAACACACTGTAAGCAACATAAAATCTTTTAACCAAACAAACAGAACTAACATTTACAATCATGGGCTATGTCCCACACTGTTCTAAATAATAAACGTTGTATTTAAATATAAACACAAGCACTAACCCGAATAATGATGTCTGTGCCCCACGCCGCAGACACAGCGTAGAACACAAGAAGCTGTCCGGATTCGTTGAACTTGCTGTGTTTGACCTTTGATAGGTGCATGCGTCGGTTGACTTTCTACAAAATCATTCAGAAACTCAATTATTAACATACACTGACTCTAGGACAGACATGTCAAAATGAAATACATCGAGTGGATCAATATTAATTAAATAACTCTCACTCATCTATAAATGGGTGTTATTATAAGTCCAAACTTGTCTGTGATCAATCTGTAATAAATCACCTCTGTATGTGTGGACTGCACATTTCAGTTTCCATGGCAATACATGGTAATATATGGTTCATGTCACAGCAGAAAACAAACATTTCCACGAGACAAAATAAAATAAATAAATAATGTAAACCCGCTGAATGGCAGTGACAGTGTCATTCATTCAACGACAGGTACACTGATTACATTAATACTGTTTATAAAAACTGCACTTTACTGATCCTTCAATGAATATCGTCGCTCACATCAAGTATATACTCCTGGATGACTGCGTGGACAACAATGCAGATGAGCGCATAGAAGAAGACGGTGAACATGTCACGCCGACCAGGCATGTAGGTGACGGATGACGCCTCTGGTCGCGGTTGCTCGCTCATCTCCGACGCTTCAAAACACAGATATTTATTTTTGACCACATACGTACAAAATAAAAAAAATTGCATAAATGTGAAGGTCAAGGAGACTCCGATTAAGACATAACATCTTTTAATAAAAATAAATTGAATAATAATAAATGTGAATAATAATCATAATTCAATGTAAGTAAATAAGTAGTACAAAAATACAAATGCATAATTACAAATCATATTTTATATATAATTACATACATAACAAATATGAATAGCGCAATGGCATTTATAGTTTTTAATATAAATGAGGAAACAATGTAGATGTTTATAAATGTTTTCAATAATAATGCTTGGACTATTGTTAACTGTTTCTACTGTCGTATACTTGTTTTGCATATTCATGATTGCACATGGAAGTAGTGTTGACGGATTCCAAAATTGCATAAGTAACGGATGTGACAGAAATATTCCGGTAGATCGCCATTGACTAATTTATAATAAAATTTAAGTTGCTGTATTTTATATCGTCCAGTTCTAGGAATTTGAGTTTCTAAATACAGTCTATACAAGCAGCCCTGGTCTCAATTACATTACAAGATTACCGTATACATTCTATTAAGAGTACAGTATGCATAAGAAATATTTGAGACATGGAAATGTCAAATTTTGAGTTACAATAAGCATGTTCGCCCATTTTCTTTGCTTCCTGGGGTCCCTGTGTACAGCCATCTCAACAGACGTGATTGGCAAGCGATTTGCATCTCGCATATAAGCAACAGGATACCAGAACAGTGCAAAGTCTAATAATTTAGGTGGACCTTTCGATATCTGTTCATAACTGAGCTTCGAATCTACTGTGACACTGGTAGAAATCAAATTACAATGATGGATTAATGACTGTAGGTTGGCATTGGAGACTGCTGTCACTGTGCTGGTTGCTGCTAGAAGAAAGAGGGTGTACACTAGTTAGTGCATATACGCTTAATAGAATGAATACAGTATATCAATTCCACACCAATCACAGCACACTAATTCAACATGACATTATATTATCAATATCATATCAAGATAACAGTAGTATAGAACCCACCTAAAGCACAAAGTAACAAACACAAATGGCCTCATTAAAGTGGTGGTCTAATTAATTTAGAGAGGCTTGTCAGATGTACTTTTGTGGAGTTCTAGCAAAATCGTGTACATGTGCACAATCTGCAATCTAGATGTTCTTTACTATTATCAGTATAAACATAATTAACAAAAATAAAAATTAGGAAGTTTGTTCACTGTTTTATACTGTTATTTACAGTTATAACTGGCCACATTACCAACTAGGAGGTGGCCCCTTTACAGTTATAACTGGCCACATTACCAACTAGGAGGTGGCCCCTTTACAGAATTAGATTAACATGGGCTTCAATGGAAAGTAGATACAGTGTGATAGAGTGGTTTCAAGCGATTGTCATTTCAATTTATTTTGGAGAACAAAACATCAATAGTAAAACTATTCATCATCACATTTCTATCTATGTGTGCATGTGATCTCACCATTTGCCGTCACGTTGTGCTGCATTGTGATGAATAAAGACGCCACTGGGTTTGTTGCCTGAAACATTATATTAGTACCAATAACCATGAGGGAGATATACAGTTTTACTATCTTGTTCACAAAACATTTTATTTAAAGGGATTGAGCAATATGCAAGTTGGTTATTTTGCCTATTTAAAATGCCTCAATTCTCAGAAAGTTTTCATCACAAAATATTAACAATGTTATATTTCATGTGTTAATCTATATTGCAGACATATATATTTCAGACCCAGGGTGATTCCAATTCCGGAATCCATAATTAAAAAAAGTCAACCTTTTGTTTATAGATATCCTACCGGCTGCAATGCCACCTTCTTTTCTGCCGCATGTGCCCAAATGCTGCATACACAAACAGCGTTTATCTGAGAATAATTAGGTCCTATCTTGCCTGACTGCAAATCTGCGACGTAGAATTGTATTACTGCGATTTTATCATTTTGCCGCTAGGGTGTGTAATTCACCTGTTGTCTGCTAGAGTGCCATATAGACTTCCTAAATTATCGTTCATTGATCGAATCTCGCGGATATGCCACCGAAGAAAAGGCCCATTCAATTACCCAAACAAACAACATTACTTGCGTGGGCAGAAAAGGCTATCTGCTGCACCTGAGGGCCCACCCGAGACCGCAGTTGACGAAAACGAACCGAACACCGGCGAATGCAGTGCCATTGCCACCGACGCCACCGGGATCATGAGTGAGAAACTGACACCCGACAACGTATCGCCACCAGGCACTGTGAATGAGGATGAAGTCGGTGGTGTAACCGATGCGATGCCGTTGACTGCATCAGCTCCAAAGGTTTTCCAGAGCCAATGGCTGACACTACATCCTTGGCTGCGGTTTGACACTAAAGAGGGAGTGATGTGGTGTCACGTATGCAAGGAAGAGGGGAAGACAAACACCATGACCAGTTCACGAAAGATGGGGCTTGTCTTCTCAGCTTTTTTGTAATTTTGAAATAAACAAGTGGACATTTCTCAGCATGTTGTTGATATTGATAATTACATTGCATCCCTTAGAAATATGGCACGCAGACAGTCCTGGATATAATTCAAACAAATTAGAAGCAATAATATTACATGCCTGATATAAAAAACTTTTAATGCTCTCATTTACCAGGTTATTTAAATGACCATACTATCATATGTAAAATAATACAATTCTAATCAACGGATATGGGGCACATAAAATTTCAAAAAGGCACATAGTTCTACCTCTGATGTGCCTGAAAGGCACATGCATATATTTTTCCAGAGCCATCCCTGGACATATGTACTAAGAAATGCTGAACAAAGCCACAAGATTGGTGTGTTCATTTTATGGAATTAACAATTTATATATAAACTAGATAAGAAGCCACATGCAGAATCATGTTCAACTTGCCAACATCATAGGTTTCCTAAAAAATAAAAATGCCTAAAAATTATACATGAATATAAATTATTTATATGTAATCAATATTTAGTAAGATAAGATTTTAAACCAAAAATGTGTTGGAATCGTCAAAGAGTGGGTGCAATTGGACTTGCTACATAGTGAGTGGAATCAGAATAAAAGGTTGGTTGGAATGGGAATCGCTGATGTGGAATCAACCCCAGGTCTGGTATATATTTAACATAAGACATTCTATAAAACTGGAATGAAAATTGTCTTTCCAATCAAAATTCACGTAATCTTTTTGATACTTGGATTTGTTGTAGCTGTTTGTAATGTCCACAGAACTGTGATACAACTTTATTTGTATTTTACACCAAATTGATAACATCTTAATAGGTTTATAATGTATGTACTGATGGTGTACATATATATATATATATGCCTAACAGCAGCATACATCGACCAAATATGCATAAGGGACCGCCTTAGGAAGACCGCCGTTTTTACGGAGACCAGAGCCAGTCTGCACAAAGTTTTGACATCTGGTTGCATAGACGATATCTTTTATTTATTAAATGGAAATTGATAATACAAAATATTTTAACAGGATAGTCTATAATAAGTTAGGATAGTTCAGTCATTACTTGTAAGTAAAATAACTCTTCAATCTGGAGCAGAATAATGCAGTAACATATTATTGGGAAGTTCTAGCTGTTTGATTTTAAACTAATTAACACCAGCTTCACTGCCTTCAGAAAGTTCAGTACTGTTTAACTGTTGTATTACATAGCAAATTGAGTTCCATTTCAAGTCATGACAATATCACAGCTGGTTCGCTGGAGTGAGCAGTAACTGTTTGAATGAAGCTAAGTTAGTACTACTAGTAGTTACGTCATCATAAATATGTAACTTGGTTTTAGCACTGAATGAAACACATTAACTGTAAACAATATTTGTGTTTTTGATCGGCTAGAACGTATACGGTTCGCGAAAACCATACGGACACATTGACAGCTGTCCTTGACGCCGGCAAAGCCAGTGGTTCTCAACGACAACGTATCATGCCTGTGTCAGCGCCTCCGACTCCGTAAATCGTCCAGCTGCCCGGAAAACAACCTACCTGAAACATAAGTCCGACAACGAAAACCATCGCCACGCAGGAAACAATATCCGCATGGTTCTGAATCACGAACTCGTGGCTCAAGATCGGCGGGTTCTTGTTGGTTTTTGGTCGTCGAATTGCCATTTTTAGCAGAACTTTCCGTAACTTGTGATGTGGCCTTCCGGGAACTTATGGATGAAAGGAAGTACTGTCAGCGCATGCGTTATTTGTTGCAACGCCGATTCTGATTTCGATGACATTCGCTAGATGTCAGGCCTGAATTAGGTTGGACCTTTGCTCACTATGTGGCACAACAATCCTCACCTGATGTCGGGACCCATGGTAGTAGCGTGAACGAGGCGAGTCCTGCCAGCTATATCATCACGATAACTGCAATTTTACCACCACCTTCACATCGATCAACTCTAACGGCTACGATGACTAGATACCACATCAACAGCCGGAGTCTGACTAGAGACCACGTCAACAGCCGGAGTCATACACATGGGCCTTATTCAGGACCGGCTCTGAATAAGACTGAATGAATGAATGAATGAATGAATGAACGTTTATTCAGAACATTGGCAACAATATATATATATATACATATATATATATATATAAGACAACCAAACTAGTTTAACTATAATACAAGTGAGAATGTACAATGTTTGAAGGGGGTAAATACGAAGTCATTGCCTTTTATGTAAATTTACCCCTGACATGTATTTATATATACCTATATGTATACACATGCATACATATGTACATATACATATATATATACATACATATACACACACATTCTTGGGTTTGCTTATCCATTTCCGGACGTTGCAGCCTTGATGGATTAGACAGCTCTTTCGTTTGCCAGTCTCCCCACTCGCCAGATGTCTGCTCCCATCCATTCCTCTATGACCTTCCCCCATTGTCTCCTAGGTCTTCCTCTGCTTCTGCTGCCTTCCACTTTTCCTTCCATTATTAGTCTGTCTAGAGACTGATACCGTTTCACATGGCCGAAATAACTTAGTTTATGTTTCTTTACAAAGTTCAATAAAGTCCCGGGTATAACACCAAGCTCATCTGCAATGGATTCGTTAGTTCTACGTTCAGTCCACGAAACTCGTAATATCTTTCTATAACACTTGTTTTCAAATGCATTTAAATATACATACATATACACATATACACATACATACGTACATGTATGTATATTGATACATCTATATTATATTAATTGAACTTGCTATTCATCTAACAATCTATATATAGCTACACTAATTGAAAACATGTAATGGAATATGTGCATGATCAAAATTTAAAGTGTGATAAGTAAACATGTTTACACATATTGTAGTTTCCTCAATGACATGATTATATTTGAGTATGATTTTGTTTAGATTTCCACAACCAGATATTTCTTAAATAAAAGATTCTTGCATTTACGCTTAAATTCAGCAGTAGTATTGGTAGTTTTTAAATGATCACATAGAGACTTCCATAATTGCACTCCCTTTACACAAAGAGACATTGATCGCATGGTAGAACAGTCTCTGTCGTTCTAAGTCATGATTAGCTCGCATTGAGTATGCGAGCTAATCAAACCAAACCCTGAATATCTGATGGCAAACAGCCATAGTAAGCTTTGTACATAAATAATAATGTTTTAAGTTATATGATATCTGTAAATTTTAGAACATGTAATTGTTGGAAAAGTGAGTTCGTATGTTCCAACCGTCTTGCACCAAATATAATGCGGATTCCTCTTTTTTGTAATAAGAAAATACAATTAGTATTTGTTGGGTGCGTGTTTCCCCATATCTCTGCACAGTAAGTCATATACGGCAAAAAGAGAGAACTGTAGAAAATACGTCTACTACTTCTATCAAGTAGATGACTGCATATATGCATTATAGCTGTACTTTTGGAAAGCTTTGATTGTACGTATTTTATATGAGCTTTCCAATTTAGTAGATCATCAATAAACACACCCAAAAACCTGGTGACGCTTCCTCTTTCGATATTAACATTTCGTATTTTAATATTAACTTCTTTGTTGAGCATACGATTTCCAAATAACATGTAATTGGTTTTATATATGTTCAGAGTTAATTTCTTTACTGCAAACCATGTATACATTTTGGTCCAGTACGTTACATACTGTTTCGTTTAGTTTATAGATGTTGCTATTTGCGTAACACATATTAGTATCGTCTGCAAAGAGGATGTATTTTACTAGATTAGATATGTGTGTGACTCCGTATGTTACATACAACCCCGTATACCCAACACGGGCATGGGCATGGCCATTGACCGAGAGGCCTCGTGAACAATGTTAAGAGTGGCACAATCGTCAACCCCACGTCCTTATGAACCATCAACAACATTGACATTTCGACAGTATATCTAAATGGAATCTCTGTAACATCGATCTACTATAACCACCAAGTGAACAGTTTTCTGTTGATCACCCACCAACCCCTGGAGGAAACCAAGCACGGGTGATCATCGGAGACTTCACCAATCATAGTGCACAGTGGGGTTACAATACGACGAACATTGACGGTGAACTGGTAGAAAATTGGACAGAGTCTCGCTGTATCAGTCTAATTCACGACCCTAAACTTCCCAGCTCTTTCAACAGTGGCCGATGGCGGAGAGGCTACAACCCAGATCTCATCTTTAATTGTTACCAGCCGGATGGCTGGATGCTGCAACAAAGTTGTGATGGACTCAGTCCCACACTCCCAACATCGATCGACCTATATTGGTTTACAAATGAATGCAGTGGTCACCCCACAAAACCGTGCCATTCCGACAAAAGTTCAACCTCAAAAAGGCAAACTGGCAAGGTTATGCGCAACAACTAGATGCAGCCACTAAAAACATACCGCCGACTGCAGAAAACTATAGTCAGTCCGTAGACGCCGTACGAAGGGCGGTGGATGTAGGAGAAACTACGTCCCAGGTCTGACGCCAGATCGAGTTGGCTGAAATATATGAACATTACAAACATAAATTATATGAAATAGACCCCTTCGCCGAGGACACCATCGAGGCAGAAGAAGAGCTCATGAACATCATCTCCGAGGAACGCTGTAAATCATTGCAGACTATGATTGAATAAACATATATAATACACAACAGCAAGAAGGCTTGGGAAACGATACGAAAACTCAGCAATGACCCTCTAAAACCAAAGCAAAACTACAGCACAACAGCAAACCAAAGTAGCTCACCAACAGCTGCTAAACGGACGCACGCCAAACAAACAACACGAAGTACGTCTCGATTGACAACGATGTCCCGATGACCCGGGGTTTACAAGACCGTTCAATACAGCTGAAGTAGAAGCTGGTATCAACGCATTGAAGAACGGCAAAGCAACAGGCCTAGACTACGTCCAAACAGAACTTATCAATCAGTTCGGACCGAAGACCATGGATTGGTTGCTGCGCTTTTTTTTAACAACTGCGTCACCAACAAAAACATTCCCAAGCTTTGGCGACAGGCAAAGATAGTGGTAATCCTGAAACCAGATAAAGACTCATTTGAGGCAAAGAGCTTGGTGTATTACACCGACAAACTTTTCGATCGACTGATCCTTAACAGGCTTGCCCAACATGTTGACGGAAAAAAGCATTCCTGAACAGGCCAGCTTCCGTCCAGGGAAATCGTGCACGGGTCATTTGCTAAATCTGACAGAACATATTGAAGATGGTTTTGAAAAAGGTCTAGTCACAGGAGTTGTTTTCGTAGACCTATCTCGTTTTTTAGAATGTCTTATGTTAAATATATACCAGACCTGGGGCTGATTCCACATCAGCGATTCCCATTCCAATCAACCTTTTATTCTGATTCCACTCACACTATATAGTAAGTCCAATTCCACCCACTCTTTGACGATTCCAACACATTTTTGTTTTAAAATCTTATCCTACTAAATATCGAGTAAATATAAATAATTTATATTCATGTAACATTTTTAGGCATTTTTATTTCTTAGGAAACCTATGATGTTGGCTAGTTGAACTTGAGTCTGCATAATGAAGACCTGCATGTGGCTTCTTACCGTAAATCACCGGCGTCTCCTTGTCAAAGTGTTAGAGATGACTGGTGACCTCCACCTGACTGACCTGAAACGCAATATGCTTGAAAACCGGCAACTTTTGTGGTACTAGTTAGAAAGAAGAGCAGATGGCGAAGACAAAGAAATGGACTTCCCAGGTAAATGTACTGGCACCAACGGTGTTCAACATATATACAAATGAACAATCAATCCACCGCGAAACTCGCAGCTTCATCTATTGAGACGATCTATGTGTAACATCCCAGGACAAAAACTTTCACAACATCGAAATTACAGTCACATCAGCGATAGGAAACAAGCTACAGAGTGAACCAACTGCGCGCAAACCCGTTCAAGACTCATGTTTGTGCCTTCCATCTGAAGAACAGATGGAAAACGTCAACTAAATGTTACATGGAATGACATCAAACTTGCGATCACATCAACGCCAGTGTATTTTGGCATCCTCCTAGACAGAACACTATCGTACAAAACGCACATCTGTAAAACGAAACAGAAGGTATATGCACGGAACAACATCATCCGCAAACTTGCAAACTCGAAATGGGAAAGCAGAGCACCGACTCTAAGATCCAGTGGCCTAGCTCACTGCTATTCCACCGCCCAGTATGCATGTGCTGTGTGGGCGAGATTAACACACGCAAACAAGCTCAACCCGGCCCTACATGCATGACTGCTGCCGAATCATAACGGGTTGCCTGAAACCAGCCGACACTGAGAGCATACACCTGCTGGCTGGCATAGCCCCACCGGACATCAGGCAGACTGTTGCTAGCAACACAGAAAGACCAAGACAAGAAACTGACATAAAACATCAACTACACAACCACGTGCCTGCCACGCGCCGATTGAAGTAACGGAAAGGCTTCGTGAACAATACGACACCGCTCAACGCATCGCCCAGCAGCACCAGACTAGACATGTGGGAAACGCGACTGCAAGAAACACCAGCAGTCGTCAAAATGGGATTACGACCAGCTGAATCCCTACCAGCAGGGTCTGACCAACCATGGTTCTGCTGGCGGTCACTCAATCGCCTGCGCACCGGAGTCGGTCGCACAGAAACAACTATGAAGAAGTGGCCCTATACTGATGAGAGACGCATTCAACAGAATGTGACTGCGGAGAAGAACAGACAATGCCCCACCTACTCTGCTGCCGACTGCTGGACGATCCGTGCATTGGCATATTTAGAGGGGGGCAAGTAAATTTAAAATATCTTTGAAACTTCCTATACGTAAACTTAATACTCTAGCCTGTTCATAGCGAAAGCCCGTCAGATGTAGCTGACATCACCACAGGTAACGCCGATGAGCGCGCCCTATCCTTTAGCACGGCGAGCGGTGGTGCGGCGTGTTGTTTCAGACCGTACGTCAAATTACAATCGCGGAATTTCACCGTAAAGATAATAATCTTATCTACAAGTTTGTCGCTGGTGTTTTGCCGTTTGAACATCGCGAATGCTTAACTTTGCATTACATCCGCTGCCTTGTATACATGGCAGGATTAAGCATTCGCGATGTTCAAACGGCAATAACTCAAAAAGTAAACACAATTCCTGCATCCGGCAACACATTTGTAGATAAAATTATTATATTTACGGTGATATAAAATAATATTAAATTCCGCGATTGCAGTTTTAGGTACGGCCTGAAACACTAAACCGCATAAATGCGCGCCATGCTAAATCCTTGCCGTGCTACCTGCGGTGACGTCAACTCGACCGCTAGGTGTCGTAACAAACGGTGCAGAAAATATGCAGTAAGCGCAACCAAACGGGTCCTTGAACATGGTAACGGAAGAGGTTAAAAAATTAGCTGAATAACAGGTCACTATTTTTTAGAGTATATTTAATTCTGATTGGGAATTAAAAAAATAATTTCGCTTACTACTTAAAGGGAATACAAACCCCATATTGCTTGAATTCATGTTATATTACATCTTCCTGTGTCTAGACAACAGACGGGCTAAAGCTATTCATTCAATTATTTCCATTGCACCGATTCATCGGCACAAATGGCCAACGCTTGCTTAAACCTTAATAAGTAAACTGATACCGTAAACAGCAATATTTGCATCATTAACATGTTCGGTTCTTGGGTAAAATTGCGTTCAACTGCATAGCGCGAACTTCAAATTAGGCAGACAGTGACAAGAACAACTTTGATGCCTGCAGTCAAAGTGAGTTTGACACAGCACAGGCAACACATAATTACCTGAAATAAATCGGCAGTCCAATCACAAGGCAAACAAACAAGTTTTGCTATGTATTCCTCTGTTTACACTTTGAACGCACTTCTCCCCACAATTCCATGTTCACACACGCGCAGCTGAGAAAACGGGCGATTTCCGAACAGACCAATACTGAATAACCAGAAGAGAGAAGGTCAGACTGTGGCCTCAATGCACTATTTATTTATTCCTACGTCTGGAGTCTCCTGACCTATTGTATATACTCAATTATAATATGTACTTGTAATTAATGTAATAAATTTCATTCATTCATCCATTCATTCATTCATCCCAAATTGCGTTTTGCTAAAAAAAGTAATGTTCATGCGTCATACAAATTTGCGATGGTGTATTTGCTGATGACTGACGGTTTGTTACTGAACAAATGAAACAATTGCATGATAAAAAACTAAATGGATTTGGAAATAAAGATACTATAAAATACGACTAATACTGACAAGAGATGATAATTAAAATTACGACAATATCACAATAAAATTGCCACATTAATTATACTCAGTTTTAATTATTTACACATTAAGTATTTATTAAAACAGTTTATACTATTAAAGGTACATTTACTTAATCCTGCCAGTACATTACGTACGTGATACAGTGCAATATCCACTTTTTCCAGAGCAACCATAACATTTCTGTTCTCTATCAAAGCAGACATACATTAAAAATGTCAAACATGTTGGCTGTAGAAATTACATTAAATGCAAGATACGGCAACAATACGTTCATTTGTTCGAGGTACTGGCCTACAACAATAACCTACAACTACGGACCAGTTACAGGTCGTCTAACGTACGAGAAGCTCCTTATTTTTTCTATCACGGTATCTACGTCACAATGGAACGGTGATGATGCGTCATGACGGAACAATGACGGTGCGTCACAACGGAGCGATAACGGAGCGTCACAACGGAGCGATAACGGAGCGTCACAACGGAACGACGATGCGTCACAACGGAACGACGATGCGTCACAACGGAAGGATGACGTGCGTCACAACGGAATGATGACGGTGCGTCACAACGGAACGATAACATTGCGTCACAACGGAATTATGTTGGTACGTTACAACGGAACGATGACATTGCGTCACAACGGAAGATTCCACTCAAACATTCCAGGAGACATGACGATTTCGACGCCAGTCAATCGCTCGGAGTTGTAGTTCGCCATGGCTGCGTCGACAGCCAAGCAGGACTTAAAAGGGCTTACTTACAACGCATCACAACACGAAGCGCAGGCAGACACGCATTACATTATTATCAGCATCATCAGCGCAGTTTAGGCCTACAACACAATGCAAACACAATTCGCTAGCGTCTGAAAGCACTCCGAGCAACCAACATAATGTAAATCACGCGACAACGTCGCCTGACACGTCTTGTCGATCGGCATATGAACCGTACACCCCCAGCTCTAGGCGTCGAAGTCTGTCTGCCCAGAATGAGCAATGTCCGAGTTTCCTGTCGTCTCCGACGTCTGTCGCAGGTCCACGCAGAATTCGAACGGCATGTCCCCACGCTCTTGCGTGTACATTCGAAAGGCAAGCGACAGAGACAGCGCCAGGCGGCGCGCCGACAGCGTTGAGTCACACACGTACACGTGACACTCCAAATCGCGAGATCTGGACGAGATTTCACGCACGACGACGAAGCAGAACACACGCGTGTACTTGGCGTCTTGCGTGCCGAACGATATCAGCTCAATCGGCACCAACTCGGCGTCCTTACTGGGCACCCTCGGAGCCACGCGACTTTCTTGGTCCTGCGGCATCAGTGCGCATGTGTGTATGCCGCTGTTGGTCACGTGCAGCTGGATCAGAGGAAGCGGCTCGTCGGTTCCACATCGTTCGTTGAATCGCGCCACCAAGCGGGCGACTGGCGCACGAACGTGTTCAACCCCCCACAAGCCGGAGCAGGGCAGCATTCCGATGTACTTGACGAGAAACACTTGCGGCAACGCCATCACGCGGACGTCATTGACGGTACCAACGCGATGGCGGACGTCTGCCTGTGCTGTTGTCTCCTTCCTGATACGGTTGAAGAACCCAAGTAGACCCTTCCGCTTCTTCGTCTCTGCTGCCCCGCTGTCAGACTTCGCCGCGTTTTTCCGTGAGCTGCCGGAAGCGATACCGTTGCGCGGAGACTCAACATCCGCCGCCGCGTGGTCGGCGTCGTCATGAAAACCACCGCTAGTGACAAAACGAGCGCTCGAGACGCTCGCCGTACTGCAAGTAGAATACGTCATCAGTACGTCACTGTCCCCGTCTGACGACGATATTTCTTCGCTACACGTGGTGTCGGGGGGTGTGACGTCATAAGTGTCAAGTGCACTTGTCATTATGCGTTCAATTTCGTCACTTAGTTGCGAGACGTCGATGTCGTTGTCTCGAGAGGGCACGTCGGCGACATCGTTGACGGGAGTAGGTTCCATGGTCAGTATGATGACGTCAGTAACTACTCATTTTGGTGTTATGTGGCCCGATTAGTTATACGTCGCATTTCGCTGAAAAATCACATCGCAATGATCGGTACGTGATTAATAATTTATGTTAGTGTATAATCTAGTAAGCATTTCCTATCCGAGTTTAGTTCGCTTATTCCACGTTTGTGAACAATCATAATTAGATCATGCCCCCAAATAACAGAAACACATCTTTAATACCATCTGTGGTCCCAGTTATGAGCAGCCTGGGTACACACTAGCGCAAGCACACACACGCGCACACACACATACACACACACACACGGAGTGTCAAGTGTATGACGTGAGTGTGTGTGTGTGTGTGGTGTGTGTGTGTGTGTGTGTGTGGTGTGGTGTGTGGTGTGTGTGTGTGGTGTGTGGTGTGTGTGTGCGTATGTGCGTGCGTGCGTGCGTGCATGTGTGTGTGTGTGTGTCGTGACAGCACCAGCATATCTGTGGAGATTCAGCCCCTCTAGGCGACACTGCCTGCATAAACCCTATATACCCGGAGACGTTAGTCTTGCCTTTGTTCTCACAGATCCACCAGAGTTAGAATGTTCATAATCTTGGTACGCCAGGCATGCGTAAACAAACAATAATGCGCATAGCATTGCACAGCAGACTCTACTTACGGCTTTGTTTTGAAGCAAGTGTCGACATCGTGGTAACATGCCGACCAGACAGACAAAACTGTATGTAGCGTCAGGCCATCACGCTTGTCGCAGAAGGTGTACGCAATGCCCCGAACACCCGTGTCTGTTCGGTGAACAAACACATACCACATGCACACCTCACCACACGTTCTACTTGCTCTGTGGCGGTGGCAATTAAGTCTAAACTTGTTTTCACTTAGCAACTCGGTGAAAGAGCGTGAGGCTAGTAGACGCTGACCGGTCAGTCGTAGTGGACGTCAGTGTAGACAGTGAGCAGCCATCTAGTGGCGTCCTAAGTATCTCCCCCGGGAGTCGACACTGACTGGCCAGTGACCCGCACAATAGATATGACTTACTGTCAGCCCCCGCAGTCACAGCAACGCGATCTGATCAGGTATTTAGTTCTCGCACACCCGGTCTTTTCACGCTCTGTTGACCCGTTACCGTGTTTCACCGACTAGAAGGAGTGGTCGTGTAGGTAGAACCGGAATGGTGTGTGTCACAGAGGGTCGGATATCTACGTGAATGCGGTATACGTAAGCAAGTAAATATGTTGTTTAAATAATTGTGTGTGTTTGTGCGTGTGTGTGTGTGTGTGTGTGTGTGTGTGTGTGTGTGTGTGTGTGTGTGTGTGTGTGTGTGTGTGTGTGTGCATATGCATTCGTGTGATTGAATTTATTTACGTGTGTATGTAATCTATAAATCTATGAATAATTGACTTTCAATACAACGCAATAAACAACGTTCTAATATGCACATGTCATCTCCACCTTGATCTCTTGTATATTTCTACAAGTTTTTAATTATCACATTATATTGGGTGTTGTAAAAATATAAGAACACCTTCTCCGAAGATTGATGAAACATCAGTCGTGAGACAACGCCCGTCGACTGCGTGTCTTCGCATTAAGGTGGCACTTCCACCTTTACAAACAATCTCTCACGCAATCAAACAACAAACGACAAACGCACACATTGGATACCGGAAATGCCAACGCGGCGCCGCAAGTGTCAAACAGCCGAGTCGACTGTTTGCATGCGTGAACTGGTCTGTCGTTAAATGCACACTGCCCAATTGAGTAAATACTCCGTGCCAATCACTGCCAGAGGTAATCAACTAAACGTAACTCGACACTGTAATTTAGTCCCGGGTGGTCAGCGGTTTACCTGCGATACCTTGGACAAGGGCTGTTGTCCAACAATGAAGGCGATCATGTCGACAGCATGCGGTCCAACGGATACAGGTTGGTTGGGCCATCTACATGATGTTGTATCCCCGTCTCACGGGTGAGGCTGGCCTCGATTCCATTCCTCGATTTCTGTTATCTTCTTTTCTTTTCCCTCACTGACCTTGTACTGCTCTCTCCATCAACTGTCTCCATTCCCTTCTGTCTTTCGCTCTTGTTCTCCTCTCACCCCACAATCCTTCCAAATCTATCTTTACACAGTCCTCCCGTCGCACTCTAGGTCGTCCTAGCCTCCTTTTCCAGTCCACTCTCCGGACATCTGCTTCCTTTGCCAACCGTTCTACTCCCATGTCTAGCCCACTTTAGTCGACTCCAAACCAGCTTCTTCTTAAAATGTTCTTTTACTAATAGTAACAGGCTAAATTTGAAGTATTGTAAGTGCATCTCACTTGAGACTTGTGCGCTATATTAATTCGCTTCATTGCACCTTCTATAGCATTGCTTCTTCTGTGTCTAAAACCTTAGAAATCAAACATAAAAGAAAAAAACATTAATCCGGTAGAGAAACTAAAATCACACTTTGAACAAATGTTGTTCAAAACAATTGACTGCATAACACGAAGGAGCAGGAGTTGATGCAATTTTCGTTTATTGGCTTATATCATGTATTAAACAATGCCTAATGTGTACAGCGCCATATCAACGTGCAATGTTACATATTATTTTATTTATACAACAATAATTAAACACAATCATATATTTTTCAATATTGTAAAATTCAGTTTGAGTTACTACACCATGTTTCTTGAAAGATTACATTCTACAGGATGGACTGAAAACTGTGGCATAGAGCATGCACAAATTGACAATCGATCCAACTGATATTCTTAAACTCACCAACTCATCTATTTATTTACTCATTCATACTTACTTATACTCACCCCTACTTACGTACACACTCACTCATCCGTACAACCACTCACTTGGCGTCACTCACTCAGTTGGCTTCACTCACTCACTCACTCACTCACTCACTCACTCACTCACTCACTCACTCACTCACTCACTCACTCACTCACTCACTCACTCACTCACTCACTCACTCACTCATTCACGCACGTACGTGGTCACTTACTCACTCATCACTCACGCACGCACGTTGTCACGTACACATTCACCACTCACGCACGCACGTTGTCACGTACTCATTCACCACTCACGCACACACTTGGTCATATACACACTCACTAAATATGTCAGTCATTATATTGTTCACCCTTTCATTCAATCCATCGTTCATTCGCTTACTCGACCTCTCATTTGTTAACGCAGTAACTCGTTTATTGACTCACAACACAATCACTGAAGATCTCAATAACACACTCTTGAAACTAGAAACACATTCAGTGTCGTTCGTAACGACTAACGTTCTCGTTAATGTGCATATATAAGAATGTTCATACAATTGTTGCAATCCGCATCATTCAACAATATATACTACTATATCTATACAACAAAAATATATATAAGTACGTTCTAACAACAAAACAAGTTAAGAATAAATACAATCGTGTTATAATAGATAACGATATATGCACACAACGTCTGCTTTCCGCGTATACATAATCACAGACTTGCTTTGACGAGTTGCCAAAACACAAACGTATCAAATTCGAATCACACATCACTGTGATTTTTCTTTCAAATTCCCCTTTAAGAAAACCAACGTTGAAACTATAATATAATAGTAACGTTGTCCAGCGATGTCCTGACATCGTGGAGTGGTACAGTCACGTGACCGTGTGGACCAATCGCCAGAGATCGTATGAGGTCAGAGGATATTGCAGGTGCACGACTGGTTGGAACCACCATCTGAAAACACAGCTCACACAGTAACAGCCCCGCTCCAGTTGCTGCATTGCCACGTCACACCTAACTGGAGTACGATTTACGTCCACCAATACTTTTATTACTGCAGTTTTATAAGGATAAAGTAAAATACGAAGCATTTCATCAAAGTTACATTGCATTGTAAACAGGTAGGATTTAGATGCGTGCAGCGTGATTTTAAAGGACACCAAGAGTAAAACTATCATGGCTTTGTAATATAAACTGCCAGAAACAGATAGCGTTATTCTGAAAAAAGTAAATCTGGCAAAATGTATATTTCTAAGCGTATACGAGAACGCCTGCATAAATGTAAAATGACTTACTATGATGGAATATTGTAATTAATATGCACCTTTGCCAATTGCATGCACGTGTAATTGTTGAAGTGGTGGCGGAATAGATGACTTAATATGCGTCCGAATTGGTATGCTACTACGCCACCGTCTAGTTCGATTACAGCGGAAAGCAAGTCGCAAAGATATCATTTGATACTTATTTCACATTCTTAATTATTAAATTTAGCCAATTTTTGGGGACTATGTCTTTATCACCGCAGTCGGTTGGGGTCGAATACATTTAAACTTTGAACGCGATGACTGCATCATTACGTTGCACAAACATTGGAAAGAGCATGTTGCATGGGTGTGTGGTAAAGGTTAGTTAAGTGATAATCTGGCACTATTCGCCCGACCAGACCAGACCAAGCCAGACTCACTACAACTGCAGTGTATATATTCGAAGCTGGCGTGACGTCACAATCACGTAAACTTGACAATTTTCGAATACATCAGATTGACAAAAAATCGACCAGCTGGGTGTAGTGGAAAGCAAAGACCGTATATCAATACAAGACGGTGCAGCGCGCGCTATCTACATTGTTCGAGGAAAGTACGTAAGCAGCAACTCCAGAATGGCGGACGAACTGCTTACGTACTTTCCTCGAACAATGTAGATAGCGCGCGCTGCACCGTCTTGTATTGATATACGGTCTTTGCTTTCCACTACACCCAGCTGGTCGATTTTTTGTCAGACCATACGCGTTCAAAAAATGCAGTTCTTTGCATTATCATTGCTCAACATTTTCAACGATAACCTCAGAATTTGTATTATATAAGAAGTGGTACAGCCTGATGATTATTCTGATGAAAAACGACGAATTTCAATTGGCTCAGTAAATAATTGCAACGTTTCTATGTGGTTTGTTTGAAAATTTCATTATTTTGAATTGTGATAGATAACAAAACTTCAAGGATTACTTTAATATCTTTCATTTTATATAACGCATGACAACTTGGTGATTATTCTGATGAAATGAGGTGACTGGACAAATACGCTAACATCGCACGCTGCGGTCCCGTAGGCGCATGCGCTTGCCTCCCGAATGGCGGACAAAAACCTTCAGTGTAGACTGCCATTTTCTCGCTCAGTGACGCCTCCTGTCCAAATAGAGGCTCCTTGGTGGAAAGTGTTCAAGTTTATATGATTATGACGTCACGCAGGCTTTGAATATAGCGAAGTCGGTGGGTGTCGGTCGATGTAGTGGATACACTGCAGTCGTAGTGAGTCTGGTCTGGTTTGGTTTGGTCGGGCGAAAAGTGGCAGAGTTTTCCGGCCTTTACACGATGCATTTTATCATCCTGTCGCGCCAAAGGGCGCTGGTGATAAGATCAGTCTCAATAGCTAGTGTATTTGTGCTACCATTGCTTCGGAGGATGCCGTTTACATATGCATTTTTAACGGCAGTAATGATTCCGTAATTATAATTTACCTGCCCCCTTCTCTTTTGGTATCTGCTTGAGACATTTCTCAGCCGCGTCGGCAGAGGACGCGTATAACAACTCTCGGATGAGTCTCGTCGATAGACGCGGTTTCTCGTACTGTTCGGCAAGGTACACCATCCTTTTGAAGTGAGCCTGCGCAAACAATCGTCGCAATGTTAATAAAGACCAGAAACATATTAGTAATTTGTTTAATTTTTTTATACGTACTATATATATTGTTAAACACTGAACATACGTTTGCATTGCTGGGTTCAAATAAAATAAAATAAAATTTGTTAACTCATTTCAGTACATAAAGATGCAAATCAAATTAAGACAAATCATATATAATTGCGTAATGAGAACAAGGGAAGAACTTTATATAATGTTATGCTCCCTAGTGCTATATATTATTGTTTATCATGGAATGAATAAAGTGTTTGGTGATTGTAAAACTTATTCTGGTACGACGCCTGTGCTAATTGAAATGCATTTTACTCAAAATAATGCTTTGTTGGGAATATCAGTATTGTGAAAATGTTGTGTACAGAAACAAATAATTACTCAAAGTCACAAAAGAACGCTATGCCTGCATGAAGGTGACGATATTGACTCGCAAGAGTTAACACCGGGCATTACATGACAGACACAGAGATGAGGAATCGGAGATGAATGAATGTATAATAGCACACACATACATAAGCACTGGGATGCTAAAACAATGTCCAATTGGAAGGAGTTGTAGCGACAAGGCCGACGTCAAGTAAGTCAAGATGTAGAAAAGGGAGAACACTTACCATCCTTTTCTCAGCTTTGTCTGCCTTTTTGCTCATAAGAGCAAGCTCCATGGAGAGGCGGCGGCTGTTCTCAGACTCTGAGACCTGTCAGAGACAACGAGTCTTAGTCGTGAGAGATATGTAACGATGGCAACAGAATGATCCCAGTTGCTACAGTTCCCAATAATTATCTCAAGCAACGATGGATCCCGCGGGTACGGCACATTTTACATTAACATAGATGCACACAGGCTCGCATAACTGCTTAATATGAAATACATATCAAACACGTAAAATGAACACAAGAGGTCGTTTATGAAATGCGGTTTGCAGGTGATTATGTTGAAGGAACGGAAGTGTGACGTCACCTTGCCATCGGCGTTCACCCGCGGCTTTGGACGCTTCTTCATTGACTCCTTCGTTGCTACCACCTTCTTCGTCGACACCGGGCGCTGCTGACCCTTGATCAGCACATAAACGGCCCCACTTCGCAGATACTTCACCAGCTGATACGGAAATTGAACAATATCTTATCTAGCACCGACGGCAACAACCGAAGCATATCAGCATTACATATCAAGATAAGATAACAACCGACTGGCTCCATTTAGTCGCATAACGGTCAGAAAGTGCCGTATCTTCCACCAGCCAGAACAATTAATACATTCCTTCACTTTGCTGAAACGTAGAAAGGACATGCTGCAAATCATAAACGACGGGATATCTAGTTTCACGAGATAACACGAAATTCGTTAGCCGTTTATTAGTGTCTTGTTATAGCAAGAAACTCTTTAGTCGGTCAGGTTTTCATTGTTATGACAAGAAACTCATTATCATATAAGTACTTTCTTGATATAACAAGAGGCTATTGATTTTTGCCTTAATTAGTTTCTTGTTAAAACAGGATACTAATTACCGCGCAAGGGCGTACCCAGGATTGACATGTTGGGGGGTTTCCAAACTTCCAAACGGGTATCACAGGCTTCCTTCCCTGAACACATGTACATTGCCATAATATTGATTAGACAGCAGTGCGGGATTTTGGGGGGTTTACGGGCAACCAGAAAACCCCTCTGGGTATGCCACTGCCGCGACTATTTGTAAATCGCAATGTTGTTATAACAATAAATTAGTTATCAGCTAAAGAAAGAAACTAATTTTCGGCTAAAGAATTCCTTGTTAAAAGGAGAAACCTGTTATTAAAGACTTTCTTGTTATAAGAAACACAATTAGGCACCTGTTTTATGATTTGCAGCATGTCCTTTATACGCTTCCGTACTAATGTACACTGAACTATGTAGATGCGACACTTCCCAACGACTAAAGCCCACGACAAGCGCCACACCAACCATTGCTACGTATATGGGCCGCCAGCTCGACAAAACTCCACTCTCATTGACTCTACTTTACCAACACGGGACAATGAGAAAGAGGACAAGAAGAACAAGAATTAAATACGTAACCGCAACATTTACCCACCCCTAAATACAATTTGTTGTTCTGACAACCGTTTATGACGGTCGTACTCCCAGTTAATTAACTTATCCATCATGTAACCAGTTGCCTAGCAACACTTCCGTCAAGCCATCAAAATGGATGCCGAACACGTATCTGTATCTGTATCTGTATTTTGACTGGCAAAATGTCCTATGGACACATCACGCCAGTGCGCATGGTGGCTCTTATGGATTAATTTTTTACATGTTGGGCTAGGCTAATCTGGAATGAATTCAGTGACGTACTTGATACAATGCTTGGAGGTAGAGAATTCCACTCTTTTATTGTGACTGGGAAAAAGCTGTTTCCAAATATGTTTGTCGAGGGTTGGGTTCGGACATTCCATCGTATGTTTTGTTGAAATTCTGGTCCCAAAAGTGTTTCTTTATGAAAAAACATAACGTACTTTTGTTTTTTAAATTGACATCTGCAAGCGGGAATGTTTGATGTGTGAGATGTCATACAGCAATAGTAATGTAATTCAGGTATATATAACCGTTATCAACATTGTTGGCAAAAGCTGACGGAGGTCATGCACACTTTTTTGATCGTAACGTATGCAAACCGCGACGTGCTGGATTCACTAGTTGTTCTTAATCATCTAGTACCCCACCTGTTCCGTCGCCGGGACGTAGTCGTGTTGGTGCGTGTGGTTCCACTCCGGGTTACTCCCCACTTTCACCACTTTCGTTCTTATCATGTCAGTTGTCGTCGAGGACGTCGCGTTAGTGTCCGTGGGGTCCGTTGTGTTGACAATGATGCCTGTCGGCGTGACTGTTTTCAGTTGCAGTTTGGCGGACGTGTCAGACGGCTCGTTTTTGTTGACCTTGACGTTTTTCGACGTGTCCTTTGGCACGTTAGCCAGTTGGTACTGGGCGTACACGTTCTGTTGCCAAAATATTCGCCGTTATAAATCATGCAATACTATTCTAACTTATAAGGTAAGGCCTTTCCCACGGTCATCGAAAATACGTAATAAATATGTTATTTGAGTCTCATTCCAAGTATACGTGCATTAAACTACAAAGCATACATGTATTGCATACAAATTTGGCATTATGTATTATTGTACACGGACCACTTAACAGAGAGTTATGAAAGATGGAAATATAACATAACAATAAAATGTAAAAAAAACTCACCGTATATCGCTCGGGCAGTCCGCGTGCGTTCTTCACCTTGACGCTGAAGTGGAAGTCCTTGCCAACTAGTTCGTCTGGATCTTCTATCCAGATGTCGTCCTTCTCCGTAAACTCTTTGCCTTTCGCCGAACAAGGGACCATCTCGATGTTCAGCAAACCTACCTGTAATGTAACAAGGACATGCATTAAAACAGGAATTGTAGGAAATAACAGGATTATATTAAATGATTCTTCAATCAAAATTGTTGAAGCAGTGTTGCCAAAGAAAAGTATTAACCTTTTGGCTCTGGCACCTGCTTACGCACATACTACCAGAACAGAAATAAGAAACACATACTTAATATACACACACGCACGCGTGCACGCACACAAACACAACACACACACGCGCACACACACCGAAGCACGCACGCGCGCATGCACTTAAGCGGGCACACACACACACACACACCTTGTTGCCGCGGTAGTCTGAGATGTCGAGCTGGTCCCGGATGTCGATGTTGTAGGCGAGACTGCCAAGCCACACCTTCACGCTGCCCACCAACACCTCCGTGTCGTCGTCCTCCTCAAATGGATCATCTTCCTGTACGTACAGAGGGTCAAGTGACACATTTGAAGCCTCACCCACGTAGGTGTGGTCTCACAAACTCGCACATTTCAAAACTGCGTACTGTTTAGTTCACGCCACCGCCGCTACACCAATGTGTGATGTGGAATTTAATTGTTGTTTATCTATCCAATATGGCTACCAATACTACAGCCAATAGTCACCGTTCTGCCAGGTTATGGTATTGTGCATTAACATATGTTATACTCGGTAGGCGGCGCCACTATGACGATTACCCCCGCCATACGTGGTGATGGTGACTTTGTGTCTTATGTGATATTACTGAACATTACTCACGATCGTTCTACGTAACACAATTCTTTCTAACATCGAATATTTTATCAATATCGGTTGGAAATTAAATATATTATCATATATTTCATGTCATACATCCATGTGTGTATGCCTAATTAGGGAATGTCTGTGGGAACTAAAGAAATATATCCATATCGTTCACTAATAATAAAAACATGTAACTGTTATTTCTAAAAGTATGTTACTGTTATTTAATGATACCGTAGATTTTGTAATGAATACACATAACCTAAATATCATGTGAAATATAAATAATACTGACATCATCCGTATATCATTTACTTAATTACGTTCAAACTTAGTTTGAGTTATTGTCATTGTTGTGATGGACTTGAAACCATCTTGGTTGCTTACGTATTTGAAACCATCTTGGTTGATTACGTATTTGAAACCATCTTGGTTGCTTACGTATTTGAAACCATCTTGGTTGATTACGTATTTGAAACCATCTTGGTTGCTTACGTATTTGAAACCATCTTGGTTGATTACGTATTTGAAACCATCTTGGTTGCTTACGTATTTGAAACCATCTTGGTTGATTACGTATTTGAAACCATCTTGGTTGATTACGTATTTGAAACCATCTTGGTTGATTACGTATTTTAAACCATCTTGGTTGCTTACGTATTTGAAACCATCTTGGTTGATTACGTATTTGAAACCATCTTGGTTGATTACGTATTTGAAACCATCTTGGTTGCTTACGTATTTGAAACCATCTTGGTTGATTACGTATTTGAAACCATCTTGGTTGATTACGTATTTGAAACCATCTTGGTTGCTTACGTATTTGAAACCATCTTGGTTGCTTACGTATTTGAAACCATCTTGGTTGCTTACGTATTTGAAACCATCTTGGTTGCTTACGTATTTGAAACCATCTTGGTTGATTACGTATTTGAAACCATCTTGGTTGCTTACGTATTTGAAACCGTCTTGGTTTACGTATTTGAAACCATCTTGGTTGCTTACGTATTTGAAACCATCTTGGTTGATTACGTATTTGAAACCATCTTGGTTGCTTACGTATTTGAAACCATCTTGGTTGATTACGTATTTGAAACCATCTTGGTTGATTACGTATTTGAAACCATCTTGGTTGCTTACGTATTTGAAACCATCTTGGTTGCTTACGTATTTGAAACCATCTTGGTTGATTACGTATTTGAAACCATCTTGGTTGCTTACGTATTTGAAACCATCTTGGTTGATTACGTATTTGAAACCATCTTGGTTGCTTACGTATTTGAAACCATCTTGGTTGATTACGTATTTGAAACCATCTTGGTTGCTTACGTATTTGAAACCATCTTGGTTGATTACGTATTTGAAACCATCTTGGTTGCTTACGTATTTGAAACCATCTTGGTTGCTTACGTATTTGAAACCATCTTGGTTGCTTACGTATTTGAAACCATCTTGGTTGCTTACGTATTTGAAACCATCTTGGTTGCTTACGTATTTGAAACCATCTTGGTTGATTACGTATTTGAAACCATCTTGGTTGCTTACGTATTTGAAACCATCTTGGTTGCTTACGTATTTGAAACCATCTTGGTTGATTACGTATTTGAAACCATCTTGGTTGCTTACGTATTTGAAACCATCTTGGTTGATTACGTATTTGAAACCATCTTGGTTGCTTACGTATTTGAAACCATCTTGGTTGCTTACGTATTTGAAACCATCTTGGTTGCTTACGTATTTGAAACCATCTTGGTTGCTTACGTATTTGAAACCATCTTGGTTGCTTACGTATTTGAAACCATCTTGGTTGCTTACGTATTTGAAACCATCTTGGTTGCTTACGTATTTGAAACCATCTTGGTTGCTTACGTATTTGAAACCATCTTGGTTGCTTACGTATTTGAAACCATCTTGGTTGCTTACGTATTTGAAACCATCTTGGTTGCTTACGTATTTGAAACCATCTTGGTTGCTTACGTATTTGAAACCATCTTGGTTGCTTACGTATTTGAAACCATCTTGGTTGCTTACGTATTTGAAACCATCTTGGTTGCTTACGTATTTGAAACCATCTTGGTTGCTTACGTATTCTCGTAAAATCAATTCCTAGTTACATAGACACATTAATATTAAACCAGGTTTGAATTTTGTTCATCTAAGATGTAATTTTATTTTAGCAGATTTGACCAGAAATGTTTACTACGTATATTGTATGCCTATATCTTCAATGTGAGCAGGAATCACACGCTATACAATAACTAGGGCCGGAACGATACACCGGCGCACCTGTGTGTCGCGATACACACCGCACGGCACGGTGTACGATACACAATATCCGTATCGCTATACGCTGCGATACACGATAGCGGTAGGTAAAACATTACTCGCGCCACCTTTGTGAAGCAATAAATGTCCAACGCAAACCAAAACTGTCGGTGTATCGATAACATATCGAGTTATAACATGTAGTACGTGTATATTATCTAACTATTATTTATATAAACATTTTACACACACTTCTGTTTTCAATGCGCGCATACAATTTGGACCTCATAGTTATGAGGGATGACGTGACTCTGCAGTGATATGCAAGACTGCGAGTGCAACAGGGTGTTGCTGAGTTTGAAACAATGCACTTGTACTACTGATTCGTTTCAATCGTTCACAATAAATAAACGAGTGTTTCATTGTTGTTGTACCATTCTAGTCAATGTAGTCTGTATCGCGATACGTATCGTATCGTGACCTCTGTATCGCGATACATATTGTATCGCGAAGTAGTGTATCGTTCCAGCCCTAACAATAACCCACAATACACTCACCGGAAGTGGTTGCCATTTCTCGTCATCTTCGTACTTTGCGAACATTTCGTCCATAACGCATTTCCTGTTAAGAAATTTTTCACGTGGCCACATCCATTCCAGGTCGGTCAGAAGATCGACTACGCGCACAAATATCTGGATAACATAATGTTGACCGTCATAACTGTTTGAAAAAACAAAGAAATAGTGCACGATAGATTACGAAACAAGTTGTTGTTACTTTACGGGAAATATCTTAAATATTTCAATAATTAGCTCCTATATCTAAATTATTTCTTGCAGTTTTATTAACACTGGAGTGTCCGAAAAATGTAAAATATAATATTTAAAGAACAACAGTTATGGCTATCCGTTTCGCAAAGGGAGGTGTCTACGCCAATATAGCTACACATTTTACTAACGCCTGTTGTGTGTTTGTGAAGCTGCGGTTTGTAGAGGGTTAATGGAGGCAAACACATACAAGTCACACACCCTGTCTTGGTGTACCTAATGGCTACCTACTTGTAATATCACCGCTAGAGACGAACATAATTACCTATTGAATCAGGATTCGTGTTTGAGAGACAACAGATGTTCAGTAAACATGCCGAACCATGCAGTAGATGTGCATTCAATTCTCTATGCGCTACCTATTTTAGGACGAACGCAATTGACCAACGGTTCATTGCCTTATTACATATCGATCGTCGTCTGTCCTCTGTCCGGCCTGTCCACTTATATCTGTCCTGCCTGTCGTCTTTCCACTCACCTCTGTCCGGCCTGTCGTCTGTCCCCGAGCCTCGGGTGACAACAGGGTGATCTCGAAGCTTTTCTGCTTGTCGAGCTCTTCGCTGATGGAGTTGGCAACGGCGACATCCGGTCTCAGGTCGACCAAGTCTTCCTGGAGCAACATCGCCTCTGTTGGCGCGAGGAGGAACCATTTAGTTAGATTTGTTTAAACAATATACCGATGATTATATTGGCTGAATGTATTTGTTACGTTGGTGTTGTTGACGTTGTTGTCGGCTTTTGTTAATGTTATGGATGTTGTCATTGTCGTTGTCAATGTTGATACTATTATCGCTGTTTTTGTTATTGTTGTTCTTACTTTGTTAATGCTGTTTTTGTTGCCTTCGTTTTGATGATTAGATATACATCAATGATCTGTGTGTTTTACCTTTCGATTTGTATTCCGAACCCGTGTCAATTTCGCCCGAGTTGGCAGCAATTTCCTCTTGCGCCGACTCGAATGTTGCATCCGGTTCCGGTTTCTTTGGCATACGGAATACGTACAGCTGGGTAGAACCGAACATAAGCCTGCAATATGATACAGGTACGTGTACTATTACTCAAGGCGCACTTGTTCACATACAAACACACGCGGGAGCGCAAGCACGCACACAGCACACACACAGCACGCACACAGCACGCACGCAGCACGCACGCAGTCACGCACGCAGCACGCACGCAGTCACGCACACGCTGTTTGTAGTTCTGTAGGTGGATCTGTCACTTTCAAGATTTTGATCGAACATTGCATCCAGCTTTGATGACTATTTCTACAGTAAACGTGCTTTGACAAGATTACTTATCACTGGATAATATTCAAACATTCCCAAAACAGTATAATAGTTCATTTACACACGTGAAAATGTCCGAATGCTTGTCGACGTATTAACACCGATGTGATACCGATTATATACAAGTGCTAAGTGTATGGATAAGTAGAAAGATACAGGATAGACCCGCACCTGTCTCCGTGATTGACCGCCGTGATTCGGTGTATCTGCTCCCCGTTGACGACCACTCTAGCGTCGGGGTCACTCGGCCGGATGTGGAACTTTTCTCCCTCCACCGAGAACTCGGCGTGCTGCGGCAGGATACTGAGACAACCAATCAACAGTATTAGTAAACACCGATTTACAAGTGTCTACGATTGTATTACGCTGCGATTGATAACAAAGTTCGGTGTGCGGCAGACTATACGATTAAGATAATACGGTAAGTTAAGAACGTAAGTAAGTAAACGATTTATTTGAGTTTCACTCCTTGTGTACATGCATTACTCTATAGACCACTGAGAAGAGAGTTACACGAGTCTGATCATGCAAAGGTAGGTGTAGCCTTTACATATGCACTAGGTTGCTATTTGACTTATTACGTTGTCATTGCTCAGTAAATTCATACATATATTTTGGACATTCATATAGATAATAAGTGTGACGTGTGCGTGAAGTGTATACCAATCAGAGCAAATGTGTCCCGTGTGCCCAGTGTACCAATCAGAGCAAATGTGTCCCGTGCGCCGAGATTACGTCTGAGTGTTCAGTATTGCATTCCACCACACTGTTGTGTCATTACGGAAGCAGAACTCTTACCTCGGTCCCATCAACGTAATAGTGCACGGTTCCCCCTTGTTGTTTCCTACCGTCACTTTACCGCCCTCGATGAAGTGCACGATATGTCCGCTCAGTTGCGGGTCAAAGTTCAAGTTGTAAATGTGCGGAACTGTCTTTCGCTTCTTGTTGGACTCGCCGATCTGACGCGACGTCTGGCGGCAGAGATAGGTAATATCGAATCAGAGCACGTTGTAATAATCATTTTGGCTGGCACAGGTATGTTGTCAGAGCAAAACGGATGGTTGATGTCACTGTAGCACTCAGCGTATGAGTTGTTGTAATAATTTATGTCGATTTTTAGATCGTTATTACCAGTGTGTTAGCCATCAGCACCGTTGTCAACAATATATTCGCAGTCAGAAATGTTATCTTTGTCATAATTATTAAAAAGGTAATTATTATGTCAACAACGGCAAAAGGCAAAAGTCCGTTATACAATACCACCGTATAGTGACATGAAACCGTCCGTTCCTTATATGAATTTACTTAGTCATTGCACGAACACGCCGAGTTATCGCACGTTCACGGTTTATTCCAACCACTGAAGTAGGGGAACCTGGGGCAATATGGAATAATGGGGTAGTATGGTACATTAACTGGTTTAGTATAAAGGGTGATGCAATCTAGCAGACTGCAGTGGAACTAATTTCTATACGCATCACCATATACACCGAACGTAGGAAAGATCGTCAGCAGCGAAAAAATCAATACAAACTCACAAGAAGATTTACACTTTTTGCATTAATCTAATGTTCAACAACCATTCAACTGCACGTTAAGACCACGTGATTGTCTTCCCATTGTTTGTAATGTGTTCTGTGAATTCACAAGCATTTTATCTAATGCTATTGGAGAAACAGCTTGGGCTGTTTGAGTGATACTTGAGAAGTCCACCTTGACCTTGGGTCATGTGGATTGGGGCAATATCGGATACAACCTGGGGTAATATGGGATACTGGTATCCCGCGTGGCCAATGATCAGCCTCCAACTGCTGACGTGGCCAATGGAGGCTGTTGATGTGGCCAACAACAAAGAAGGTGTCAATGGTTATGTCCATGTACAGGGATATGCGGCTGAGATAACATCGAGTCTCCATTAGGCGGAACTGTTGAAACGTAGGGAAGAGGCTGTATCGAAACAGAACAAGAAAGGCTAGAAAGGCACTGTTGATGTTGTAAACATGACAACAGGAACAACAAACTGCAAGAACAGAAGAGAAATGCAGCTGCGCCGAAGAAAGCCAATCAAAGAACTGCGGCGACTGAAAATGGCCACAAAGGCAAGAAAGCCAAGAACGATCCTAATGATAATCCTTTTAATAACGAGAATCCTGAGTGCCGGTATTGTGGGCAAAGATATCTTAGTTCCAATGAGGCGTGGATCAGCTGCGAAGTCTGCAACAAATGGGCCGATGTAAAATGTGCGTGTGTTGGCGCAGATGTTTCACATTTCATGTGTGAGCTAGGCGTCCAGTTGTGTCTGTGTGGAGTTGAAGTGGAGTTAATCTTATTTGACTTGTAGTTTTCCCAATTACTGTTGCCAGTATTATTATCATTATTATTATTATTAGCCTTTGTTTAGAATTCGCTCTATATAAAAGAAATGACGTTATGATTATAATATAAATTTCCAGATAGAAATACGACAACGTTCTTCTGAATTCCGTTTCCTTTTTATCTAGATAGAATGTAGAATGTCAATATATATATATATAGAATTAAAAAATAAATTACATTAGATTAAATAATTAAGGTTAATATAGTAGTAAAAATAAGCTTGATCAATAGTATAATATAATTGTTAAACATAACATTTTCTAGTAAAAAATGAACGGTTATTAAGCAAACCTAATCTTGTGTTCAAGAGGCATTGGACCTTAACAAGGCCTTATTTAAATACATTTTTATTGGCAAAAGAAAGAATTAAACAATCTATTTTTTCTTTGTTATTATTAGCATATATAATTATGTTGCATACTTTACACAACATAATTGTATACGCTAATAATAACAAAGAACAATTATTAGTTCATTGGGATATTGTGATGGCCATGTACAATGAGAAAAGCCTATCCCGTTTTATCCCAAAGGCCTGGGGTACAATGGGATACCGGGGCAATATGGGACACCCTTGTTATCGCATTGATTAATTGCAGCAACTTGATGACATTTTATATAGAGCTAGGTTATCACCCAACATAGCCAATCATTTGTCATATCCGCTACTGTGGCAAGAAACAAACGTCCTTAAGTATCCCGTATTTCCCCAGGTGCCCCTATTCATAGTAACCCTCTCGATCTTCTAACATCAATTCGTTACACGAACCCACCCAGTCGTCAAACGATCTCACGACCTCACATTGTCACACGACATCACGACATTACGTGGTCACATAAACTCACCCCGTCATCGGCTTTCTTCGCTTCCTTCAGTTTCTCCTCAAACGTTTTCTTCATCGCCTCCATGGCGCGTGCGTTCTCCTCCATTGCCACTTTATACTCATCCTCCAGCTCCTCCCGGAGCGCGGCCTTCTCTGCAACGACAGATCAGAACTCGCGTCCACTCACACATCCGCACTGACATCAACGTACAGTGTGACACTAGCACGACAACCGCTGTACTGAGTCAACCAACTTGACCTAATCTGAGCTGCTTATGCAAACAAACCCGTGTCTAGTTGACTGTTTATATTTGATTTAAAGCGCGTAATCTTCGAATCGGCCGCTACATATTTCCGTGTTTTCTAGCAGCTGTTATCGCGTCAAGCGTTATCTCGTGAACGCGGAAGATATGCTTAATCCGAGCCTCCTGTAAATCATACCTACAGAGATAATGCACCTTTAGTGTGAAACAATAACAACAAACGGACATAGCTGACTCCTCCTCTGCACTGCCAAAGAGAGCAGAGGCGGACACACATCACGAGCACAGGGCAGGAGAGGAGGGCGATCACAGTGTGTAGACGGTTTTTGGAAAGTCGGAGGAATAAAACAGTTAGAATGAATGAACGAATGAACGAATGAACGAATGAATGAATAGTTTATTTCACAATACGTAACACATGAATTATTTGTCTTTCCACTTCTTCTTCTTCCCCACAAAAAACAAACACATGATTGATACAATTTTAAATTAATGTATACATATGCATAGAAAGGAACATATGTACCAATGTAATGTGTATAATGTAATAGCTAATAATCAACGTGAATATTCATTAGTCGGGTTTGTTATATTCTTTTATGTAATTTGATTTGATCGTTCTTGAGTTTGAAAAAAATTATAACAGTACATTGGTCCGTTAATGATAACATTGAAAGACGTTTTTCTTAGTTTTGCAGTACTTAATTATGAAGTTATTTTCGAAAATAAACCGGGCATTAAAAATTTGATCATAAGTTATGCATTTCTGCCAAGACAGCTATGTTTGTCTCGTGTGCAGAATAGGCCAGTGCGATTTAACACCTGACATGACCCAGACAGCTATGTTTGTCTCGTGTGCAGAATAGGCCAGTGCGATTTAACACCTGACATGACCCAGACAGCTATGTGTGGCTCGTGTGCAGAATAGGCCAGTGCGATTTAACACCTGACATGACCCAGACAGCTATGTTTGGCTCGTGTGCAGAATAGGCCAGTGAGATTTAACACCTGACATGACCCAGACAGCTACGTTTGGCTCGTGTGCAGAATAGGCCAGTGTGACTTAACACCTGACATGACACAGACAACTATGCTTGGCTCGTGTGCAGAATAGGACTGTGTGACATAACACCTGACATGACCTTGACAGCTATGTTTGGCTCGTGTGCAGAATAGGCCAGTGTGACATAACACCTGACATGACACAGACAGCTATGTTTGGCTCGTGTGCAGAATAGGCCAGTGTGACATAACACCTGACATGACACAGACAACTATGTTTGGCTCGTGTGCAGAATAGGCCAGTGTGACTTAACACCTGACATGACCCAGACAGCTATGTTTGGCTCGTGTGCAGAATAGGCCTGTGCGACGTAATAGCGGTGGCGCTTCACAGATGTGTGGTGCTAGTCCTCGCCCCTGCATGAGAGAAGCACGAGGAAACAAACCTGCGTCAGAGAGCTCACTGTCATCATCTTCGGCGTCGTCGTCGTCCCTTGGTGCCGGCAGCTTACCCGAGGCGAGCATGTCCTTCAGCTTCTTGTTCTCCTCCTGCAGTTCGCGGATCAACTTCTCCGTTGGGTCTTCGTTCACTTTCGCCACTGTCTTGATCTGCTTCGCGCGGTCGGCTGACGACGAACGACACAGAGCGACATGTACTGAATGCGTTATTACAAATACGCACGACGTTTCCCTATACCAGGTTGGCGTAAGCTTTTCGCAATATGTCAACATGTATGGCCCACAAACGAGTAGCATGTTTATTAAAACCGTTTTTTTTAATACTACAAATGGAAGTTAAACTTGTTATTATATATTATAGATTATGTAAATATGTTAAGCACGTTTTAAAGCACTACCTATGCATGAACAAATATAGTAAAACCGCATGGTCTCTCTGCTTTCTCTCACTCATTCACTCACTCACTCACTCACTCACTCACTCACTCACTCACTCACTCACTCACTCACTCACTCACTCACTCACTCACTCACTCACTCACTCACTCACTCACTCACGCACGCACGCACGTTCGCACTCAATCACTCACTCATTCATTCACTCACTTACTCACTCACACACTTCAGTGCTAACAAGTGTATCTGTAACGTATCACACACTTGCAATTATATGTCAACGCCATTCACAATATGACAAATGCACGACTAAGTATGTCTTCGTTTCTTCATAAATATTGGAAATGGGTTAGGTAATTGTGCTATATGTACCGTATCTGAGTGTGGAGAGGGACTCCTCGAAGTTGATATCAGCTGGACTGATCGCAGCGATCTGAAACATACAATGGTAGTGGTAGTGATGTTACTGTTGCTGTGTTGTTCTTCTTCTTGGTGGTGGTTGTAGCGACAGTGTCAGTGGCAATGTCAGTGGCGGTGGCGGTGGCAGTGGCAGTGGGTGGCAGTGGTGATGGCGGTGGCAGTGGCAGTGGGTGGCAGTGATGTGGTGGCGGCGGTGGCGGTGGCGGTGGCAGTGTTTGTGGCAGTGTCAGTGGCGATGGCAGTGGCAGTGGTGGTGGCGGTGGTGGTGTCAGTGGCGATGGCACTGGTGGTGGTGGTGGCGGTGGTGGTGGCAGTGGTGGTGGCAGTGGCATTGGCGGTGACAGTGGTGGTGACGGTAGCAGTGGCAGTGTCAGTGGCGGTAGCAGTGGTGGTGGCGGTGGTGGTGGCAGAGTGTGTGACAGTGTCAGTGGTGGTGGCGGTGGCAGTGGCAGTGGGTGGCAGTGGTGATGGCGGTGGCAGTGGCAGTGGGTGGCAGTGATGTGGTGGCGGCGGTGGCGGTGGTGGTGGCAGTGTTTGTGGCAGTGTCAGTGGCAGTGGCAGTGGCAGTGGTGGTGGCGGTGGTGGTGTCAGTGGCGATGGCAGTGGTGGTGGCGGTGGTGGTGGCAGTGGTGGTGGCAGTGGCATTGGCGGTGACAGTGGTGGTAGCGGTAGCAGTGGCAGTGTCAGTGGCGGTAGCAGTGGTGGTGGCGGTGGTGGTGGCAGAGTGTGTGACAGTGTCAGTGGCGGTGGCGGTGGCAGTGGCAGTGGGTGGCAGTGGTGATGGCGGTGGCAGTGGCAGTGGGTGGCAGTGATGTGGTTGCGGCGGTGGCGGTGGCGGTGGCAGTGGCAGTGTTTGTGGCAGTGTCAGTGGCGGTGGCAGTGGCAGTGGTGGTGGCGGTGGTGGTGTCAGTGGCGATGGCAGTGGTGGTGGCAGTGGTGGTGGCGGTGGTGGTGGCAGTGGTGGTGGCAGTGGCATTGGCGGTGACAGTGGTGGTGGCGGTAGCAGTGGCAGTGTCAGTGGCGGTAGCAGTGGTGGTGGCGGTGGTGGTGGCAGAGTGTGTGACAGTGTCAGTGGCGGTGGCAGAGGTGGTGGCGGTGGCGGCGGCGGCGGCGGCGGCGGAGGGATAGACGTGACTGCTGGGAGTAGTAGGGGATGTGGTTGTGGTGATGGAATGTTGGTAGAGTTGTGGTAGTCGAGGTGGTAATGGAGTTGGGGTTGTTATTGTTGGTGGTGCTGGCGACGGTTGTGGCGGTGGTGTGACAGGCGCATATCCACGGAAGGTAATCATCAATGGGGGTTTAGTGGTATTTATTTTGCAGAACCTGGGTGTGTTGAGGTGCAGCTCCCCATTTTAACCTGTCAAGTTGGATGTTTTCCTCATTGGTCAACTCAAACAACCATCCTTGAGTGGTGTTGTTGATATTAATTATACATATATAATATACAACATATTCAATATTAAGCTTCTTCTTCCTCTTCCCGTTGTTCTCCGTCTCCGTCTCCCCGTGTCCTCTGCAGTTCTTCCATTCTTAGCTGTTCGCATGGTGATGACCACCACTCTATCATATTCAAATGCGAGTTCTTATGTTTAGTAGAATCAGGTCAACCCTACCAATGTATTGCTAGTCAGTGAATCCACCGGTGTGTTCCTGCACCCGTCGATGTAACTCGCTCTGTTGGCGACTCGGTGCAAACTAGACACCCGCCCCGAGCCACTCACCATGATGGTCTTACTGTTGCCCCCCAAAGCGTTCTTCAGCAGCTTCGTGAGGGACGAGTTGCGGAACGGCACTGCAAGCAAACGGGGGACGAAGGGCATCAGTCTCGCAGAAAACGTACTTATGTAAGTCCCTTAGGAAATGTAAGTTAGCACGCGGGTTCTACGATATGTTCAATGCTGATTTGTTTTTGTGTGTTCAGTAATATGTGTTGAGTCCAACAACCTACTGTGACAGTAAATATACTGTGACAGTAAATATTTTAGTGAAGTGTTCAGTCTATCCACTTAAGCGATTAAAACGAAATGTACGGGTGCAATATAACGGATGTAATGACTGAGCAACCTGTTGTACCCGCTACCTCTGATGGTTCTTGTGACGATACAGGTTCTTGCGCTTAGCTTAGTATACATTTATATCTGCTAATTGTTTGATAGACACAACTCTCTTACGTATCTACCCACTAAACCATGTAGCTGGATTATATGACAGCCAAGGACCGTTTCACCCAAACATCTCCCACCGCACTGGCACGCCGGGCATGACATACCTCTGACCTTCTTGCCGGCCGACCGGTCAGCTAGGGCAGCGATGCAGTTGCCTAGGGAGGAGAGGGACTGGTTGATGGCAGCGCCCTCCTTCAGCCGAGATCCCGTCGCCCCGGTGTTGGCTGCCCTCTCACTGAAGACGTCATGACGAAGGGTTAAGACACATAGCCATATGTAGCATAACATTACTGGAAGAGGTCGGATATATAGCCGTATTTTATAGATTGTCACAGCGGAGTCGGACGTTGAGCTGTATGCTGTATGATGTAACAGCAGGAGCTAGTGTATGGAGAGATGTGTGTTACAGAACGTTATCGCGGGGTGATGTCGTGTGGAGTCAAATGTTACAGCACGTTACTGTGGGGTTGGATTTAAAGTCATGTGTTACAGATATATATATATATATATATATATATATAGATAGATATATATATATATAGAGAGAGAGAGAGAGAGAGAGAGAGAGAGAGAGAGAGAGAGAGAGAGAGAGAGAGAGAGAGAGAGAGAGAGAGAGAGAGAGAGAGAGAGAGCGAGAGAGAGAGAGAGGGCCCACCGACCTGCCGGCGAGATCGACGAGGTTGATGACGGCCTTCTTGTCAGTGGTCTGTCCGGCGGCGTTCTTGGTCCGCTGTACGAAGGTGATGCCAACGATGGTGTGAGCCCGACTGCTCGTCGCGTTCATGCGGGTCGACGCCACGGTTCTGTTGGCCGTGCCCGCCTCCATCTTCTCCGCGATGTCCTCATAGTCGGCGACTGCCATGTTCGTCAGGCCGTCGGCTTCACGAACACGTGAGGTACGGTGAGACGTGGGCATGGTGAGTGGTTAAAAGTGGACGGGAACACGGATTATAAAGTACAACAGTGGTCATTGGGAGTGGTTGTGACGTTCCTGTACTTGACTTGTCTAAATTACTAGACGTACCCCGAAGCTAGGGATAGTCATATGATTAGTGATAGGGTAGGGTTAGCACGAGGTATACGTAAGACTATCCTGACCATTTCTGCCGTAGTATGTTGCATGACGTATTCACACATAAAATCCTGAAGCTACATCAACTGATTTATAAATCGAACCATGACAACATGAATTACAGCACCCTAGAAAATATGATCCATTATAAACCGTCACCCACCGCAGTGTCTATATCGACTGTATGCATTTTACATGGGTAGATAAACGAGACACAACGTCAGGACTCATTCGTATTCATAAATGTGCCGACATAGTTTCTGTTAATTATTTTTCTGTATCCATATTTTCGGACAGCCGAACATTGTATTATTTTAAGGTGTCCGAATACATAAAGTCATTACGGGTTAGGGTTAGGGTTAGGGTTACGGTTAGGGTTATGGTACCTAAAGTCATTACGGCAGGTTACTTAATTTAAAAAACGTAACTTTTTCTGTTCGTTCTTCAATAAATTAAATCGCACTAGAGATTCACGCACAGGAACGAGTCACCTCTCTCGACGTGGTTGCAATGCGGCGGTGACTGCCTGGGAAGTCCGCTTGGTGGGGCCACTGGAGGACTCACCGTAAAAACCTTTGTTCGGGTGTTGCCGAATGCGAAGACCGCCTTTCTTCTTCTTCTTCGTCGTCAACAGGTCGCGCACCTCCTCCATGTAGATCTCCAGCATGCTAAACAATATCTGCCCACGGCACGAGACGGTAAGTATTCACAAACATTCGGAGACCGTGCGTTCTCCAAAGCGGCCCATATACTTTGGAACAATCTGCCACAGTCAGTCAGACAGTGTGACACTATTGCGTCGTTTAAGACGGCGCTGTAGACACACCTTTTTAAAATCGCTTTCACTACCTAAATGAGTGACATATAATTGTGAACTTTTTTGTAAAGCGCTTTGAACAGAACAAAGGACTGGATACAGCGCTATATAAGACTTTATTATTATTATTAATCACTATGAAGAGTAACTTCCTTGAGAGAGGAAACGAATAATTGAGGGTGTTCTAAGTCTTGACAGGAAGCTGCAAGAACCTGTCGCCATGTACTACCTCATTGATGATCAAAGTGAAGACATGTGAGTGATAAATGGGTCTGTCGTGCCCAAATGTAATTGTGAGATCACAGTAGATGTAAGACGAAGAGAGACGATGATGGAACGGCTCTTTTATATATCGCAGGAGTTACACTGACTGGCGTAAGTTTGTAGATGTATAGAGTGAAAATACCCACTGTACAATGCAGTACATACACATTGTATTGCATTTGGTCAATTCATGAAACAGTAACCACCTAATTAAAATAAAAACCAGAAACGTATTAAATCGTTTGCATGAAAAATATAACTGGGTCAAAAATACTTAGACTTCAGCTTGAAAAGTATACGTGGAATTGGGGAGAGACCGGCAGCCGTGGATTATGATAACACGATACTAGCCTCGTATTCCGTCTTGTCGCCATCCTTCTTCTTCTGTTCGATTCCTTTGAACAACTCTTCACACAAAATCGGCACGACGCCTACAGTGACAAAGAGAGACAAACCTCAAAATAATAGTGCAAATATCGTCTTCCGCTTATCTCGTGTTGTCATCATCTTCCCCATTCCAAACAGCTCGTGCACGTACATTCATGTACGAATGCAAGTGCGAGTGTGTACAAACGTGGTACTTTTGTATACGTTTTATGTGTTTGTGTCATTTATATATGGTTGTATGTATTCATGTGCGCATATGCAAACGTCCGTGCGTATGTATTTGCGTTGTATGGTATATTCGTACGTGCAAAGTACATTCGTATGTGCATAAGTACGTGCATATGTATGTACGTACGTTTGCATTTTCATATATACGTGCGTTTGCTCGCACACAAACCACCCACGCACCTGAACAAACACGCGCACACACACATTCACGCACTCACACACACACACACACACACACACACACACACACACACACACACACACACACACACACACACACACACACACACACACACACGCGCGCGCACACACACTTCACTGTCGCAGAAGGCCCCAGCCAACTTGCTCTGGTGAATACTAACTAGTGACCCCAAAGTTACTGTCGAAACATAGCGTCTCATCAAACCGACCCCATGACTCGCTGTGTTCCGCACCTTTGTTGACGCCGTAGCCGACGATGGACCAGCTCTTGCCGGAGCCCGTCTGTCCGTAGGCGAACAGAGTCGTGTTGTAGCCGCCCCACGCGTTCTTCAGCACGCCCACCCCCAAGTCGTCGTACACTTGTTGCTGTAACATCACAATCTTGGTGCAGTGCCTGGTGAGACTGGCGCCCTCTTGTGCACGTATGACATGGAATATCTAACACCTACCCATGGAGCAACAAACGAGGGGCGGAACCAGAGAGTCTGGGGGGGGGGGGCAAAACCTCCAAGTGAACTCCCGTTGACTCTCCCAAAAATCACGAGCGGCCGGATCAAATCAATAGTGGGTGGGCTGAGTGGGAGCTTCAGCACGACTTCGCTGTCGGATGATCACATCGGAAGACGGGGGAGGAAGGGGTGGTTGGAATTGTTTGCAGGGACTTTCATGATATTGGTGGGAGTCGCAGCCGAATTCCAAATGGTCTGGGGAACATTCAGTTAGTTCAAGGAAAAGTATATAACTCTTTTAGAACGATATTTCAGTTTTTAAATATTTCGCCAATTGGTAGATGAGAGGCTAATGGTGCAAGGGCGAGAATTAACCTCGACATCTAGAAGGAGATGCACTTACATTAGAAAGTGTCTGCAAGAGCATCGATCTCGACTCTTTATTAATATCCCGATCGCGTCACGAGCGCACTTCGAATGTTCGATAATCGAGCGCGTGGCGCGATTGGGAGAGGGATAGGGAGCCGAGATCGGGGCGCTTGCAGACGCTCGCCACTGCATCCAAGTTAGCGTATTTATATACAGATTCCTGTGACTCTGTGTCGCAATGTCATTTATAGTTGTAGGGCCTACTACAAGTGGGGACGCTCCTTATATATACTTCGATATTATATATTCACCCTCTTCTTGCATCATGCATTTATCTTCCATCCTCTATTTCCCTCGCTCATTCTTTCTATCCTATGTCTCACCCATCTCTCTCTCTCTCTCTCTCTCTCTCTCTCTCTCTCTCTCTCTCTCTCTCTCTCTCTCTCTCTCTCTCTCTCTCTCCAAAGATGTCTACTTTCTCTGCACAAACCAATCTAACTCGTCGACAGCCACTGGTGAGCATGTACCTACCTGTCCAACGAACTTGCCCCCGTTCGGGTGGGACTTGTTTGCACCGTAGTAACCGTTCTCCTCCTTCAGCGACCCGTCAAACGACCAGTAGCTGAAGTCGAAGGCGAACGAGCGAGGTTCTCCTTCCGGGTCATCGGGGTCATCCAGATACGTCGTGGGCCCCGTCATCTGCACTATCAACTGTGCATTGCGCGCGCGCTCTCGTTTGTTGTGACAACAGTCAAGGATTGTTTCGTGATCTCGAGATATCGGTCATTAAAGTTTAATTCGTTAGTTGCAGCGGATATATGACGACACAGTAGCACAAAACAGCGAGGCCATATTCTGACGTCTTGTTTTTATTTAGACGTCGAAAGGCATTACATTTTAAAATGCTATGGAGTTCAATAATCAGTTACGCAAGAAAGAACAAATGCTCCCTGTTAGTATGCAAGTAAACCACATATGGAGAGGTCACATGGCGTGGCTCGTATAGATGACAACAGACTTTTAAAGCAAACTTTCAAATTGAAATATATATATATATATATATGAATAATGACAGTGATTATAGTTTATTTTTGGTCAGTACGTATAAGAATCAATAGCAAAATAATAAACATCGTGAAGTATATATATTGAGACATAATATATGTACATCAATGTGAAGACATTCATAGTGTAATTTGTTAACAAATGAAAACTGTACTAAATAACGTAATAGTCAACATTTACATTTGTAGAAAAGAAGTTAGTTTATATGATGTTACTGAACTGACCAGGGTGACTCTCACTAAGACCGCAAGGTCGCTATCGTGAGAGCCACCCTTCAATAGTACAATGTTGGATTCATCAATAATTAATTGATTAATTAAGAAAAAGAGTTCAATTCAAAGTTCAATTAATTGTTCTTATGACAATTATGGCAAACTAAGAGAGAGAGAGAGAGAGAGAGAGAGAGAGAGAGAGAGAGAGAGAGAGAGAGAGAGAGAGAGAGAGAGAGAGAGAGAGAGAGAGAGAGAGAGAGAGAGAAACGAAGCAAAGAACAGAAGGAGGGTTTGTACGTACGTACGAGTATCTATGTGTCCGCGTATGGATATAAAATAAAATTAACATCATATGGCAATTGGTGCAACAATATAATATATATATCTTACATGTATAAGGTGAATAATGCTATCTTACATGTATAAGGTGAATAATGCTATCTTACATGTATAAGGTGAATAATGCTATCTGACATATGTAAGGTGAATAATGCTATCTGACATGTATAAGGTGAATAATGCTATCTTACACATATAAGGTGAATAATGCTATCTGACATGTATAAGGTGAATAATGCTATCTTACACGTATAAGGTGAATAATGCTATCTTACACGTATAAGGTGAATAATGCTATCTTACGCGTATAAGGTGAATAACGCTATCTTACACGTATAAGGTGAATAATGCTATCTTACACGTATAAAGTGAATAATGCTATCTTACATGTATAAGGTGAATAATGCTATATTACATGTATAAGGTGAATAATGCTATCTTTCATGTATAAGGTGAATAATGCTATCTGACATGTATAAGGTGAATAATGCTATCTTACATGTATAAGGTGAATAATGCTATATTACATGTATAAGGTGAATAATGCTATCTGACATGTATAAGGTGAATAATGCTATCTTACTTGTAAGAAGAGAGGGAAACAAATCAGTTTTTGTTATTACAAAATTAAGTGTAATTTTAACAGTGCATAATTCGGCAAGTTGAGCTGTACTTTGAAATTAATATTTTTTTGTATATTCACTGAAGCCTTTGAGAGAGTGGGTTTGGATTGTGTCCGTTATTAAGTTCGGGGTATCATTATATACACGAACGATACGGTTATTGTTAGTACTTTCGGTATGGATATGTTCCTGACTTCTGGTACTATATGTGTGTACGTCACAATGATGTTTTATTGTGATATTTTGTAGATATTCCGGAAGGTTTCTATTTACATATTTGTGATAAAATGTTCATTGTTGTAATTTAAAGACGAGGAATGAACCATCTGAAGTTATTTATAATTCCAATTGTGCGTGATATTTTGGAAGCTATTTTATCGATGTGGCTGTTCCACTTAAGATATTTGTTTATTGTTAAACCTAGGAAATTGAAATTATCTACGCATTCAACTGGTGTGTTTTCTATCTTTAAGGATAATCTTGGAATTTTCTTTTGTGGAGAATGGAATAACATGTATTTAGATTTGTTTATGTTTAATGACAGTTTGTTAACTATTAACCACGCATTTATTTTGTCTAACTCAATATTGATGTTTTTGGAAATTGTCATGTATATTAAAGGATCCCAATGTATTTGTATTTGTTCATACTGAATCGTCTGCGTATAGTAGTAGTTAAAAAAATGTGCTAGCGTTTGTGATGTCATTCAAGTGAATCAGAAATAAGAGAGGACGTAGAATGGATCACTGAGGCACTCCAGTGGTAATGGGAAGCATATCAGATTTAATGCCTTCAAATTCGACATATTGTTTTCTTCCACTTAAATAACTACGTAGAAGTGTTTCCATTTCCATTAATTCCATAGTATGATAACTTTGATAAGTCTAGAAATATTGTTATGGGAAATTCTCCTTTATCCATTTCACAGATGATTTTGTCAATAAGTTCGGGTGCTTCTAACTCCGTAGAGTGCCCCTGTCTAAAACCATATTGACCATTATAGAATAGTTTGTGATTTTGAAAGAAGGAATATAGTTGGTTATAGATTGTTCTTTCGAACACTTTTGAGATCGTTGAAAGTTTTGAAATTGATCGATAATTTGTGAATAACCTTTTGTTTTCCTTTTTCAATGTGGGAATTACTTTTGCTGTTTTCAAGGTATCAGGAAAGGTTCATGTTTATAAAGTCTGGTTTATTATGATTTCGAGTGATTCAAGTAAAGGTGTCTTTAATTGTTTCAATACTTTTGTTGATATATCATCTTCGCCACAATTGGATTACCTTTTGAAAGGAAAATTGTACATCATGTTTGAATTGAAGGCAGTCTTGAAATGTTTTGTTGTCTGGGTTACGCATTTTCTTGACAAGTTCCGGTCCAATAGAATAGTGTGGGAATTATTTTTTTCCGTTTTATTTAGTATATCATTTATAGTTGACCATGTCTTTTTATATTTGTTTTGTGTCTAGTAAAGCAAGAGTCGTAATAACTTAATTTAGCATATCTAATTGTTCGTTTAAGTACAACATTCACATTGTGTAGTTCCGTTTTAGTAGTGTGTAGTCGCGTGAACTAGGTATAAGAGTGCGTAATTTCTTGTATAATTTATCTGTATGTTTTATATATTTAATAATACCTTGTGTAACCCAGTTTGATTTTTTTGTGGCGATGTTTGTTGAATTTAGAAAGTTTACTTGGAAAATGTTTTTATATATATTTTTTCAATGGTATCGCACATAATATTTGTGTTTGTATTGGGGCTGGTGTTATGGGATGAGTCTAGTTTTCCAGCAATATTGCTAATTGAGAATTCATATAGTAAGCTGTTTAAGGCATTTGGTTTTTCTTTTATCACTTTTATACATATTGGAGGTGATTCCCGGAGATTTCTTTGAATATTTAGGCATGTAAAATTAGGCTGATTATCTGAAAACTTTTTTAATGAAAATGCCTGATGTAGTGTTGGAAAGTTTGCAGAAAACGTTATCTATTAATGTACCCTTAGAGTTAGAGAACCTTGTGAGTAGAGTAATTTTGGGGAAGAAACTATGTGTAGATAGTACATCAACAAATTCACAAAAGATTTTAATCTCGTTTACTTTTAACATATTAATATTGTAACATATTAATATTGTAACATATTAATATTGTAACATATTCATATTGTAATGACGACATCAGAATGACAATTCTCTAGAGGCGTTAATAGCGGCGTTATTCCATCAATGAATGTTCTGTAATTGTCGAGGTTATTCCTTGGTGGTCTATATATATTTCCAAGTATAATGTTTTTTATATAAAGACTTACAATTGATTTCAATAAAATGGCCTTCCCAAATAGTTGACTCGTTATTAATAGTTGTGGCTGTGTAATTGTATTTATCGTTTAGGTATATAATTAAGCCACCTTTCTTGCTGCATCGTCTACTTTGAGGAATACACGTATACGACTTTAATTGTATAAGAGAAGTGTCACTATGATCACATGGCCAGCTTTCCTGAATGCAAATTGCGCTAAATTGGAAATCTAAGTTATTCAAATAATCAATAAATATTTGGAGTTCGTCGAACTTGGCTTTAATACTCTCAATATTTGTACCTAAGATTCTGAAACTATTTCGCTTAGAGCATAAAATGTTAGAAAGATTATCTAAATCCACATATGGCGAGTGTTGTATTACATCAATGCTTTCATCTTCAAGCATATATTTATCGTTCAGTCGTAGAATGCTACGCAACGAATTTTGGTCAGTGACACCATTATTGATAAGAATATATAATATATAATTATATACAGGGCCTGTGTAGATAGATAGAGAGAGGGGGGAGATGGAGGGGAAGGAGAGTGGGAGAGAGAGAGAGAGAGAGAGAGAGAGAGAGAGAGAGAGAGAGAGAGAGAGAGAGAGAGAGAGAGAGAGAGAGAGAGAGAGAGAGAGAGAGAGAGAGAGAGAGAGAGAGAGAGAGAGAGAGAGAGAGAGAGAGAGAGAGAGAGAGAGAGAGAGAGAGAGGAGAGAGAGAGAGAGAGAGAGAGAGAGAGAGAGAGAGAGAGAGAGAGAGAGAGAGAGAGAGAGAGAGAGAGAGAGAGAGAGAGCGAGAGCGATACAAATATATATATATAATACACATATGTATCGTACACAAACAGGCAGGCAGGCAGGCAGGCAGGCAGGCAGGCAGGCAGGCAGGCAGGCAGGCAGGCAGGCAGGCAGGCAGGCAGGCAGGCAGGCAGGCAGGCAGCCAGGCGAGCAGACAGGCAGGCAGGCGAGCAGACAGGCAGGCAGGCGGGCAGACAGGCGGGCAGGCAGGCGGGCAGGCAGGCGGGCAGACATACATACCGCGACACAGACAAAGAGCGACAGACTGCCCAACAGTAAGTGTTTCTGTCAATTCTGTTTGTTTTCAGATGTTTAATTATTCCGTGATTCAACAGTTTGCACGCTTCGTTAATCTAGCCAATCACATAGGAACCAAAGTGAGCGGATAAACGAGTTTACATCCTACAATGACACTTGTCTATTCACATGCTTGTCATTAATTATTTCTATGAAGTTAACAACTTTATAACAACAGTGCGCACTCAGATAATTGTCCATTACAAACAATTAACATCAACTAGCCTGGTTCGTAATACGTTTAGTGTTTTCAATATTGACACTTCAAAATTAATAAATGCATCAACTAGTAACCTGTTTATGTCGACCAAAATTAATTGGTTAAATAAATAAATAATGACAAAGTAAACGCGCCTTTGATTGTCGCGATAGTAGCCATTCAGGGCCGACGGGGAACGTGATCTAAGTAGAGACAGTAAGTAAGTAAGTAAAATTGATTTCCTCATCCACGTGATATATAACATATTTCAAGACAAAAGCAACACAGATGAGGTGGCTACCAGAGAAGCTAAAGAAACTTATCGCGCCGGTAGCCTAAAGGAGACATGAGTAAGACACAAATCACTGAGCACAAATGTAATATTTGTACACAAGAATGTACAAGAATGTGCGTGGTTGTTACTGGATTTGTGGAAAAAAATATTTATTTACGGACATGACAAAAACAAGCGACTGGTAACATAATGATGGTTCTATCGGTGTCGGATTTATCACAACTATATATAAAGTCGTCATCGTAACCGTCTTTTTGTTGGCGGTTAGGAGGCTACAGTCTGTCAAGGAAGTCATATTTCTTTAGTTCCCCGTTCTACTCCCCGTCTATGTCAGCGTATTTAGAGGCGGCCGGGGTATACTGGCGCTTTTCGACCGACCACACCAGACCAAGACCAGACCAGACATCCTCAGACTGCAGTGTATCCACTACACCGACCGACACTGACTGCGCTATGCTGGAAACCGGCGTGATGTCATAATCAGGTAAACTTGAAATCTGTCGTATACGCCAGACCGACACCAACTAGTCCCGACTATGATCGATGTGGTGGAAAGTTCTCATGTTTACGTAATTGTGACGTCATGCCGGCTTCCAAAATAGCGCAATCGGTGTAGTGGATACACTGCAGTCGGAGAGTCTGGTTTGTTTTGATCTGGCCTGGCTGAGGTGTCAAGACCCGACAAGATCAGACCACACCAGATCACAATAAACCAAGCTAGACTCCCTCTAATGCAGTGTGTCCACTGGACCGACCGACCAACACCGACGGAACCATACTCAAAGCCGGCGTGACGTCATAATCACGTAAGCTTTAAGACTATTCACTACGTCGAATGTCGTCGGGACTAGTCGGTGTCGGTCTGACGTGGTTTGGTTTGGTCTGGACTGGTCGGGCGAAAAGTGCCAGTGTATACAGGCCTTTTCTGCTACCATACAGCTATCTCTCTTGTTTCCTCTGTCTCTGTCTCTAGGATCTCTCTGCCTATCTGTCTGTGTGTCTGTCTCTCTGCCTCTCTGTCTGTCTACCAGTCTGTCTGTGTCTCTGTCTGCATGTCTGTATGTCTGCATACCTGTATGCATGTATGTCTGTGTCTCTGTCTGTCTTGTCTGTATGTCTGTCTGTCTGTTCGTCTGTCTGTCTGTCTGTCTGTCTGCCTGCCTGCCTGCCTGTCTGCCTGTCTGCCTGTCTGCCTGTCTGCCTATCTGCCTGTCTGTCTGTATGTCTGTCTATCTGTCTGTCTGTCTGTCTGTCTGTCTGTCTGTCTGTCTGTCTGTCTGTCTGTCTGTCTGTCTGTCTGTCTGTCTGTCTGCATGTCTGTCTGTGTCTCTGTCTGTCTAGTTATAAATCCCTAGTTCTCTTCATATTCTCTACTACATTCGCCTCTTAATTTTTTCACTTCCAGACTTCCCTCGCATATCTCTCCGCCTTCCGCATCTTACCTTCACGTCAACATCCACTTAGCAGAAACCACGTGCATCGACGTCAGCGGGTATCACGAACATCTTGAGTAACACACACACACACACAACCGTACAGCGAGCATCCTCTCGGACCCCACAGCGGCCCGCCACCCGCAGCAAACGGACACCAGAACCTCCTCGTAGTAGCAAACAGCAACACAAAAGGATATGAATGGACGCACGCGCACGGCCACTTTCAGATTCTCCTCCGTCATTGCTCCTTATACGTACTCCCTTCTTCTCGTCCTCTTCCTTCATCCACTGAAATATGTAACGCGCAGATATCCCGAGTTGTTTCTAAACCGCTACAGTGGCGCTGGTGTGCTGCCTCCGAAGGCGGCCATGTTTCTCGTGGCGCGTCCGGCGTTGTCTGGACTACAGCCGATCGATGGTGCAGGTACCCCCGGTGTTGCGTGCCAGAAAATGTCGTGCGGGAATACCTCGAGGTATTCTATCAACATGTCTGCCAGTGGATAACCGGGTCCGAATATTAACTAGAGTCTGTATATGAAGATCTGCTGTTGATTCGGCATGTAAACAATCTGATGCTGTAATATCTCAGGGGTGAGGTAAGGTGAAATATAACTTTACTTTATAGCTATAGTCCTTATCAAACATATTGATTTTATTATTTATCAACATTTCATATACATATTTTTGAAACATATAATGTTTTAGTTGGAAATAAAATTATTTCTTTGCCTAAAATAAATGATTTGGAGGTGTTTAGCCGTGCTGAAAAGCCTCGCTGGCCAAAACCGCCATGGCTGATTTCTTGCGGCTGACCATGGCGCCCTGTGGTTTAATATGAAGCGAGGTATTGTGGCCCGACGAGGTTTTCTGGCATGTAACACCGGCTATTCTCAGTTCGAATATCGATTTGTACTCGAAGAGGTGTTGCCGTGGACATCGGCAATGCCGCTCGACATCACAAATGTAAACAACGTGTTCGCATTAATTCTTAATCGAGGTACTGAATGGACGCTTATTTGGTCGATGATTAGTTCAGTGACGCGAGAGACGGGACCCAGGTATTGGTGCGACGGGGATTAGTTGATGTGTAACTGGAAATAGATGTAACTTTAAGAAGATTCTAATTAGATAAAACGTGTGCATTGTGAGGGTGTTTAATGCAATAGTGGGGTGTCCGAGCGGTTGACCGCCAGACTTTTGGTCGAGGTGACCGGGGTTCGAATTCCATTACCGAATGCCGTTTCGAAAGTTGGGCAATTTCGTTCACCCCACGTTGCTGTGTGTTTCAGAAGAGATACAATAAGCCGTCGGGTTTTTCCACCTGGTATATATGCTAGGTGAAGAAAAAGTCACACAAAGAGGGTAAACCTACAGTGGACTCACTAATTCTAGAGAAGGAAAACTCTGAGAATTAACCAGGATCACAATGGAAACAAGTACTTGCACAGTCTTGTGTCATCCTCATAATACACGTGTATCCACACAGTAGGTCCCGCTGTTGTTAACGCACGTGAAACATTGAAATTGTTAGGTCTTTTCTGAAAGTATTTTAATCGACCATTCACCAGTTGTCAATGAAATATATGATCTTGGATATAACGTTTGTGAGTCAGAAAAACGGCCAGCTTGACTGATAATTAAACTTCACATTACAACAGTGTTGTTTAAAATGTCGTTTACCCTCTAGATTCCTATCGCTGGAGCTCACTAATCAGCGACTCGTACGATAAACGTGCACCGATTCAGCTAAATCCGTTACGCTATTTATCATAGAAACGGTATAAACCGCACTGCATTATTAATAACTGGACAAAACAAAAACAACCAACGCCAATGCGACACATAATCAATTCCCCACGTGTTAGTTTAAATTAGTTCGTGTCGAACACTCGCTGCCGATTGATTACAAAGATGGCCGGCTACTACTTCATAATCATTACTGTTCTTGTGGTAATCCGCATTCACTATGACGTCATTAACTATAATTTCTGGGAACTGGTAGTGGTACTCGGCTAGCAGTAGTGCAGACAGAGTTTCAGTCCTATTAATATTAATGTTTAGGAGGGTTTTAATTGTTAAATTCAGCCTTCTACTACGGTCGCACAGTTCGCCGGCAACCGCTTTACGAAGAAACTCTTGGTGCCTACTCTTGATGCCTACGAATATCTGCAAACCCTCCCGGATTTTCCGATTCGCCCGGATTTGTTGTGAATCTCCAGAACTCCCGGAAAAGAATAACATCTCCCGGTTTTTCGGTGAAAACGAAAATCTCCCGGAAAAGAAGTGAAGCTTCCGATATCCATCCGTCTTCCGATATTCACCCGTCTTCCGATATCCAATCCAACATGACCGAACTGATGAGACTTAACGTAAATATCTCGAATCTCCCGGGTTGACGAATTTATGGGGATGCAACTGTTCTATAATTTTTTATATATAACACGTTATGCCACTACACTTCATAGTAGAAACGTGATGAGTGACGAGACGTGTCCTCCTTCTGAGATGCTAGACACGTACGTCACTAATATATGTCTTCTATAATAATGTTTATTAACCATCAATGTAGAACACGGATTAGAACTCCATAATCAGAACATAGGTGTTGGCCGCAGAGAGTGAAGAAACCGTAACGAGGTTTCTCCATGTAACTGCATGTGCACCGTTTGCTTCCCCCCGTGTGAGAAAGAACACCAGTTGTAGTGCCTCTTCCGAAAGAAACAAGCAAAGTAGGGTGAATGAGATTGCCGAAATGTCGAAACCGCAGTAGGCCAACGTCAACAGCATGCTACTCAGCCCGGTGCGACTATCCGCTGAGCTACTTCCCCCGCCTTACGTACCTTTATTCTACCTGTGAATTAAGAATCAACACAGATATGCAACGGATGTGAAATTGTTATGTGGATAATAGACGGGGGGGGGGGGGCTTTCTAAAATCAACCGTACTTTTAGGGCAGTTACATGCTAGTGTGATGAACCGTTAAAACGAGGTGGGGTTCTAAAATAACATTTAACTGAACAAGTTTTATTATTATATGTTTGGAATGAGTCAGTGGGAATATCAAGGTCTACATAGTATGCTACACTGCAAGGTCGACATCTATAAATAGGTCTCTCTTCCTGAACATGTTCGTGTACAGTGGAACGATAATCTAATTCAACTAAAATTCAGGGAACACAAAACGTGTTAATAAACAGCACAAGCTAATAAATATATCCGTCCAGTTTTTAGAAGCCATCTCTCCACTACCCTTGGAGGATAGCTACGTCGCATGCAAGCCACATAGGCTAGGTCAATATATATTCCGGTGTGAATCGCCGATCTAAGAGTCAGAATTTACTATTCTTGGTTGGTTGTTTTCAACTGTGATGATACACAAATACAATACTAATTTATGGACATAATGTGGCATTTATTGGTCTGTTTATATGGAATTTTGATAACCTTTCGAATAGGCTCAAGTGGGCTGAACATCAGGGTTAAAGATCAGTCAGAAGTTAGTCGACTCGAACCCTACGCTTATTTTTTTACTTGTGGTAAATACAATAAGAAAATGTGTACCTCACCTTCCCACGTCTAATTGCCGTTACGACAGAGAGCAAACAACGCTACTTCATTCAAAAATCGTATCCACGCGCACGCGCGCACCAAACCATGACGCACCTATAAAAGGCCGTTATAGTGACAATATCAGCGATATAAATAATAGATATATCTACATTCGAACCTCGGTTTATAGTTTCCATGGAACATGCCCGTGATATTTAATATTAAAGCAAAGCACGACAATTATCACTCTAATTCAGTCATCTCGCTATTCAATAGCTTGGTGCAAAAAGGACGAGATACTCCGCATTTGCCTACGCCCAAGCAGCCGCGATCAGCCTGCTAGTAGTCTGCCCGTCAAAGTCGATAATAAGCTGCCGCACCCACGCATTTGGCGACCGTGTACGTGGTTGTACAGTGATCAGCAAACGTTGGAAAACAAAGGAACATGACAGGAGTTAATATATATAGAACGGTCTGATAACTTCGCAAAGTCGTCAAAACATGTAGCATTGCGCGTGGTTGGGTGGATGGTCGGTCGTCACCAAGTATCGCGGAGGAAATAAATAGCTACCATGGTTCCACCTACCGAGTGGAACATGCATTAATGCATATTGACCGCATTGTGAATAGCACAACCGGGGAACATATTGGCAATCACGTCACGTCAGTTGACTCCGGTGGGTAGAGGGTCTGTTGATTGCGGTTTTGGAAACTTTTTTTGATTGCCAAGTTCCACACAATGTAGGCGCTTTTCGCCATTGGCAGTGATAGGTGATGGTAGGGGCAGATCTACAGAGGGTAGATCTGGAGTGCCACAGACCTCCAATTGTCCCCTCCCCCTGAGGCTCGCCAAAAAAACTTCCACTGGCGCCGGAACAAAATGAATACTGAGTCGGAGCTTCAGCACGACTCCGCTGTCACGGATCAAGACAAGTCGGAAGATATGGCGTTGTATTGGATATTTTTCGCTGGGACGTTCACAATTTTGCACGTTCACCAAAACAATTCCGATTACACCTGTTACGATGTTTACTCGGGCGTATGGATTTTAGAATATACAGGCAGAATAGAGTCGATAGTTCTGGTATACTAAACGTTATTAAACGTGGCTGCCGCGACAAGGGCGCGGCCTGTTATTCTACTTTCTGGGGAAACATTTTATAAGCAACATGTACTCAACCAAAACGTACTAACGTATTAAAATAACCAACTCATTACGTCTATGGATCAGCATCAGTGTCTCATAGTGATATAAATAAAATAAACTTGCCAAAACCTGAATGCAACATAAGTGAATCACAAAACGTCCCCGCTAACACTAAACACTACATAACACACTATTTCACTACAGCAGCAACACTCCTGATGTCATGCTAAAACCAAAATGGCATGGTCGACATGCAAACGTTCAATTATGAGAATAGCACAAAACAACATGTCATACTCATACGAACATGAACATATGAAATAGGATGGAACATCCACAAGTCAATACACTTGCGTGTCTGCTTCAATCAAGTCTGTACTCATCAATGTTCATGTACGTACCATCAGCTGTTCATTTATACCCAACATAATCCTTGTATGAATACATGGATGGAGCATCCACAATTTAACATACATGCGAGTCCGCATCAATCAAGTCTGCACTCATCAATGTTCATGTAAGTATCATCAACTGTTCATTTAGATACAACAGTCCTTGGATTTGCTGGGTAACTAGGACTTGTTGATTCTATCGGACTTCCTGGGTGTCGTTGCTTGTACCGGAGTTCTAACTGGTCACTCTGGTGTTGTTGTTCAACTGGTGTGTTGGCCCGAATTGGGTCAACTGGAGTGATTAGAGGATCAACTTGGGACGGGATATCCATGGACTCCTCAATCAATACGTGAGGTTGTGTTTCGTGCGTTCTTCTTAGGTGTACACGGTTGCGCCTGTACAGTGTTCCCTCACTATCTTCAACTTCATAGGACCTTTCATCCAGTCGTCTCACCACCTTCGCTTTCTTCCATGACTTGACTCCAAGCTTGAACGGCTTCATTCGGACGGTATCTCCTTGATGCAGATGTGGGAGATACGTAGCAGATTTGTCATAGCATGGCTTGACGGCGTTGTGATCTTTTCAGCATATCTGTTTCGTGTTGCTGCACAGACGACCGCGACTCCAGAAGACTTTAAGCTGTTGGAAGAATTGTTTTCGTCCTTGTAGCCCCTGTGTAGGATTACTATCCATTCCTTGAGTTGGGGTGTTGCCGAGATTGAGCAGTACTATTGGTCTTGTGACCCAGTGTCACTGACAATCTTTCTGGTCCACTCCTGGATTTAAATGACTTTACAGTGCTCTCGGACACTAACAATAGAAACAACCCGCGACGCAAGCGGGGCAAGAGAGGCGGCGTTCGCCAGAGATTGAAGAAAAAGAAGGTACACACCCTCCCCCTGCCCTCTATCATGTTAGCTATTGTCCGATCATTACGTTCGAAAATTGACGAACTTCAGGCCAACGTTGCGCTACAGTGGGCCTATAAAGAAGCTTGTTTGATATGTATGACAGAAACCTGGTTAGATCAAACATTACCGGACAGTGAACTTTACGTTGATGGCTTTGGTACCCCAGTGAGATTGGACCGGGACAAAAAGCTGAGAGGCAAATCACAGGGTGGAGGGATCTGTGTGTATATTAACCAGCGCTGGTGCAAGTCTGTCATCGTGAGGGAAGAACTGTGTACCCCGGACGTGGAGCTATTGTTAGTGTCGCTGCGTCCGACCTATTTTCCCAGAGAGTTCGGACAGCTATTTTTAACTCTGGTCTATGTGCCATCGTCAGCTAATGTTGCACGCGCAGCTGATGCAATCACTAGCTGTGTGCGTCGGCGTGAGACAATGTCACCAGACTCGCCTAACATAATACTCGGAGATTTCAATAGCTGCCGACTAGACAAAACATTGTCTGTTTACCAGCAGTACGTGACGTGTCAGACACGCGGTAATAACACCCTGGATCTTTGTTATGGCAACATTAAGGACGCGTACAAGTCCGTGAAGAAGATGACACTCGGTACAGCTGATCACAATGTGGTACATCTGATCCCGGCGTATAGAACTAAACTGCAGAGACAGAAAGCTGTGAAGAAAACTGTAAAAACGTGGGACTTGAACTCGGTCGACGCCCTCAGGGGGTGTTTTGACTGTAGTTTGTGGGATGTTCTTATTGAATCCAGTTCTTCGCTTGAAGAAGCAGTTGATGTCGTCACAGACTATATCAAGTTTTGTGAAGATATGATTGTCCCCATAAAGACTGTGAAAATATTCTCAAATAACAAACCGTGGGTGAGTAAAGAACTGAAAAACATAATCAACGAGAAGAAGAGGGCTTTCATGTCTAACAACCGCACTGAAGCAAAAAGGATCCAGTGTACTCTAAAAAAGCAGATCAGGCACGCTAAACTAGAATACAAGGACAAAATTGAACGCCTGTTCCAATATGGCAATATGCGCAGGGCATGGCAGGGACTAAAAACTCTGTCTGGTGTTTGAGTCCGGCAAACGTGTCATACAAACCTCAGAGTCAGCGGAAGAGAGTCTCAAGTTCGCTGAGGACTTGAATTCCTTCTTTGGGCGTTTTGACCGGCATGACTTCTCACGTGAGCGTCAGGAGGCGGTGGATGATATTGAGTCTCAGCTCACTGAGGATGATACCCCAGAAACAACTCCTGATGGCGTCAGTAAGATCTTCAAGCACGTTAATCCTCACAAGGCAGCTGGGCCTGACAACGTCAGTGGTCGGGTCCTCAAGGAGTGCCATGCTCAGCTGGGTGCAGTGTTCAGCATCCTTTTCAACTGGTCTCTGAAGCAGCATCGCATCCCCCGGCCTGGAAATCGTCAGTTATATGTCCTGTCCCCAAGAAACCTGTGCCATCTGTTCTCAACGACTACCGCCCAGTGGCGCTTACCTCAATCGTCATGAAGTGCTTTGAGCGACTCGTACTTCGTCCTCTCCTGCAGCATGTTGGGGATCAACTGGATCCCCTCCAATTTGCGTATAAACACAATCGAGGTGTGGATGATGCAGTTCTCACTCTATGTCATAGTGTGTATACTCACCTGGAAAAGCCCAAGTCGTTTGCCAAGATAGTCTTTATTGATTTTTCGTCAGCTTTCAACACCATCCAGCCACACATCATGATGAGTAAACTTGTCAATATGCATGTGAACCCACACATCATCTTGTGGGTAAACCAGTTTCTTACTGAGCGTAAGCAAGTAGTGCGCTATAATGGTGCTGTTTCGAGCTCACTCTTCGCTTTCCCAGGGCTCGGTGATCTCCCCTGTTCTGTTCACACTTTACACAGACGACTGTCGTAGCAGCCAGGAGAGCGTCAATTTCATCAAATACAGCGATGACACAGCTATCGTCGACCTATCCGGCTCTGATCACGTGTGTGCGTGCGCTGTAGCTGATTTCACAGTGTGGTGTGACAATCATTTCCTAGACCTGAACGTTCGTAAAACTGAAGAACTCATAATAGATTTTAGGAAAAATCCTATTTCTCCCAAGAGACTATTCATTAACCGAGAGTGTATAAAGAGAGTAGATGAATACAAGTATATTGGCACTATCATTGATGCAAAGCTCACATTTGGTGAAAACACAGCGGTAAATAACAGAAAATGCCATCAAAAGCTGTATTTCTTACGCAAGCTCAGGTCACTCAGTGTCAGCACACATGTTCTACAAACCTTCTACAGATGCTACATAGAAAGCTCTATTACATTTGGGTTTCTTGAGTGATACGGCGGCCTGAGTATCGTGCATCGCAACACTCTGGCACGAACAGTCAGGGTTAGTGGCAAGATGGTGGTCTGCTTTTTCTAGAGTGGTCTGAAAAAGCAGACCACTCTAGAAGATCTATACAGGCAACGGGCAGAGAGAAAGGGAATGAACGTCTCCTCAGACCCCGAACATCCCCTGTTTCCGTGCTATAAACTACTTCCTTCTGGCCGCCGCTTTCAACTCCCTCACTGCAAATTGAACCGCACGCGAAACTATTTTGTTCCCTCGTCAATAAGACTAATGAATAAGTAACTGACCTTCGTTCCCCTCCATCTCTGCCAGTCTTCCCTGCCAGTTTGACACTGAGTGAGCCTGAGATGATTTGACTTTTTAAAAACTGGTGTAACATATTTAACTTATTTATTTAACCGATATAACTTTTATGACTTTTATTCTTTTTATTTTTACATTGTTTATATTGCATGTACATTTGTTTTATTTGTCTTAATATGCTGCTCTACACTCCAAATGAATTCCCCTCCCAAGGGACAATAAAGTATTGTGATTGTGATTGATTGTCATCACTAGCGCATTGTGCTTTCTTGATCATCTTCTTTGCAGCTTTCACTGATGTTTCCACCTTGGCGTTTGAGCGACTGGGATGTGGAGATGTCGTCGCATGTATGTATCCCCATTTCTTACTGAAATGAGCGAACTCGTCTGACACCAGCTGTGGACCATTGTCAGTAACTACAGTGTCCGGGATTCCCATCCTAGCAAAGTGAGCTTTGAGCTTTGTGATTACTGCCTTGGAGCCAGTGGTTGGTAGGTAGTCTATTTCTAGTTTGATCTGTAGTCAGTGGTGACTAAGTAGTCCTTTCCTTGGTAAGAGAACAGGTCGACACCCATCTTCTGCCATGGACGGTCGGGCACATCATGGCTTCCTTAGTCTGAGAACGTTCGAACTCATGACAAGTTTCACACGTTTGGATGTACTCTTTTAATCTCTGCATTCATGCCAGGCTAGAACACCAACTCCCTTGCTCTTATTGGGCATCTTCCAATGCCAACGTGGCCTAGGTGAACATCCTTCTTAATTTGTGATCTCATGGATTGTGGAATCACAAGTCTTTCGTCGCGGAACACCAACCCATCAGTGACGGCCAACTCAGAAGTGGTAGTAAGGCACAGCAGGTGGCAGCACATCTGGTTTTTCGGGCCAGCCATGTTGCAGGACAGCTGTCAGCACTTGTAGAGTGGCATCTTACTCGGTGGCATAACGAATGTCCTGGACAACATCTTCTCTTGTGGATATATAGTTCACAGCGTAGATAGCTTCGAACTCAGTGGTTGGTTGTTCCTGTCTAGCTGGCAGGAACGCATGTGACAGGGTGTCAGCAAGATACATCTTCTTGCCTTCCCGCTGGGGCCGGTTTCATGAAGCGTATTTAAAGTTACGCAATTGCTTAGCGTCACGTGTTTGTATAAACTACTATGTTCGCTTATATTTAAAAATCACGTAATTTACTAAGACAATCATCTTAGCGTTAAGAACGTTCTTAGCCGCTTCATGAAACCGGCCCCAGGTACTTGACATCAATGTCATACGCAAGAGCACGTAGGATCATGCCCTGTAGACGCTTGTTGTTGTATACATCAGTCAACTTGGGTACGTCTCTCGCCAGGTAAGTTACTGTACCTCGTAGCCTCTCCACAGTTTCCCTGTCACACGGACTCCTTATTTTCAGAACAGCTTCGACCTTGGATGGGTCAGGTTTAAGCCCATCAGCTGTGACAACATGGCCTAAGAACTGGATTTCATTCTCATTGAAGCAATATTTCTCACGGTTCAGTTTGATCCCACGTTCCTCGCATATTTAGAGCAGCTTCTGGATCTTGACACAGAGATCAGAGTCATCAGATCCATGGATGATAATATCATCACCAACACAGTGAACATTCATTCTCCAGTCCTTCCAGTGCCTGTTGCAGACGCTTTTGGAAAATTCCACTGCTGACGTTCAAGCCGAAAGGTAGTCGTCGACAACGATACCGCCCAAACGGTGTTGCGAAAGTAGTCAGTAGGCTAGATTATCCATTCAGTTCGAAGTGTTGATATTCTTGTTGCATGTCACAAACAGCAAATTTCTTGGAGTTCACAAGCTTCGGTAGAATGTCGCCCAGCACAGGAAGCTTGTAGTGTTCACGCTTCAGGGCTGGTTGAGAGGTCTAGGATCAATGCAGATCCTGACAGCCCCAGAACATTTCTTGGCCACATACATTTGGTTCACTCAATCAGTAGGTTGGTCCACTTTGACTATGACACCAGTGTGCTCTAGTCGGTCTAGCTCATCTTTAACGGAACTGTTCAGTGATTCTGAGTAGTGGTGTCAGTTCGGCATGATCCACTATGACATAGTCCACTTTGAACTTGACTCCTGCAGCAGGATTTACTGAGCAGGCATACTCCAGTATGGGACGAACGAAGGTCTTGTATGCTGTCTCCTTCAGCTGGGTGGCGCTGATCTTGATGTTGCGACGTAAGAAACCTAGGGTCTTGTTGGCTTTAGCACATACGTTGTCAATGAGCTGGTCCCAGCAGATGTCTCAGGTGATTGTAACACCGAGGTACTTGGCAGAGGTGACCGTTGCCAATGTACGGCCATGAAGTAGGTATTGACACTCCGCTATGGTCCTCTTGCGGGTGACAGGGAGAGTCATACATTTCCCTGGGTGGAAAGCCATGTCCCATCGTTGTTCCCAGTTTTCTAGTCGGTGGAGGTCGAGTTGTAGCTGGTGTTGGTCGTGGTCAGTGGAGGAGAGGCGATAGACAGCGGTGTCATCAGCAAATAGGCGTGTCCGCCAAGTGAGTTGTTCTGGGAGGTCATTGATGTAGGCCAGGAATAGTGCTGGGCCGACAACTGACCCCTGTGGTACACCTGAGCGCACACTGACGTAGCCTGAGGTAGCATCGTTAACCACTACTGCTTGCCGCCGATTCCTGAGGAAAGCCCCGAGCCACTGGTTGACTTTGCCTTGGCTTGGACTCCATAGTGGTGTAGCTTATGTAGTAGGAGACTGTGGTTAACCCGGTCGAAGGCTTTCGCAAAGTCCATTATTATGATGTCGGCTTGGTGGCCTTGTTCCAAGTTCTCGCTGAGTTCTTCAGTGAAGTCCAGTAGTTGTGTTTCACAGGATCTTAATTTGCGGAAGCCGTGTTGTTCTGGCTTGAGGATTCCATTGCTTTCGAGGTGATTCATCAGAGCGCTGACGATGACATGTTCTAGGATCTTGCATGGAACGCTTGTGATGGACACGGGGCGGTAGTTTGCTGGATTATAGTGCTCGCCTTTCTTAAAAACGGGCGTTATGTTGGCTTCTCTCCAGTCCAATGGGACTTCGCCTGTGCTGATAGAGGACTGGAAGATAGTAGTCAAAATCGGGGCCGTTTCAGTTGCCAGTTCTCTGAGTACCCGTGGACTGATGTGGTCCGGGCCACAGGCCTTGTAGGGATCTAGTTTGGTGAGAATCTTGTGAATGCCCTCCTCTGAGATGACGAGGTCAGTCAGCGTGGATGAATGTTCACCATAACTCATCTGGCACCTGGCTTGGAATTCTTCATCAGTATACTCCGTCCCTTCATTGAAGACGGCCTGGAAGTGGTTGTGCAGAGCTTGTGCTTGGGCCATAGGGTCTGTTATGAGCTGTCCACTGACCTTCAAGGGGGAGATGCTAGCCTTTGAAGATCTCTGGTGTTTGATGAAGGTCCAAAAACGCTTCAGAGAGTGGGAGCCTTCTACTGACTCGGGGTCAACTGTGATCACATCATTGATGTATTCCTAGTAGGAGCGACGTATCTTGCGCTGGATCTGGCTGTGTAGGCTCCTAGACTCCTTCCTTAGTTCTTCCGAGCCCTGCTTCTTCATCATCTTGTACACCCGGTCGCGTCTCTTCACCAGTTTACGGATGTCTGGAGTGATCCTTGGCTTGCTGATCTTTTGGCGTGATTCCTTGTGTGGGGCGAAGGATGATACTGCCTTAGTGAGAGTGTCCCTAAACCTACTCCACAATTCCTGTGTAGTGAGGCTGACTCTCTCTCTCTCTCTCTAGTTCAGCTTGAAGGTCCTTCAATGCCATCTTCATACTCTCCCAGTCGGCTTTCTTGTACAGTGGTATCTTCCGTGGAGATTGCCTGATTTTCTGTGTTGCAATATTGATTTCGCAGTATGGGATGTTGTGGTTTGATAGTCCTGGGATGACTTCAACTCTTGGGATCAGTTGTGGGCTGTTAGTCAGGAAGAGATTCAGGGTGTTTTTTAATCTTGTTGATTCCATGACAAGCTGTTCCAACCCATGGTCGTGGATCATATCGATGAAACTGTTGTGGAGACGAGGATGGACATGTTTAGGTTTCAGGGACATAGTAGCCCAATTCCAGTCGGGGAAGTTGAAATCCCCTCCAATGAGGAAGTGTGCATTCGGGAACTTTGTGGCTTCGTCAAGCGACTCACCGAGCTTCCTAAGGCTGTCTTCATCCGCGACGTTTGGGCGGTAGTAGGAGTACAGGTAAAGGGTTTTCCTGCCATGCAGTTTCACCCCCACCCATATCATCTCGCTATCAGTGGACAGCTCGGGTACCAAGTAGCTCTTCAGACTGTTACGAACCGCAATCAGTACTCCACCTCCTTTCCTGCCTCTATCCTTCCTGTAGATGGTGAATATGTCTGGGAATACTTCGTTGTCGGTAACTGCGTCAGACAGCCAGGTCTCAGTGCCTATCAAAATGTCTGGCTTCATGGTATCAAGCAAGTGGAGTGTTTCAGCCCGTTTCCCCACCGAAGACTGGAAGTTCACGTTCAAGACTCGCAGTGGTCTATTCTTCCATTTGTTTTGCTGATTTGCCCTAGTGGGAGTGGAGGCGTGATGTGGTTGAAAGCTGGTCTCAGCTGGTGTTGGACTTGAGATGTCAGAGGCTGAGATTTCACATGCTGAAGGATGAGAGTTGCCAGACCAGTCGACTCCATGAAGATCAAAAGCTGTTGCACTATTGGGGTTGCCACAGATAGCGCAGTGCCATTGGACGTCTTCCAAGTGCAACTTCTCATAGCTGAGAGTAGGGATACTCTGGCAGCGGGCATGAAACCACATCCCGCAAGTGTCGCATACTACGCCTTTCTCTGACCAGCTGACGGATATGTCACAGGTACCGCAGGGATAGTGGCTGTCGCTTAGTTCGGAACGGTGGGATGGACCAGGGTTAGGTTCAGGGGTGTAAGAGGTGAGGAGTAGTAGGAGGGATAGGTACAGAAGTACCAGCCTCTTCCTGTGATGAGTGGCAAATTTACCATGGCGTTTGCACCAGTTGTCTGCTAAGGCCTGTGTGAACAGACAGAGTCCGGTGCCAAAGGTACGAAACAAGGACTTCTCATTGAATTTTACATGGTTCACATTGTGATAGTCAGATGGTTTGTGAGCATCATATACTGTTAACTTGTGCACCAGAGCAATGAGCACAAGTGTAAATAGAATGATATTCAATCTGAACATGCTGACTGGGATCCTGATGAGTGAATTTAGCTACATGGTCAATATTCAATGTTGTAAAGGGGGAAGTGGAAACCATTTACATTCGCATACCTGGCAGATGGAGCAGATTCCTGATCCTACTAACCAATGTGGTGTTCACAACAAGAGAAGACTGTACTCACATCAGTGCTGGCATGTACGAGATTGTGTTATTCAGCGTGCTATTACCACAGTGGCTCTAATATGTGAAAAGTATGTCAAGATCAAATCAATGGTGCCGTATATGAGGCTGCCCTGATCATGATGAGGCTGCCCTGATCATGGTAGTAACACTGTTTTTCTGGAGCCAAAACAACTAAAAAGGTCTCAAGACCATATAAGGAGAATCCTGGAACCTTATAATACAAAATTGTTCAAGAAATAAACTGCTCCAAGTATAATTTTTTATGCAAATACAAAAATTAGAACGAAAATCCACAGCGGGAAAAAAATTGCGACCGGAAACGGAAGTCCACAATCCCCATCCTATCCTACGATATAGCAAACTTGTGAAACCACCGTCAAGCAGAGGAGGGTCAAGGGGTACCGGGGATTGTGCAAGATTGTGATGTCACCAATAGTTGATCAAGAAAGGTAGTACACTTAGAATGTCGCATTTGCTGACGAGCTAGGCATGGGGTCTACGTTTGTCATGGAAAGCACGGACATGTTTTGGAATTGTCTTGTATCAGTTTCGCTCAATTTTCAGTAGTATTTCCAATGCAAATCTGTTGGCCATTTGAGAGGGACAGAAGGAGCGCAGCAGGATAGTCGCTTGTCGTGAACTTGCAACATGGAATTGGCGCATGCTTACACAGACATGACACTGCAAGGAAGTTGCGCACTGTGGAATTACGTAGACCGGTCAAGACGACAACACGTGGTGCTTGTGTTCACATAACAAGCAGTTGTGTGTAAGAAGCGCACGGAGTAGACGTGGATGAGCGACAGGACATGCTTCCTAAGTTCTTCGTCTTTTCCTTCTTATTATTATCATAATTATTATTACATCGCTTAATTGTTGTTGCAGTAAACAGCCGCGATGACTGCGAGATGTGGACTGCAAGCTAGAGCTACAAGTAAAACGCATGCGACACGGCGACAGGAACTTGAAAACATTGTTCGCGAACTTCGACCGAAAGAGACGAGACGTCAGATACCGTTCAAATTGACGATCGGTGTGGCGGCGTAGCCTTATGTGCATTATTCATAACTATCGAACGTTAGATATTAATGTGTTGTATAAGAGGTTTTGGTCGCTGTAATTTGTTTTAGGTAACCACGGTTCGGAAGAGACTGAAAATATTTCGTTATTGAAGCACCGTATGGCAAATGACACCTCCTCCTCCCCAACAGGGATTTGAGGTTGGGTTGCCGGCTTGCAGATTCCTTTCATAGCTTACCCGCCGTCTTACGCTTACAACTGCCAGTCATTTTAACCGGATATTGTTTTTATCTAAAGTAAATGACTGGTTGATTGCTGATGGTGTCTTTTTCGTCATCCGATGTACCAATTCGTACAAAAAATTAAACTGAAAACAAAGAAATGTTTTATTGTTTGTTTCACACAGGTGTGTAGTCAAAGGAGGGATAGAAGCGGTAGAAGCTGGTGACGACTCTGTGGTAACATCCATACAAAGAAGTTTATGATAGATAATAGACACCCATACACTGTTCATTGTTCACAATTCCAGAATTGCTCCGCGCCGAACAAAATATACATTTCCTTGTAATATTAAAGGAGTCGTCCTAACATTCTGCCCATTGGATGTGTAGGTTCTGTGCAGTTTGATGACCCATCGTGAAACCCCTGTACCTTCTGTGTGTTGTTTCATTTCTGTCCGAGAAATTGCCTGAACAGGATGTAATACAGTGACCAGTTTTATTCATTTATTGTGCATTTGACTGGGCTCCCGGGAGCTCAGTCACGTGCCACAGTTGCCCCTTTGGTAAGACGTCACTGCCATCAAGGTGACACTTAGCGTGAAATTTGTTATTTTCTTTCGATAGATTTTGTTCAGTAAAACACAGTTCCCTGGCCTTCGATTTGGTTGCTAAACAATAGTAAACATTCGATGGTGAAGGTGGATTGCTGAACATTCTTCAGGCTAGTTCTTTTTCAAATCAAAAACTTTCATTTTGCATATCCAAAACGTATTTTACCTGGTAAAGGCTTTCGTCGAACGTATCACTTTGACTTCATCAGTACCGATGACGCTGAATGACGCCATCGTACACGTGAGGCAGTTCGTAATTGTCCTCGTCTCTGTTGAGGGTGTTCTGGTCATTCTGATAGATATTGGCTTCCTTGATGTGCCGGATTCTTCGGCTGGATTCCCTTTCTACAATTTTTGCTCCCTCCCAATCTAAGATGTGGTTTTCAGTTGTCGCATGGTCTGTAAAGGCGGATTTATTGATGGTAGACATCAATCTTTTTTCCCGTTCCTTCTGTATTTCTCATTTTTCATGTTGTCTACGTCCTGTTTGTCTAAATCTAAAGAGCCTCAATGAACGTACGTTCGCATTTCCCGTATCAAGGCCAATGGTACACCTTTTGGAGAAATATATCAAGGTACACCTTTTGGAGAAATATATATAGTGGATTAACTACAAATACTATTGCTGTTATTAACGATTTCAGGTGAAACCTGGCGGTTTACTGCTTGTTCTAGGTCTAACTTAGGTATTATATTAAAAATTTATACATTTCGTCTTCTGGCGTGGCGCCATCTTGCGGATAGTTTTGAAACACATTAGCTATGACGTTTACGTATTATATACTGGTATATATTTATACACATTTCTACGTTGTTTACGTATTATCTACCGGTATATATTACATCATATTAATACACATTAGCTATGACGTATTATATACCGGTATATATTAATACACATTAGCTATGACATTGACGTATTATATACGGTATATATCATATACCGGTATATAGATTTTAATACGTTAACATGCAGCACAGCGTATTGAAGTGCATCTCCTCAAAGGTGTCGAGTTTCACTCGTCTCTTTGTGTTCATCCTTTCTTTGAACATTTGGCTTGTGATCTGCCAATTGGCAATAATATTATATATATTTTAACCTAATAGTTAGAATTATCTACTCACAAGTTTTACACGCTCTGCTTGTTTGGAGGGCATTTCTCCTAACTAAGAAAATTGAGGGGTTATCATCTCCTATGACGCCACTGTAGTCGCAATAATTGATGTCCTTGGTTTGGTGGTAAAGTTAGTGTATATGAATGTGTGTTGAAATTAAATCAAAGAACGTATACGGACTAAAATGACAAATGTGAGACCATACAGCATGTATTCGTCAAGCAAGCAGCACAAATGTGAGACCACACAGCACGTATACGTCAAGCAAGCAGCACAAATGTGAGACCACACAGCATGTATACGTCAAGCAAGCAGCACAAATGTGAGACCACACAGCATGTATACGTCAAGCAAGCAGCACAAATGTGAGACCACACAGCATGTATACGTCAAGCAAGCACCACAAATGTGAGACCACACAGCATGTATTCGTCAAGCAAGCAGCACAAATGTGAGACCACACAGCATGTATTCGTCAAGCAAGCAGCACAAATGTCAGACCACACAGCATGTATACGTCAAGCAAGCAGCACCACTAATCCAAAACATAATGGAATTTGTGGGGCAAATTCTGATGTGTTATAGAAACAACAAACCAGTTTGGTTTATTTGTGTGTGTGTGTATTTTATTCCTAAGTTCACGCAGTGATAACGCACAATATAAAGACACCGCTCTATAATTCATGACGCATTCGAGAAGTCACTCATTTAATTAGTCCTTCGTCAGCGGGCCTCAAATCACAGAAAGCGCAACAATGTACATGAAATAGACGATTCAATAAATATAACTGTTATTACATCTGGTGCGTCCCACCACAGGCCAAATCACACTGCCAAGTGATCGATTGTGAATGTTCTGACATGAAGAGCTGTTTCTGCTGTAAATGTTTAGTTCGTTTCGTCTTCCTGCTGCTCCAGGAATTCAGTGAGGGTGGCGCCATCTAGTGGTATGGTCAGGTACTCCACCCCATCGGGTCCCTGAAAAATATTTTTGTAAAGCTATGTATTGTGTGCATCTGCAGCTGGAAAAACATACAAACCTGTGCATGACGCCTACTCGACAGCACATGCACGCACACATCACTCGCGTGTGTAAACACACATAATTTTTATTGTTACTTTACTTGTCTCCAAACGATATCATCTGCCAGAGGGAGCTACAGATGCAAGGGTTTCACGATGTGTTTGTACCGTTTGACAAATATTACATAACTTCAGGCTGTTCTTCACAACACGTTTTCTGCAATGTTTCCAATTCTCCCCAACTGTTGTTTGAGACTTTACAAAACTTTGTCAACAACCATAGAAACATACATAACATTGCAAGCAATCAGCAAATATCCAGTACGAGTAGTTAACCAATATGTACACTTAACCACTGGGGAATTAAAACAATAAAAGGTTAAGGATTCATCATGGGATCATACATGAATCCATGACAGTTTGGTGGAGGATCATACAAGAACCCATGACAGTTTGGTGGAGGATCATACAAGAACCCATGACAGTTTGGTGGAGGATCATATAAGAACACATGACAGTTTGGTGGAGGATCATACAAGAACCCATGACAGTTTGGTGGAGGATCATACAAGAACCCATGACAGTTTGGTGGAGGATCATACAAGAACACATGACAGTTTGGTGGAGGATCATACAAGAACCCATGACAGTTTGGTGGAGGATCATACAAGAACCCATGACAGTTTGGTGGAGGATCATACAAGAACACATGACAGTTTGGTGGAGGATCATACAAGAACCCATGACAGTTTGGTGGAGGATCATACAAGAACCCATGACAGTTTGGTGGAGGATCATACAAGAACCCATGACAGTTTGGTGGAGGATCATACAAGAACACATGACAGTTTGGTGGAGGATCATACAAGAACCCATGACAGTTTGGTGGAGGATCATACAAGAACACATGACAGTTTGGTGGAGGATCATACAAGAACACATGACAGTTTGGTGGAGGATCATACAAGAACCCATGACAGTTTGGTGGAGGATCATACAAGAACCCATGACAGTTTGGTGGAGGATCATACAAGAACACATGACAGTTTGGTGGAGGATCATACAAGAACCCATGACAGTTTGGTGGAGGATCATACAAGAACACATGACAGTTTGGTGGAGGATCATACAAGAACCCATGACAGTTTGGTGGAGGATCATACAAGAACCCATGACAGTTTGTTGGAGGATCATACAAGAACACATGACAGTTTGGTGGAAGATCATACAAGAACCCATGACAGTTTGGTGGTGGATCATACAAGAACACATGACAGTTTGGTGGAGGATCACACAAGAACCCATGACAGTTTGTTGGAGGATCATACAAGAACACATGACAGTTTGGTGGAGGATCATACAAGAACACATGAGTTTGGTGGAGGATCATACAAGAACCCATGACAGTTTGGTGGTGGATCATACAAGAACACATGACAGTTTGGTGGAGGATCGTACAAGAACCCATGACAGTTTGGTGGAGGATCATACAAGAACACATGACAGTTTGGTGGAGGATCGTACAAGAACCCATGACAGTTTGGTGGTGGATCATACAAGAACCCATGACAGTTTGGTGGAGGATCGTACAAGAACCCATGACAGTTTGGTGGAGGATTGAGGATCATAGCAAACATAAATAAGATACCTACATATTCTAGCGTGATTACAGTTAGCTGTATTTCTTATGTACACTGGAACCTCACTTTATGGTTACTTTGCTAATACAGCCACCTCACCATTAAGGTCACCCTGGGACAGTCCCAAACTGTTTCCACATACAGTAAAGCATAGGATATAATCCTGCTAATAAGGTCACCTTTGTCCAATCCCAAAGGTGACCTTAATACATGTAGTGAGGTTCCAGTGTAATTTTTAGATTTAATTTATGAAGTGGAACAAGAAGGTCGCAAAAGAAGGCTACTGCTGAGAGGGAGGACTGTGTGAGGAGGGCCATAAGAGGATGGACTGCGTGAGGAGGGCCATAAGAGGATGGACTGTGTGAGGAATGCCATAAGAGGATGGACTGTGTGAGGAGGGCCATAAGAGGATGGACTGTGTGAGGAGGGTCATAAGAGGATGGACTGTGTGAGGAGGGCCATAAGAGGATGGACAGTGTGAGAAGCGCCATAAGAGGACGGACTGTGTCAGGAAGGCCATAAGAGGATGGAGTGTGTGAGGAGGGCCATAAGACGATGGACTGCGTGAGGAGGGCCATAAGAGGATGGACTGTGTGAGGAGGGCCATAAGAGGACGGACTGTGTGAGGAGGGCCATAAGAGGATGGATTGTGTGAGGAGGGCCATAAGAGGATGGACTGTGTGAGGAGGGCCATAAGAGGATGGAATGTGTGAGGTGGGCCATAAGAGGATGGACTGTGTGAGGAGGGCCATAAGAGGATGGACTGTGTCAGGAAGGCCATAAGAGGATGGACTGTGTGAAGTGGGCCATAAGAGGATGGACTGTGTGAGGTGGGCCATAAGAGGATGGACTGTGTGAGGAGGGCCATAAGAGGACAGACTGTTTGAGGAGGGCCATAAGAGGACGGACTGTGTGAGCAGGGCCATAAGAGGACGGACTGTGTGAGGAGGGCCATAAGAGAATGGACTGTGTGAGCAGGGGCATAAGAGGATGGACTGTGTGAGGTGGGCCATAAGAGGATGGACTGTGTGAGGAGGGGCATAAGAGGATGGACTGTGTGAGGTGGGCCATAAGAGGATGGACTGTGTGAGGAGGGCCACAAGAGGATGGACTGTGTGAGGAGGGCCATAAGAGGATGGACAGTGTGAGAAGCGCCATAAGAGGATGGAGTGTGTGAGGAGGGCCATAAGAGGATGGACTGTGTGAGGAGGGCCATAAGAGGATGGACTGTGTGAGGAGGGCCATAAGAGGATGGACTGTGTGAGGAGGGCCATAAGAGGACGGACTGTGTGAGGAGGGCCATAAGAGGATGGACTGTGTGAGGAGGGCCATAAGAGGATGGACAGGGTAAGAGGATGGACTGTGTGAAGTGGGCCATAAGAGGATGGACTGTGTGAGGTGGGCCATAAGAGGATGGACTGTGTGAGGAGGGCCATAAGAGGATGGACTGTGTCAGGAGGGCCATAAGAGGATGGACTGTGTGAAGTGGGCCATAAGAGGATGGACTGTGTGAGGTGGGCCATAAGAGGATGGACTGTGTGAGGAGGGCCATAAGAGGATGGACTGTGTCAGGAGGGCCATAAGAGGATGGACTGTGTGAAGTGGGCCATAAGAGGATGGACTGTGTGAGGTGGGCCATAAGAGGATGGACTGTGTGAGGAGGGCCATAAGAGGACAAACAGTTGATGACAAGCATCAGATGCCAGAGACGAGAGTAAAGTAACTGATGGTCTGCAGCACCTTCTTGGTCTTGATGAGTTTGTGGTCTTTGAACTCTGTCAACTGTGTCCTCAAGGTGAGGTCACTGTTGACGAGGAATGCCTCGCGACACTTGTGGTACAGCTCTGGCAACGGCAAGCCTGAAACAACAAACACAGGTACAGCTCCGGCAACGGCAAGTCTGCAACAACAACTCTGGTACAGCTGGTGCTTTGGCCTGTCTGATCCATTTGGCTTCTTTTACTTGCTGTGTTCTTCCGTTGGCTTCCTTGTCCACTATTTTTGCTTCCTCCCAGTCTGTGATGTGATTTTTGGTTGAAATCAACCTCACATGTACGATGACGTCATATGTGAAATGTACTGAAGAAGTTGGTATGCTACGCTGACGAATGATTCTACAACTACAAGGTAAAAGCCATTCAAGCATTATTTACATCAATCATACAACACGTATTGACATATGTACAATGGATTAAAATTTAAAAACATTAAAATAAAAAATATAATAATAAAAATAATTAAAAACTACACAATAGAATAAATAAATAAATAAAATCATAACCATACATGAGACAGATAAAAAACAAAGCGCAATTAAGATGGTGGTGTAGCAATATTTGTGTTAGAACATCAAATACAGTTTAGAGATGCTCCTGACCTTGGTAGAGGGAGTTGTCGGAGTGTTTGAGCTGGTGGCGGGCCAGTAGGAGGAAGATGCCGCGTGCGTTGGCGGTGAGACTGCGCATGACGTGGGTAAGAGAACTGAGAGCAAGGCTCCCTGTCTGTTGCACCAGCAGCGAGTTCTCATATGACGTCTCCTCGCTGTAAGGGGCGTACGTGGTCGCGTCATACCATGCCCAGTTGAACCGACTCGCTGTCATTTGATCCCACACTGGGTAGGCAGACAACACACTTGAATTTTATTTCAACAAAAATAACAGACAATAATAGCGATTATTTCATTATAAAAATGTATATTTGTTAAAAAAAGGCAAGAAGAATAAACCTTATAATTACTTGCCCTTTTACATAAATCTATGTAGTATTGTATAAAACAGTACTCAGTTTGTTTGCATGTGATAAAACCTGGAGTTCATCAGACATAACAATCAAGTCCATTTGGAGCTTTTACCACAAAATATTTATGCATTAAATGCAAAAATATTCAATATATTTGCTTCATATTTGTTTTTGAAAAGATGAGCATACGGGCAACAAATAAGTGAGCTATCAAGAGAATTCCAGACCTTAACTACTTTGACAGTAAGTAAGTAAGAAAGTACATTTTATTTCCTCATCCACGTGATATACAGAATATTTCAAAACAAAAGCAACACAGAGAAGTTAAAAACCTATCGAGCTGGTAACCTATTAAATATAGTACATTAAGTTACTGTACATAGTACAAACTAAATAAAGTACACTCCTGTATATAAATATCATTACATATATAAATGTTGGACAGTTGAGTCAACGTAATAGCTGCCTGTTGACTTCATTTAAATAAAGCTAGAGATAATGTTAGGGAAACTGATGATTAAAAACATATTCATTACAGATATAGTTCAATTAGTTTAATTAATGCCAATGATAAATGTCCTGGTTTTATGCTTTAACATATTCAACGATATTGTATTTTTAATATCTACAGATAGTGTGTTCTGAAGTCATGCACCTATTATTATCAAAGAATTCTCTCCAATTCTATATTTAGATCTTGGTATATATAAGTTTGCCTCCTGTCTTGAACTTATCGTCTATTAAGCTTGTAAAATTGGTGAAATAGAACAGGAAGTTGTTTCCTACACCGTTTGTACACAAACATTAGAACACTAAGTGTACAGGTGTGCATATTGTTCCTGAATTTTTAGAATATTAAGTTCCCGGTGTAAGGAACTAGCACTATCAAGACGGTTACACTTAGCTAACGTTTTCAGTAAAATGTTTTGGACAACCTGTAGTTTAGCTATGTTGGTCTTACATTTCGATCACATAATTAATATGGGAAATACATAGGCATAATCTAACTGCCTTATCATATCATCATTTATGAATGAGGCTATATGATGGAATACACCTGATAGCTTAGACATCTTTATACAAAGTTCATTAATATGTTTGGACCATGATAGTTTACAGTCCAAATAGATGCCCAGATATTTGGCTGAATGAACCAGTTCAACCTGTTGGCACTGCAGCAGCAATGGCATAACTTAGCGATCCACATGTCTACTGCATATTGTGTAGCAAGTTTTACTCAGATTCAGAGTCAGCTGATTGTGCCTGAACCAAGTACTAAGCGACTCTATCTCATCCCAAGCCATACATACAATATATTTTATATCCTTACCACTAATGAACAGGTTGGTGTTATCCGCAAACATTATCTTTTCACATTCGTATGAGCATATTTGTGTGTAAAATTATGACCCTGCCTGGCTGCATAATAGTATTACTATACAGACTCATACTTGCTGAAAAACCATTGTACATATATTGTTTTGGCAATAAGTTATGATATGGCTTAAACATAATTATAACAGTTCTTAACTCCATTATATCTGGAACTTTAAGAATGTGTAGATTAAAAATCGATTCATACTTGTCAGTGATTTAAGAATACATACAATCTAGCTCTATGTCAGCAATGGTGAGGTTATCTCAAAACAATTTGCTTTTTCTTCTGCAGTGCTGTATTAAAAATGGGTTAGAAAAAACTGAAGAAAATAGCTGATGAAATCAAGGCAGCAAAGTTGACACGTAGAAGGAAAGAAATGTAAGACTTATGTTAGATATTCTCACATGACGCAAGGCATTATGTTTCTTTTAATTTTGTAAAGTACACCAGAACAAATCCACAATACATACATCATGCAGGTGTTAATGCTAAACCGTCTAGCCAATGTGCCACTGCGCTCCACAATTGATCTATCCATGTCATTTGTTACCGAGCAAAATCTCGAAAATGCCGACCACATGGTGCTTTAATGCATTCTGACGTATATCTTGTTAACATTCTGGTCATAAGTGTTTCTTTATAACAAAAATAGAAGTGATAACTGTATGCAGGAATGTTTGATTTATAAGCTGTCATGCAGCAATGATAATGTAGTTGGCGTAAATACATGTTATCAACCATTGGTGGCAGATATAACGCTTGAGACGGAGGTCACACGCAAAACGTTGATTTTGACAAAGGCAAACTGTGACGTACCTGATACATCAATTAGGATGTAAGAAAAAGGGGAAGATTGTGATTTGACTTACTGAGAGGGGCATTGATGTGGTCAATGGATGCGACAACGTGAATGCCCCGGGTGGCTGCCAACATGGCGAGTACACTCTGTACCTTGTGTGGCCGCAGCATTGGGCCGTCCAGGTTGTGAATCACCAGGTAGAAGTCTTCATAATCTACACATATACTGGTAAACAGCTTGATACCAAGACATGGCTGGTTATAATTTACTGTGGTGAAAGTAAAGATTTTATTTGCCGTTACTGAATCAACGGAATTTGGTTGTGGTATTTTTAATCTTTAATTTACCTCTTCGTAATTTCAGTCTTCATAACCATGCAAGCCTGATAACAAGACATGGTTGGTCATCAAATCACTTAATTGTGGTGAAAATAAATATTCTATTTGCTATTACTGCATAAACGGAATTTGGTTGCTGTATTTTTAGTGTGTTTCAGAAAAAGTGCGTTTTCTGTTCGTCTTGATATTTACAAACGTTCTTGAAATTGTACACAAACTCATTACGGCTAGGACAGTTCCAGTTACCAAGTTCATAGATTTGTATACAATTTGGATTTATGAGTAAAGGGATACATCATAAGGATGTAATACACTGAACACTTTCTTAAGATAGGATGAATAGTTTTTAAGATGACAGTTTATAAAAAATATGACCTTTCACAAGGCATATAACTGTTAGAAAATATTATATTTTTGGTGCTATAGTTAAAACAGGAACACTGGAAAAGGCCTGGATTACGTAAAACAGGAAAAGGCCGGAGTTATGTGTTTTCCTACAGAACAAATGCCAACTTCCGGTTCTGTAGTTCAGCAGTGGCGCCACCTACCTGAGCACTCATAGTGCTGCCGAATGAACTCGCACTGCTCAATGACACTGCGGAAACTGCCGATGTGCTCGAGGATGTCTTCTGTGATGTGTGTGAGGACCTAGAGGAGGGTGAAGACAGTCACACCTTGCTTATTTCAAGCCAGCATATGGAATAATAATATTAATAAAAGTACTTGTACTTATATAGTGCCCGATCAATCGAAAATGCTCTCGGGCACTTTACATACATAAATATACAATAGTATTTTACATAAAAAGAAAGGCTAAAAAAAAAAAAATTATGTAATACTATCTTAAATATTATAGTTATTAAAACAAGTAAAATATTATAAACAACTGTTAAACAAATAAGTGTTAAGATGTTCTTAAAACTACCTACATTCGTTTATGCAAGTCACACTAAAAGAATGTGTGTGTGTGTGTGTGTGTGTGTGTGTGCACATACATAGCACGTACGCATGTTTGTATATATGTACATAGTAATACTTTTATTATTTTCTAAATTATCAGTGGTTCAATGTTTTTACTGGTTAACGGTTTCTGCTGGATATTAGATGATTGTTGACAAGGTTACATGTGTTCACCATGATTGTTGACAAGGTTACATGTATTCACTGTGATTGTTGACAATGTTACATGTGTTCACTGTGATTGTTGACAATGTTACATGTATTCACTGTGATTGTTGACAATGTTACATGTATTCACTGTGATTGTTGACAATGTTACACGTGTTCAATGTGATTGTTGACAATGTTACATGTGTTCAATGTGATTGTTGACAATGTTACATGTGTTCACTGTGATTGTTGACAATGTTACATGTGTTCACTGTGATTGTTGACAATGTTACATGTGTTCACCATGATTGTTGACAATGTTACATGTGTTCACTGTGATTGCTGACAATGTTACATGTATTCACTGTGATTGTTGACAATGTTACACGTGTTCAATGTGATTGTTGACAATGTTACATGTGTTCAATGTGATTGTTGACAATGTTACATGTGTTCACTGTGATTGTTGACAATGTTACATGTGTTCACCGTGATTGTTGACAATGTTACATGTGTTCACTGTGATTGTTGACAATGTTACACGTGTTCACCGTGATTGTTGACAATGTTACATGTGTTCACTGTGATTGTTGACAATGTTACATGTGTTCACCATGATTGTTGACAATGTTACATGTGTTCACTGTGATTGTTGACAATGTTACATGTATTCACTGTGATTGTTGACAATGTTACACGTGTTCAATGTGATTGTTGACAATGTTACATGTGTTCACTGTGATTGTTGACAAAGTTATATGTATTCACTGTGATTGTTGACAATGTTACATGTGTTCACTGTGATTGTTGACAATGTTACATGTGTTCACTGTGATTGTTGACAATGTTACATGTGTTCACCATGATTGTTGACAATGTTACATGTGTTCACTGTGATTGTTGACAAGGTTACATGTGTTCACCATGATTGTTGACAATTTTACATGTGTTCACTGTGATTGTTGACAATGTTACATGTATTCACTGTGATTGTTGACAATGTTACACATGTTCAATGTGATTGTTGACAATGTTACATGTATTCACTGTGATCGTTGACAATGTTACACGTGTTCACTGTTATTGTTGACAATGTTACATGTATTCACTGTGATTGTTGACAATGTTACATGTATTCACTGTGATTGTTGACAATGTTACATGTGTTCACTGTGATTTTTGACAATGTTACATGTATTCAATGTGATTGTTGACAATGTTACATGTATTCACTGCGATTGTTGACAATGTTACACGTGTTCAATGTGATTGTTGACAATGTTACATGTGTTCACTGTGATTGTTGACAATGTTACATGTGTTCACTGTGATTGTTGACAATGTTACATGTGTTCACTGTGATTGTTGACAATGTTACATGTGTTCACTGTGATTGTTGACAATGTTACATGTGTTCACCATGATTGTTGACAATGTTACATGTGTTCACTGTGATTGTTGACAAGGTTACATGTGTTCACCATGATTGTTGACAATGTTACATGTGTTCACTGTGATTGTTGACAATGTTACATGTATTCACTGTGATTGTTGACAATGTTACACGTGTTCAATGTGATTGTTGACAATGTTACACGTGTTCACTGTGATTGTTGACAATGTTACATGTGTTCACTGTGACTGTTCTGAGCTATGTAAACCATCCACCGGTCAGTTAGGGACGTCTTACATCACTAGCAAAAATCATTGGAAACATGTTCAGCACTGTAAATCTTTTCAAATCTATGTAATGTTTGTTAAATGCAGGTAAGAATTCTTGAAGAAAATGCTCTCTGTGTCTGTGTGTGTGTGCATGTGTGTATGCAGGTGAGTGTGCGAGTGTGTGTGTCAGTGTGCGTGCATGTGTGTATGCAGGTGAGTGTGCGAGTGTGTGTCAGTGTGTGTGCATGTGTGTATGCAGGTGAGTGTGCGAGTGTGTGTCAGTGTGCGTGCATGTGTGTATGCAAGTGAGTGTGCGAGTGTGTATCAGTGTGTGTGCATATGTGTATGCAGGTGAGTGAGCGAGTGTGTGTCAGTGTGTGTGCATGCAGGTGAGTGTGCGAGTGTGTGTGCATATGTGTATGCAGGTGAGTGTGCGTGCGAGTGTGTGTCAGTGTGTGTGCATGAGTGTATGCAGGTGAGTGAGCGAGTGTGTGTCAGTGTGTGTGCATGTGTGTATGCAGGTGAGTGAGCGAGTGTGTGTGCATATGTGTATGCAGGTGAGTGTGCGAGTGTGTGTGCATGAGTGTATGCAGGTGAGTGTGCGAGTGTGTGTCAGTGTGTGTGCATGTGTGTATGCAGGTGAGTGAGCGAGTGTGTGTCAGTGTGTGTGCATGTGTGTATGCAGGTGAGTGTGTGTGCATATGTGTATGCAGGTGAGTGTGCGAGTGTGTGTCAGTGTGTGTGCATATGTGTATGCAGGTGAGTGTGCGAGTGTGTGAGTGTGTGTCAGTGTGTGTGCATGTATGCATGTAACACCATCTGGAAGATGGACATTTTCACTAGTGTATAGAATGTATTTCCATATAATGTGCATTGTAGGAAATCTGCAGATTAAATATTGAGATCAAGACACGTGTGGACATCACACAATACTACGACTGAAATGATGGTCATAAAACATGAAGGTTTGTTGAATTAAAGTGTTTCCAGTTCATGGTAACTGTATTCACCTATTTATTAACAATTAAATATTTTAATATTACTTGCTTGTGAATTATTTCTGTTACGAATGCTTACATTTTTCAATGTGAGGCTCGGAAAGTAGCCATTTATAACAATGTGAGTGAAGTCTTTGAGCATTGTAGTCCGGAAGTCTTCAATGAGTTCCCTTTTTGAGCCGACCCCATACAGCATTACACTGAAGCCATTACTGCAATGGAGACACAATACATTGGCTTCTAAAATTAATTTAATTGAAAATTCATAACTTAATTCACGTCACAAAAGTCATGTTTGTAATATAAAATTATAAATCGACGCTCAGAATGTGTGAAGACAAATATACTTCAGCAGAATTGTATGTGTTCTCCGCCTAAACTGTAACTTTGGTTATGTATGTCTTACAAGTCAAATACAAGTCAAAATGACCTCATTCCTTAGAATGAGACAATATGACAACAGACAATACGAGTCAAAATTACCTCATTCCCCAGAATGAGACAATATGACAACAGACAATATGAGTCAAAATTACCTAACTCCTCAGAATATTGCTGTTTTAAAGTTCGCTTCAATTTTAGGAATAAATCAAAAACTACTCAAGATATTTCAACAAATGAGATATCAGTTTAAAGCTCATAACCTGTGGAATCCAAAAATGCACAACTGTATTTCACAATTTTGCCATTTTACACCCACCTTGCCTTGGCAGGTCACATACTATTATCAGACAAAAATAGTTCATAAATGCCGGCCTTTAATAATGATAATATTTATTTTATATACAATGTAGCCCCACCTCCAATGTAGATCACAGCGATTTAGATACATAGAAAATAAAAAAATGATATAATCTTCCTAACCCCTCACCCCTCCAGTGACATTACCACAGGCTGTACATCCATCGAGGGAAGGCATCCCTGTGTTCCTCTAGCAACTGTTCCCGTTCTTCCCTGTACCCCAGTGACACCCCAGTGAGGGCAACTGTCAGCGCCTCCTGATCCATGCGGGGGGTGTCGAGGCGGGCGAGGGTGTGGTCGGACGTGACTCCCAGTCCCGCCCTGGCCTGGCTGTGGAAGTACTCCTGTACTGACTCCGGCTGCAAAAGTTGACAATAGATTCACCGTCGTGATTACTGTCTTTCACTTGATCTCACATTAGATACGTCAGTAATCAGTAATATATCGGTTACCGAGAGCAAAGGACATCTACAAATTTGCAAAAAAGTTATTTGTTTCAAATTAAAATGCAGCAATCAGGTTTTTGAAATATAGTTTGATAGCGAATGCAGGTCACATGACTACACTGTGTCATCTCGGTGATGTGTACATCGGCAATATTTCAATTTATTGGATGCAGTTGTAAACAACTGTACATTCTAATCTACGTACGAATGTCATTACCAGGTAGCCCATACTGTTTATACATTGAATCCATTGTGTCTTGTCATACAGTGATGATTTTGAACATAACTCAACAGAAACTGAGACCTCTCCCCAGTACAAGGGAACCAGGAGGAAGAACACTACAGGAGCTATACCTCACCCCATTACAAGGGAACCAGGAGGAAGAACAATACAGGAGCTAGACCTCACCCATGTACAAGGGAACCAGGAGGAAGAACAATACAGGAGCTAGACCTCACCCCTGTACAAGGGAACCAGGAGGAAGAACAGTACAGGAGCTAGACATCACCCCTGTACAAGGGAACCAGAGGAAGAACAGTACAGGAGCTAGACCTCACCCCTGTACAAGGGAACCAAGGGGAAGAACAGTACAGGAGCCGAACCTCACCCCTGTACAAGGGAACCAGGAGGAAGAACAGTACATGAGCTAGACCTCACCCCTGTACAGGGGAACCAGGGGGAAGAACAGTACAGGAGCTAGACCTCACCCATGTACAAGGGAACCAAGGGGAAGGACAGTACAGGAGCTAGACCTCACCCCTGTACAAGGGAATCAGGTGGAACAACAGTACAGGAGCTAGACCTCACCCATGTACACGGGAACCAGGAGGAAGAACACTACAGGAGCTAGACCTCACCCCTGTACAAGGGAACCAGGAGGAAGAACAGTACAGGAACTAGACCTCACTCCTGTACAAGGGAACAAGGAGGAAGAACAGTACAGGAGCTAGACATCACCCCTGTACAAGGGAACCAGAGGAAGGACAGTACAGGAGCTAGACCTCACCCCTGTACAAGGGAATCAGGCGGAAGAACAGTACAGGAGCTAAGCCCCACCCATGTACAAGGGAACCAGGAGGAAGAACACTACAGGAGCTAGACATCACCCCTGTACAAGGGAACCAGGAGGAAGAACAGTACAGGAACTAGACCTCACTCCTGTACAAGGGAACCAAGGGGAAGAACAGTACAGGAGCTAGACCTCACTCCTGTACAAGGGAACCAGGATGAAGAACAGTACATGAGCTAGACCTCACCCCTGTACAGGGGAACCAGAGGAAGAACAGTACAGGAGCTAGACCTCACCCCTGTACAAGGGAACCAAGGGGAAGAACAGTACATGAGCTAGACCTCACCCCTGTACAGGGGAACCAGGAGGAAGAACAGTACAGGAGCTAGACCTCACCCATGTACAAGGAAACCAAGGGGAAGGACAGTACAAGAGCTAGACCTCACCCCTGTACAAGGGAACCAGGAGGAAGAACAGTACAGGAACTAGACCTCACTCCTGTACAAGGGAATCAGGAGGAAGAACAGTACAGGAGCTAGACCTCACTCCTGTAGAAGGGAACCAGGAGGAAGAACAGTACAGAAACTAGACCTCACTCCTGTACAAGGGAACCAGGAGGAAGAACAGTACAGGAACTAGACCTCACTCCTGTACAGGGGAACCAGGAGGAAGAACAGTACAGGAACTAGACCTCACTCCTGTACAAGGGAACCAGGAGGAAGAACAGTACAGGAGCTAGACCTCACTCCTGTATAAGGGAACCAGGAGGAAGAACAGTACAGGAACTAGACCTCACTCCTGTACAGGGGAACCAGGAAGAAGAACAGTACAGGAACTAGACCTCACTTCTGTACAAGGGAACCATGAGGAAGAACAGTACAGGAACTAGACCTCACCCCTGTACAAGGGGACCAGGAGGAAGAACAGTACAGGAGCTAGACCTCACTTCTGTATAAGGGAACCAGGAGGAAGAACAGTACAGGAGCTAGACCTCACCCCTGTACAAGGGAACCAGGAAGAAGAGAATGTGGTGTGAAGGGATGTGACATGTACCTTGATGTTGTTGTCCTGTTCCGCCCTCAGTTTCCCGCTCTTCCCCCGTGGGGTGTTCACTTCCTCCTCCTCCTCCTCCTCACTCTCGGAAGATGCCTCACTTTCTTCCGAGGAACTTTCTTCAAGGATAACACATAAAATGACCCACGCTTACTAATGGTTGGATCTTTATTGACGATTTAAAACTGAATTTTTTACTTTTAATAAAAAAATCCTGGAAGAAATGTCATCTTATTGAAACAAACAATTAATTGTCACATGATCAAATGGAATAACATTTAGTAACGACAAGTCAACAATGTGAATAAACAAACATATCTACTTTATGCTTATCGAAAAACAACTGACATTATCAACATGTTGGCGTGAATGTTGAACTGAACCATAGATCCATCAAACAACACAAACTTTGAAAGTTTATATTTATTAAAACATTCTGGGGATAAATTTCCCTCTTCTCTTACTGAACAATACACATTTTCATACTCATCAACTAGTGCAAACAATAAGCCAAACATACAGAAATTACTTGACAAAGACAACCAGTTGTGTCAGCACTCTTACCTTTGTTCCTTGCTCGAAGTCTGTGGGGGGTCATCTCGGAAATCTTCTGTATTCTGGCTGACCGCCGTCCAGTATTCACTGGAGTACCCTTACTTGTTGGAGTACCCTTACTTGTCGGAGTACCCTTAGTTGCTAGTGAACCTTTGCTTGTTGGAGTACCTTTTCTTGTTGGAGTAACTGTGCATTCTAGAGAGAAACAGAGAGGTTAGCAACACTAGTTAAATGGCAGGTAGATAGGATTTGTTATGTCAATAGCCCAATTGTTTCTGCCTATATTATAGAATAGACCATACTGAGTAATAAATAGGTTGAACTATTTTTTTAGCCAGACCCCCGTTTCCATGGTAACAAACAAAATGTCCAGTTTTGAGCACATCTTAGCACATTTGGAAACACTTCCTTTCTTTATTGAACACATATAATTATGTCTTCAAAATCCTTGTCCAGTATATATTCTATTGTACAATGACCAGAGCATTTGCTAAAATGTTGTTTTTATTGTTTAAATAACTTTTTGTACAGTGCAAAAAAAGTTATTTTGCAACAAATCCTGTCTTTCTTGAAATGACAAAACGTGCTAATACACATGATAGAGTATACCATTATAGGAACCATTCAGGAATCAGGATACACTAGCCACACCCACAAATCATTATGTAATCACTGTGATATAGCACAAGATGCAGTGCCAGGGAGATAGTTACCAAAAAGTGGTTTTGATGGCTTGTTGACATATAACACAGGATGCAGTGCCAGCGAGATAGTTACCAGAAAGTGGTGTTGGTGGCTTGTTGACATGTAACACAAGATGCAGTACCAGGGAGATAGTTAGCAAAAAGTGGTGTTGGTGGCTTGTTGACATGTAACACAGGATGCAGTTCCAGGGTGATAGTTAGCAAAAAGTGGTGTTGGTGGCTTGTTGACATGTAACACAAGATACAGTGCCAGGGTGATAGTTAGCAAAAAGTGGTGTTGGTGGCTTGTTGACATGTAACACAAGATGCAGTACCAGGGAGATACAGTAGTTAGCAAAAAGTGGTGTTGGTGGCTTGTTGACATGTAACACAGGATGCAGTGCCAGGGAGATAGTTAGCAAAATATGGTGTTGGTGGCTTGTTGACATGTAACACAAGATGCAGTAAAGGGAGATAATTAGCAAAAAGTGGTGTTGATGGCTTGTTGACATGTAACACAAGATGCAGTGCCAGGGAGATAGTTAGCAAAAAGTGGTGTTGGTGGCTAGTTGACATATAAACACAGGATGCAGTGCCAGCGAGATAGTTAGCAGAAAGTGGTGTTGATGGCTTGTTGACATGTAACACAAGATGCAGTGTCAGGGAGATAGTTAGCAAAAAGTGGTGTTGGTGGCTTGTTGGCATGTAACACAAGATGCAGTACCAGGGAGATAGTTAACAAAAAGTGGTGTTGGTGGCTTGTTGACATGTAACACAAGATGCAGTGTCAGGGAGATAGTTAGCAAAAAGTGGTGTTGGTGGCTTGTTGGCATGTAACACAAGATGCAGTACCAGGGAGATAGTTAGCAAAAAGTGGTGTTGGTGGCTTGTTGACATGTAACACAAGATGCAGTGCCAGGGAGATAGTTAACAAAAAGTGGTGTTGGTGGCTTGTTGACATGTAACATAAGATGCAGTGCCAGGGAGATAGTTAACAAAAAGTGGTGTTGGTGGCTTGTTGACATGTAACACAAGATGCAGTACCAGGGAGACAGTTAGCAAAAAGTGGTGTTGGTGGCTTGTTGACATGTAACACAAGATGCAGTGCCAGGGAGATAGTTAGCAAAAAGTGGTGTTGGTGGCTTGTTGACATGTAACACAAGATGCAGTGCCAGGGAGATAGTTAACAAAAAGTGGTGTTGGTGGCTTGTTGACATGTAACACAAGATGCAGTACCAGGGAGATAGTTAGCAAAAAGTGGTGTTGGTGGCTTGTTGACATGTAACACAAGATGCAGTGCCAGGGAGATAGTTAGCAAAATATGGTGTTGGTGGCTTGTTGACATGTAACACAAGATGCAGTAAAGGGAGATAGTTACCAAAAAGTGGTGTTGATGGCTTGTTGACATGTAACACAAGATGCAGTGCCAGGGTGATAGTTAGCAGAAAGTGGTGTTGATGGCTTGTTGACATGTAACACAGGATGCAGTAAAGGGAGATAGTTAGCAAAAAGTGGTGTTGATGGCTTGTTGACATGTAACACAAGATGCAGTGCCAGGGAGATAGTTAGCAAAAAGTGGTGTTGATGGCTTGTTGACATGTAACACAAGATGTAGTACCAGGGAGATAGTTAGCAAAAAGTGGTGTTGGTGGCTTGTTGACATGTAACACAAGATGCAGTGCCAGGGAGATAGTTAGCAAAAAGTGGTGTTGGTGGCTTGTTGACATGTAACACGAGATGCAGTGCCAGGAAGATAGTTAGCAAAATATGGTGTTGGTGGCTTGTTGACATGTAACACAAGATGCAGTAAAGGGAGTGGTGTTGATGACATGTAACACAAGATACCAAAAAGTGGTGTTGATGGCTTGTTGACAGTACCAGGGAGATAGTTAGCAAAAAGTGGTGTTGGTGGCTTGTTGACATGTAACACAAGATGCAGTGTCAGGGAGATAGTTAGCAAAAAGTGGTGTTGGTGGCTTGTTGGCATGTAACACAAGATGCAGTACCAGGGAGATATTTAGCAAAAAGTGGTGTTGGTGGCTTGTTGAAATGTAACACTAGATGCAGTACCAGGGAGATAGTTAGCAAAAAGTGGTGTTGGTGGCTTGTTGACATGTAACACAAGATGCAGTGCCAGGGAGAAAGTTAGCAAAAAGTGGTGTTGGTGGCTTGTTGACATGTAACACAAGATGCAGTGCCAGGGAGATAGTTAGCAAAAAGTGGTGTTGGTGGCTTGTTGACATGTAACACAAGATGCAGTACCAGGGAGATAGTTAGCAAAAAGTGATGTTGATGGCTTGTTGACATGTAACACAGGATGCAGTGCCAGGGTGATAGTTAGCAAAAAGTGGTGTTGGTGGCTTGTTAACATTTAACACAGGATGCAGTGCCAGGGAGATAGTTACCAAAAAGTGGTGTTGATGGCTTGTTGACATGTAACACAAGATGCAGTGCCAGGGTGGTAGTTAGCAAAAAGTGGTGATGGTGGCTTGTTGGCATGTAACACAGGATGCAGTGCCAGGGAGATAGTTAGCAAAATATGGTGTTGGTGGCTTGTTGACATGTAACACAAGATGCAGTAAAGGGAGATAGTTACCAAAAAGTGGTGTTGATGGCTTGTTGACATGTAACACAAGATGCAGTGCCAGGGTGATAGTTAGCAGAAAGTGGTGTTGATGGCTTGTTGACATGTAACACAGGATGCAGTAAAGGGAGATAGTTAGCAAAAAGTGGTGTTGGTGGCTTGTTGACATGTAACACAAGATGCAGTGCCAGGGAGATAGTTAGCAAAAAGTGGTGTTGGTGGCTTGTTGACATATAAACACAGGATGCAGTGCCAGCGAGATAGTTAGCAGAAAGTGGTGTTGGTGGCTTGTTGACATGTAACACAAGATGCAGTACCAGGGAGATAGTTAGCAAAAAGTGGTGTTGATGGCTTGTTGACATGTAACACAAGATGCAGTGCCAGGGAGATAATTAGCAAAAAGTGGTGTTGGGGGCTTGTTGACATATAAACACAGGATGCAGTGCCAGCGAGATAGTTAGCAGAAAGTGGTGTTGGTGGCTTGTTGACATGTAACACAAGATGCAGTACCAGGGAGATAGTTAGCAAAAAGTGGTGTTGGTGGCTTGTTGGCATGTAACACAAGATGCAGTGCCAGGGAGATAGTTAACAAAAAGTGATGTTAATGGCTTGTTGGCATGTAACACAAGATGCAGTGCCAGGGAGATAGTTAGCAAAAAGTGGTGTTGGTGGCTTGTTGACATGTAACACAAGATGCAGTACCAGGGAGATAGTTAGCAAAAAGTGGTGTTGCTGGCTTGTTGACATGTAACACAAGATGCAGTACCAGGGAGATAGTTAGCAAAAAGTGGTGTTGGTTGCTTGTTGGCATGTAACACAAGATGCAGTGCCAGGGAGATAGTTAGCAAAAAGTGGTGTTGATGGCTTGTTGACATGTAACACAAGATGCAGTACCAGGGAGATAGTTAGCAAAAAGTGGTGTTGGTGGCTTGTTGACATGTAACACAGGATGCACTTCCAGGGTGATAGTTAGCAAAAAGTGGTGTTGGTGGCTTGTTGACATGTAACACAAGATACAGTGCCAGGGTGATAGTTAGCAAAAAGTGGTGTTGGTGGCTTGTTGACATGTAACACAGGATGCAGTGTCAGGGTGATAGTTAGCAAAAAGTGGTGTTGATGGCTTGTTGACATGTAACACAAGATGCAGTGCCAGGGAGATAGTTAGCAAAAAGTGATGTTGATGGCTTGTTGACATGTAACACAAGATGCAGTGCCAGGGAGATAGTTAGCAAAAAGTGGTGTTGATGGCTTGTTGACATGTAACACAAGATGCAGTGCCAGGGAGATAGTTAGCAAAAAGTGGTGTTGGTGGCTTGTTGACATGTAACACAGGATGCAGTACCAGGGAGATAGTTAGCAAAAAGTGGTGTTGATGGCTTGTTGACATGTAACACAAGATGCAGTGCCAGGGAGATAATTAGCAAAAAGTGGTGTTGGGGGCTTGTTGACATATAAACACAGGATGCAGTGCCAGCGAGATAGTTAGCAGAAAGTGGTGTTGGTGGCTTGTTGACATGTAACACAAGATGCAGTACCAGGGAGATAGTTAGCAAAAAGTGGTGTTGGTGGCTTGTTGGCATGTAACACAAGATGCAGTGCCAGGGAGATAGTTAACAAAAAGTGATGTTAATGGCTTGTTGGCATGTAACACAAGATGCAGTGCCAGGGAGATAGTTAGCAAAAAGTGGTGTTGGTGGCTTGTTGACATGTAACACAAGATGCAGTACCAGGGAGATAGTTAGCAAAAAGTGGTGTTGCTGGCTTGTTGACATGTAACACAAGATGCAGTACCAGGGAGATAGTTAGCAAAAAGTGGTGTTGGTGGCTTGTTGGCATGTAACACAAGATGCAGTGCCAGGGAGATAGTTAGCAAAAAGTGGTGTTGATGGCTTGTTGACATGTAACACAAGATGCAGTGCCAGGGAGATAGTTAGCAAAAAGTGGTGTTGATGGCTTGTTGACATGTAACACAAGATGCAGTACCAGGGAGATAGTTAGCAAAAAGTGGTGTTGGTGGCTTGTTGACATGTAACACAGGATGCAGTGCCAGGGTGATAGTTAGCAAAAAGTGGTGTTGATGGCTTGTTGACATGTAACACAAGATGCAGTGCCAGGGAGATAGTTAGCAAAATATGGTGTTGGTGTCTTGTTGACATGTAACACAAGATGCAGTAAAGGGAGATAGTTAGCAAAAAGTGGTGTTGATGGCTTGTTGCCATGTAACACAAGATGCAGTGCCAGGGTGATAGTTAGCAGAAAGTGGTGTTGATGGCTTGTTGACATGTAACACAGGATGCAGTAAAGGGAGATAGTTAGCAAAAAGTGGTGTTGGTGGCTTGTTGACATGTAACACAAGATGCAGTGCCAGGGAGATAGTTAGCAAAAAGTGGTGTTGGTGGCTTGTTGACATATAAACACAGGATGCAGTGCCAGCGAGATAGTTAGCAGAAAGTGGTGTTGGTGGCTTGTTGACATGTAACACAAGATGCAGTACCAGGGAGATAGTTAGAAAAAGTGGTGTTGATGGCTTGTTGACATGTAACACAAGATGCAGTGCCAGGGAGATAGTTAGCAAAAAGTGGTGTTGGGGGCTTGTTGACATATAAACACAGGATGCAGTGCCAGCGAGATGGTTAGCAGAAAGTGGTGTTGGTGGCTTGTTGACATGTAACACAAGATGCAGTACCAGGGAGATAGTTAGCAAAAAGTGGTGTTGGTGGCTTGTTGGCATGTAACACAAGATGCAGTGCCAGGGAGATAGTTAACAAAAAGTGATGTTAATGGCTTGTTGGCATGTAACACAAGATGCAGTGCCAGGGAGATAGTTAGCAAAAAGTGGTGTTGGTGGCTTGTTGACATGTAACACAAGATGCAGTACCAGGGAGATAGTTAGCAAAAAGTGGTGTTGCTGGCTTGTTGACATGTAACACAAGATGCAGTACCAGGGAGATAGTTAGCAAAAAGTGGTGTTGGTGGCTTGTTGGCATGTAACACAAGATGCAGTGCCAGGGAGATAGTTAGCAAAAAGTGGTGTTGATGGCTTGTTGACATGTAACACAAGATGCAGTACCAGGGAGATAGTTAGCAAAAAGTGGTGTTGGTGGCTTGTTGACATGTAACACAGGATGCACTTCCATGGTGATAGTTAGCAAAAAGTGGTGTTGGTGGCTTGTTGACATGTAACACAAGATACAGTGCCAGGGTGATAGTTAGCAAAAAGTGGTGTTGGTGGCTTGTTGACATGTAACACAGGATGCAGTGTCAGGGTGATAGTTAGCAAAAAGTGGTGTTGATGGCTTGTTGACATGTAACACAAGATGCAGTGCCAGGGAGATAGTTAGCAAAAAGTGATGTTGATGGCTTGTTGACATGTAACACAAGATGCAGTGCCAGGTAGATAGTTAGCAAAAAGTGATGTTGATGGCTTGTTGGCATGTAACACAAGATGCAGTGCCAGGGAGATAGTTAGCAAAAAGTGGTGTTGATGGCTTGTTGACATGTAACACAAGATGCAGTGCCAGGGAGATAGTTAGCAAAAAGTGGTGTTGGTGGCTTGTTGACATGTAACACAGGATGCAGTACCAGGGAGATAGTTAGCAAAAAGTGGTGTTGATGGCTTGTTGACATGTAACACAAGATGCAGTGCCAGGGAGATAGTTAGCAAAAAGTGGTGTTGGTGGCTTGTTGACATATAAACACAGGATGCAGTGCCAGCGAGATAGTTAGCAGAAAGTGGTGTTGGTGGCTTGTTGACATGTAACACAAGATGCAGTACCAGGGAGATAGTTAGCAAAAAGTGGTGTTGGTGGCTTGTTGGCATGTAACACAAGATGCAGTGCCAGGGAGATAGTTAACAAAAAGTGATGTTAATGGCTTGTTGGCATGTAACACAAGATGCAGTGCCAGGGAGATAGTTAGCAAAAAGTGGTGTTGGTGGCTTGTTGACATGTAACACAAGATGCAGTACCAGGGAGATAGTTAGCAAAAAGTGGTGTTGCTGGCTTGTTGACATGTGTTAGCAAAAAGTGGTGTTGGTGGCTTGTTGACATGTAACACAAGATGCAGTGCCAGGGAGATAGTTAGCAAAAAGTGGTGTTGGTGGCTTGTTGACATGTAACACAAGATGCAGTACCAGGGAGATAGTTAGCAAAAAGTGGTGTTGATGGCTTGTTGACATGTAACACAAGATGCAGTGCCAGGGAGATAGTTAGCAAAAAGTGGTGTTGATGGCTTGTTGACATGTAACACAAGATGCAGTGCCAGGGAGATAGTTAGCAAAAAGTGGTGTTGATGGCTTGTTGACATGTAACACAAGATGCAGTACCAGGGAGATAGTTAGCAAAAAGTGGTGTTGGTGGCTTGTTGACATGTAACACAGGATGCACTTCCATGGTGATAGTTAGCAAAAAGTGGTGTTGGTGGCTTGTTGACATGTAACACAAGATACAGTGCCAGGGTGATAGTTAGCAAAAAGTGGTGTTGGTGGCTTGTTGACATGTAACACAGGATGCAGTGCCAGGGTGATAGTTAGCAAAAAGTGGTGTTGATGGCTTGTTGACATGTAACACAAGATGCAGTGCCAGGGAGATAGTTAGCAAAAAGTGGTGTTGGTGGCTTGTTGACATGTAACACAAGATGCAGTACCAGGGAGATAGTTAGCAAAAAGTGGTGTTGATGGCTTGTTGACATGTAACACAAGATGCAGTGCCAGGGAGATAGTTAGCAAAAAGTGATGTTGATGGCTTGTTGGCATGTAACACAAGATGCAGTGCCAGGGAGATAGTTAGCAAAAAGTGGTGTTGATGGCTTGTTGACATGTAACACAAGATGCAGTGCCAGGGAGATAGTTAGCAAAAAGTGGTGTTGATGGCTTGTTGACATGTAACACAAGATGCAGTGCCAGGGAGATAGTTAGCAAAAAGTGGTGTTGATGGCTTGTTGACATGTAACACAAGCACAGGACATGGCTATTCTGGGGACATTTTCAGTAGTAAGTGACTACACAATGCCCAAAACAGACAGATATAATAATGTGAACACTGGTACAACAAACAGATTGCTTGAAGTTGTATTTTGAGTGTAGTGCAGGATTGGTTTCCTGCCATACCCAGGGCAGAAATGGCAACAACCAGGGAATGCATGCTATTGATAGGGAAGTGTTACTTTCTTGTAGAATATGTTGTCAATATCTTTCTGTACCTGTCTACGTGCAATTTGAGTAAAAGTACGAGTACATTCACATGAGTACAAGTACATTTGTATCATAACATATTTTTGTCTCTGCCTTGCAGTTCTTGCGTTTCCCTGGTGATTCCCTGGGTTGAATACAGTGGATATGAATATTGTGTTAGATGTATGCTTACTATCTTGTAATATAGTCAAGTCACTTAGGGAAGACATAATCCTTAGGGGCAAAATCCCACCACATTCATTTGTGAGCATTTTGTCGTACCCATGGTGACAGGACTTGTCACCTGACAACACATGGGCTGCAGCATTCCTTTGTTCAGTGTTTCTCTTATCTCTTCTCTCTCAGTCTGTGTAAGGGAGTTTTATTACCAGCCTAGAAGGTGACTGGTAATTAAAAGTAATTATCACCTGGTCATCTTGTGGTCAGTGGAAAGCCTGGTTTGAAGCACCTAGCCACTGTATCCAACTAACTAGACTACCTGCTAGAGCTTGCTATTGTTTGAGTGGTTGGGGAGCTGATAGGACAGTCTAGCTGTCTGTGTTTTAATAACTTGTTGGGGTGTCACCATAAGATGACACAGTGATGGTGCAAGAAGGAAACAGGAATGTTGGTATTGATAGCAAAATAAATATGTATAAAAATATGACTATTTTGGGAGTTTCTGCATCACTAATACAGACTAAATAACAAGAGGACACTACAAAGGATCTATTAGACTGTACTGTCTGACTCCCCACAGTGTACACGTGCATCAATTAAACAAGCTACGGATGCTCCTAGTTTGTTCCATCTTTGTTTTGGTTTTGTTCTTCGTCTCCTAACACTACAAGATGTGCTTATTTTAAACATAATTGAATTCTGCATAAGAAATTTCTAAATGTACTAATCAACTTTACAAATTAAACGTGCCAAACATGATATGCTGTATGTTGGCATAGAATGAAAAAATCAGTGACAAGTTACTTAAGTATCCAGCAGATGACGCCACCTCCATGCATTGTTAATGTAAACAATGGATCCAGGCGGTTGGGGAAGCGGGCATCCGGATGTCTGGAGGCGGGTGGTCGGGATCTAAAGGGTTAATGGATATGACACTAATACTCACTTGACTTTGATGGTGTTTTGCGAGCAGGGCTTCTTGCGATGACAGATGCTTCATATGCTACGAGACAGAACACTGCATTAGTGACACAAGTAGATATGACCCATTATGTACAGTTGAATGTGGGTCTTTCCACATTGCTACTTATTACATCCAGAGCTTCCAGTCTCACATATTTCATCAACACTTGTGTAAAACAGTAATGTATAACTTGCCACTTAGTATAATATAGTGTAAGTTATATGTTGATAGGTTATTTTTGGGGGTCGGTTATTTTCTTAACTTAAAATTGTTCTTCATTCCCATGGTTTCCGACTTACTCCCTGCACCATTTGTCTGGCTTTGGTTGAGTTCTCATTTAGCTTTCTGCAGCATCTGGCCTGGTTACATTTTAGATTAACCTTTCTGCAACATTTGCAAATACATTGGCTGTTTTTTACCAACATTACTGCATCACCTGCCTGGCCTTGATTACTTTCTGACTTACCGTTCTCCAGCATTGCTTTACCATGGTTGGTTTCTGACAAACATTTCTGCACCATTTGCCTTACCTTTGCACCATTTGCCTTACCATTTCGCACCACCTGCCTTACCTTTCTGTACCATTTGCCTTACCTTTGTGCACCATTTGCCTTACTATTCTATACCATCAGCCTTACCTTTCTTTACCATCTGCCATAGCCTTCCTCACCATTAGCCTTACCTTTGTGCACCATCTGCCTGGCCTTGGTTGGTGTTTTGAACTGGTACACCTGACTCCCCCCAATCTCCACAGCTTCAGTCAACACTGGACAAATCAAACAAAGTACACATGTTCTCATTGAAAAACATGGAAAAGTAGCACACTGAAAACAACTACTTACACCTACCCAAGAAGTAACAAATGACCCTTGTTCCCACAGTGGCACTCATTATCTCAGGTACGAGAAAAACCAGTCTAGAAAAGTTTGGTGTATCAAAAACATGTAAGGAAATCACTGTAAATAACTATTGCTGTGTTTTTTTAAATACATCACCACTTGGCAGTTCAAAGGTCTATGGACCAAGTCGAATGAAAATAAAAAGAGAGGAGAAGCACTTACAATGATAAAAATTTTCATAGTATTCTATAGATCTAGGTAAACTAAAGCCATGTCTCAAATATTTAGCAAAGTTTCAACATATTTGAGACGTTCATGAAAATTACTAGTTATAGTATTTAATTAATCACGTTATCCCGGCATTGCACAATGTTAAAGTCGCCTCTAGATCAAAGAGATTATTTTATGCCTACATACAGCTACAATCTTACTAATGAGGTCATGCTGGCAACCCACCTAGAAACAGCCTGCACTCACCACTCTAGCGGCCAACGCATTCTGCAACAGGCAGCGCTGACGTTCGACTTGTACCCAAGATCTCTACAAATAATAGGTGTCCGAAACCAAACAGTACATAAAAATAATTCCATTTGTAGCCTTTTAGGATGTCCAAATACAAGTCGTTATGACAGTTTCACGCACCACTCGAAGGCCGTGGTGTGACTCCACTCTCCTCATCCTCTTTCTTTTCTTCCTCCTCAGATGAAGAATCATCTTCGTCTTCATATTTCTTCTTCTTTGGTTTTGTCTTCTGTGAATGCGTGGCTGAAGCAGGCAATTGGAAAATTATACAATACAAAGTACATAACTGCAAATACAACAGTTTTGTAAAATGTATCCTTACTACTGATTAGCAGACAAATGTATACATGAACAGCAATTAAAATGGCAGTTCTGTGAATAGAAGCATCTGATTAATTAAAGATCCTAGATGTAAATTTAAAAAAGGTGGTTGTGTCTGAATGATGACACTTGTGTAGAATCCGGTTCCACCTTGATTTTGCCGTAATAATTGCGTGTTTGCCTAAATTTGATCACTTAATGATTACATGATTACATATCGTTCCTGATGCAGATATATAAATCTGGACAAACATTGTGTCGCATGGCATTTTTGAAGTTCAAATAGTGTCCTGGTTTTGCATTAATGGGTTTACCCATTAACATTACGTGCGCTGCTGCTATACTGCACATTTCAACCACAGTGCGTTGTATAGGCTGGCGCAAACCATGGCACTTTTAAAAAGTTTATTCGAGCATCAAAAATTCCCTAAAAAAAGTTAAACCGCAATATTGTTTAAAGGTGCATAATCAGTTCGTTTGCCCATCGCCAATCCTGTTCTTTTATGTCCAGATGTGTAATATGTGAATAGTTTAACTAGTGCTCATAGACGCTTTAATTAATAAAATGTGTACTTGTTTTTTTAATCCTAAAAAAAGATTTGTCGTTACACCGGGTATAGCTGGCGAAAGCCAATTGCGCTGTCGACCTACTGCGCTATTTCGGTCACGTGCTTTACGCGAGATCAGCATCCCACGCATGCGAAAACAATAACAACACACACGTGCTTTGGCATATCAAGATTCAAAAAAGGTTGTACGAAGGTACATATTACACTATCGCAGTTAGCAACAAGAACGCATAGCCGTGTATTAATTCAACGAGAATTGCAACTTGCGAAAGTCTACACTCGACTCGAGTCTGACTCTCACTCAGACAGTCACCATTGGCATATTACACCAGCCAGAGATTCAGTCGGAGACTGAGAGAGTGACAACGTCAATGAGCATAATATTTGGTATGTATTGTATTTGGTAACGCAGGATCTTGTTACTAAGCTATGTTATTCCGACAATACATATAGAGAGTAGATGGAGTGAGGTGCGCAATGACAAGAAACATTGCTTTGGCAGCAGGCCCCTGTTGATCGTGCAAGTAACTTAGTCAGGGAGCATCCGTAATTTCGTGCAACAGAACGTCAAACAGGGGAGTTTTTGATATTATTACTGCAGAATACTGTTGATTTGCATTGTATTTTATGCACAATAATTAAGATTTTTACATGACAACAATGATGGTGATTTTCTTCAATATATAAATGTAAACGTGTAAATACATAAAATATCAATACAGCTAGAGTACACCATATATATATATATAAGGATTACATAAGAAAATGCATGCACTTATTTTCATTGTGGTCCTTGATGCCTGGCTATAGTGTATGTAATGCATTAATTGGTATCCTGTGATATCTTTCAACTGACATAAGCCAACTATTATTCTGTATTTACCAATGTATGTATATATTCTCACCACAGCAATATATAAATACATAATATGTCACTTGAATTATTATATTACTAGATGCCACACTGCAACCCACGAATGAGACTGAGAGGAGGCAGAGGAGGGGCTAGAGGCGGTCACCCAGGCCAGGCAGACACAGGGAGAATACATAGTCTGCGGGAGGGCCACATTTGATCAATTCAGGTAATTTCAAATTTATAACAATCAATCACGTATAAGTTATCAACAAATTTTAATGTGCACATTTAAATATACATTTATTTTCATACACATTTTAATAATAACATCTTAGACATGAAAAACTAGGTTGACTTCTGCACTTGTATATTATACCCAGTGTATCAACACATACATATTAATATACCTTTAAAAAGTATTTAGCATATATGGCGATGACTCTGAAATAAATTTATAAAATAAATTATTCATTCTTGAAGAAGGTAGACATACATAGTATGAATCTATGAATACTTGACGAGGAAAATACACTGTTAGCTTCACAATAACACCTCATTTTGTTATTTCCAACATTCACCTTGACCATTAAATCTCAGGCTTAAAATGTCAAACATGAATATGTGTAGTAGTTACACATGACAGACATTGACATGAATTTGTATACTGAAAACAAAACAAAGTTTTACTGATTAGCAGAATTCATATCAGTCTGTAATATTGACTACTACCACCTAGTAAAGAAAAATAGTAAAACAAATTCACCATTTTGAAAAATAGCATATTCCACTAATGTCTGCATGCTGTATCAACCCACCCCCTTCCTCCACCCGGAACAACCCCAGTAAACACCGACTGTTCCTAAGATATCAACATGTATAGATGCAGGTGTAGTAGAACATTTCTTGCTGCCTCTTTTCTTGTGAAATGCTGTAGATCATTCATGAAACATTATTTTATATTTACTGATTATGACGATGAACAACTCCATAATTATTTACTCCCAACACTACTACTATGATACCTGTTTTTGTATACTGAATATATGCTTTTCTTTACAGGAGATTGAACTAGTGTGCTTAGTACTACTAGCTCTCCAAGTTAATATGGCATACTGGGCAGTTGTATATCCAGGATCTCGGACAAGATTCTACAGCCATGCAATATGCTGCATATTAACAGTTTGTCATGTGAATGTCCACCGAGTGATCCCAATTGTGTCGCATCCGTGACAGATTCCCCAGTGCCGATGGGGTGTACACTGGCTTCCAGATCAGTCAGTTAGCTTGACTGACTGAAAACCAATGTAGAATGCAGGTTGCTTGACATAAGAATGTGGTGCCGCCTGACTAGCTCTGCAGTTGGTGATGGAACGGTGGGTGCCAGGGTCTGGCAGATATGGCATGAGTCTTCGGACAACAACTTTCAACGCTGTGAGAGAGGTTCAGTGTCGAGCATTCTTCAGTGAACTACATCATACCAGCTTCCTGACTTTTTGCTGTACATCTGCATCTACCTATACCGGAGAAAAAGTGACAATTAGCACGGCTCTGACATGTATGATATTTTTATACGTGACAACACATTTATCAAAAATCAATAATACAAGGTATTTGTATTCAATTCAACTATAACATTTAGCAGTGTCCATAAAAAAATACATGAATTATCCAGCATTGTTGCAGTGGTAGGGTTTCATTGTCTTTGTGTTGCTGATAGTCAGTGGCAGTCAGAGTTCTTGCAACATATACCAGGTACTTGTTATGTACAACACAAGTTTGTGATGAAGTAATGGTATTGAAAGCCTTTTCACAGTTTTCAACAACAATCTGTTGATACACTGACAGCAGCATTTTACTTGTTTAAATTATCTATGTATCATGAGGACTGTTATATATTTGTCATGCCACATACCATTTTTTATAAATGATTCTTTTTTACACTGTTTTATATTTTCACAAATAATTTACATTAATTAAACAACACTTGTGTAAGGTTAGTTCTGATATGGTGTAGTATCCAGTCCTCAGGATTGCTCAAAGAGCTTTACACTTTATTCCCTGGCAGACCTGTTAAATCGAAAACACCACCTTGACTTATGTGGGAAGCATTCAGCCACACTGAAATTAATATGCGAAGACTATCCACCAGTAGCAGGTACTCTTCATGCAGCTCAGTAAACTGGAGCAATGTAGCATGTAGTGATTGTATATGTAATTCTTAGTCACATGGCGATGACCCTGTCTAGTCTCGTCACTATTTTTGCGAGTTGTAAACACACCAAGCATTGCACAAACTACTTTAATTTTTGAACTTGATATCATATTGATGTTTTTTTAACAAAGAATCGTAATATAGTTATTTTATTTGATATTACATTTGTTCAACTAAACATCTTTCTAAGTAATTTTTTCTCATTGGTTTACATTTTATGGGCATTAAATATTAAAAATTGATGTTAATTACACATGACTGTTTAGTCACTAATTTTGTGAGTTGTAAATATATAAGGCATGTATAAACTAATACTAGCATTTGATATCACATGTACTAGTGTTGTTTTTTTGTAACAAAGAATCGTGATAAAAGTAACTGTTTGTTTTTTATATGTACCTGACATTTTGTCAACCTCTTCCTAATTTTTGTTTCTGTTGTTGCTTTGCATTTTATGTGCATGTGATGTGTATGTGATATTAAAAATTATTACATTATACATATCAAGTGCAGTGATTGTACCTGTAGTTGTATTGTGCTTTTAATTTTGTAGTCAATCTCATCAAATAGTTTCAATAAAATGTTTGTACTTGACATTGTCTTTACTTTAATTCACATGCATTTCTAACAACAATATGCAATTTAACAAGGACACCCATTACTGCAAAATGCAGACAAACAAAACTATCACATACAGGGGTGGATCCAGAAATCGTGCCTGGGGGGCACAAAAACCTCCACTGGCGGCCTAACCAAATGGTGTACTCTAAATTTTGCCATTACCGAGCTGCCATAACTATAACTTCAGCCGCTCTGCTGTCTCGGCTGGAGTGGTGATATCGGAAGATGGGGGGGTGCTATTGAAACATTTTTGCCACTGCATAGGCATGATTATTATGAAAGTACAATCATTCGAAGGTTTGGCTATATTGTTTCACATGTATTTACTTGCACTGTATATACGAATTTATGTTTGCAACAGAAATATTCCAAATAATTTTTTTATAAATAGAACTTTAAATTCAAAAAGTGAACTGCAAATGATTGAAAGTTTCCAAAGATGGTGTAAATGTATCCACATAAGATTGGTCAGAATAAAACATAATTGTTAAAACCAATCACATATGTTTGGATATCTTCCAATTATTATGCTATGATTTATATGTATATTTATATATCACGTTTGCATAGCAGCAATTAATACTTACGTTTGTTCTAACTGTCCTGAGCTGCATCCAGCTGCAGGAAGTGACTGAACACCTGAGTTGCCTTTGCTACGACCACTGAAGCTCGATAGAGCCACCTCAGATCTTGTCATATGTGATGGCTGCAGTGGTGTTGAGGTAGTTCGCTTTTTTGTGTTAAAGCTGTCAAACAAAGTCATGAATTGGAATATGGAATGGGTCAGATTATTTGTGAAAATGAACATGGTTTGACAGCACTACTACCCGTCAATATATATAATATTATATGTGTGTGTGTGGTATGTAACTTGTAAACTTTTTAATTTCATTAACTTAATTAAATTAGGTAAAAATATGTTGCACAGTCTTTTGCCCAATGGTCATTTGTCAAGCACTCAAGTGTGAAAAGGTCATTTGCCCAGTTGTTAAACAATTACAATGATATGAGAGTGGCAAAGTTATTATTGTATATATATTGTAAAAGTGTAGTACGTAACAAACAAATAGACAATTTACAAGTGTCAACTTATTAACTAAGTACAGGTAGAACACAGATGGGCTGGAAAGAAGGTTACAGGAAACAAAGTCACAAAGTAATTTTATTCGAAAAACACAGCTAATTAATGAGGAGGACATTTGGCTGGCAGTGTCCACAAAGTTCTACTGTTTACTCAGAGGGTGGATTACCACCTGTTACCATCCAAGGATCAATATACCCTTTGTCCTTTAGCTGGACTGCAAGGTTCCACTGCAAGCTGGCTAAACTTGTCTAAAGGCTGGCTGAGTCACTGTAAGAAGATTCCAGCAGTTAGTCATGTCTCTTATAAGAGCAACAAAGGCATTTTATTATGGATTTCCTGGTTTTATTTAACAAACAAAAATGATTATGGCCTTTCAACTACTTGCAACTGTGGTTATTAACTAGAGGTTTCTGACTGAAAAAGTATGTTCATTGAAGCGAAGCCTCTGTGGTTTCAGTATCATCAACGTGCAAACAATTTGTAAACTGTCTTGACAGAAACCTACCTGCCAACCCTGACTGTATTTGAATTGAATCATGCAAAGTAAGATGAAGTGAATTAATTAAATGAAATGGAAAATACATTTACAAAATTGTTCTACAAAATGTATGAATGTAGAAGTATAATATTAATAATGGCTTTATTCACAGACTCCATGCAACATACAAGTTTTATAGTTGTGTTATAAACAACAGTTACAATGTACAGAATAAAAATCACCCGTCAACAAAATGTATATACAGGGAACTGAACCAGTATTTCCATAATCTAGACATGTATTTCACGTTACTATTAATAATGCTACGAATCAATATGTTTTTGTGAACTGCAGTCGGCATATAGATCTATATATGTTAAATTTCTAATAACAGCAGAACAGTTAGGTAAATTATTATTAACAAACATTTCACTAGCACTATAGTATCTGTCATAACCTAACACCATTCGAAATATATTGTTGTAAAAGACATACAATTTCCTGATAGCATGTTATTGATAAATTGTAATGTTTCGGATGTGTTTTTTTCGTGAAAGACCAAAATAAAAAACAACAAAAAACAGAACTTCTATAATTTACATATACAAAAGAATTTGTAACTTAACAAAACATGGGCTGCAATTCTTTGTATAGTAATGGCAATTATCTGCTCTCTCACATAAATCAGTCGCAAGCTATCGATACATGTTATTGTTATGGACATTTTCACAGTATTGAGGGGTGGTGGTTTTCTGAACATAATAAGCAACATAATAATTCATATTATATTCATACGAATAAATACGGGTGGCTGACTCCTTTGAAATTACTAACCTGTCTCTAGAAGTTTTGCGAACGCAGCGTCTGTTCTTAGACTTAGTACGTCTTATTCCAGCTATTTCTTTTATGACTTGTGAAGTTGTGTGTCGTACTACAAATCCATATTGGTTTATCCCAAATAAACCGTCTGGCGCGAATATTGTCGTTGTATGCGTAATTTGGCCCTTTTTCGCTGAGTCGGTGGCATATGTCCGAGGACGTCCCATTGCCGGCGTAAATGCCATAAAATAAGAACGTGTTATATAAACACTTGCGAACACTGTATTATCAACAAAAACGGCTTGATCGAGGCACCAATCTTGAGGGTCAGAGGTCAGTCTCGCCCAAATTCGCGAACACGATACTATTATATCAAGTTTCCACTTCCAGATGCATGTCCAAGTTCAAGTAAGTGTTGGTAGTTTTGACTCATTCGACGCGAAACCAAATTCGAAATAGTTCGCAGTTTGTTTATTAATTTCAACAAAACGAAGTGCACAAGTGCAACAATGAACTAGGATACAATAATGGATACTTGATAACTTTGCTTTTCGGGAAATTATTCAGAAAAGTGAGGACGATAAAATTGAACTGATATTGCAGGTTTAACAATATCTGCCTGAATTGGGGGGAGTTAAACGATGTGGAATGACATTTATTATTTATGAATGATATCAATTGATGGAATCAATAGACAATAGATTAAATCATTAGTATAACATTTGCAAACAAAATGCACATATATCGGCGAAATCGTTGTGGGCCCGGATTCTACACAAAGTGACAAATGCCTGAAAGTGAGTGACAAACGGTGGCGCCACCTCTCGCAGTCCGGGTAATCGAGTTTACAAGCGTAGCCTTGGGCTTGGCCTGGGTCCACACATAAATTTCACATTATATCGCCCACACAACAGTCAACACATACACACGCACGCATGCGACTTACATTGCTTTCGCTCCTTCAGAGGTATAATGTGCTGAATGATATCATCGTCGCCAGCAAATGTGACGTAAATTTTCTTACGGCACTGGAGCGTCATTTCGGCGGCTCGTCACGAGAAATATTGTTCCACCAACTTACCACCCACCTGTCGGCAAAAACATGAAATACGCGCGCTTTTCCTCGATTACCCACGATCCGTTGTGTGGCGCCACCTTTTATGTCGTTAGATAAATAGAGTCAATGACCTTCTTGTTGAGAAGGCATATTTTTTCACGTGGAGCTGACCCAATGTCGTTCGGAATTTTGACTTGACGCGTGCAAGCCCTAAACCGGCGTCTCTGAGGAATAGGCCGTGGTTGACAGACACATTAAGGTTCCACCACTCTCGTGTAGAGCGCAGTGGCGTAGGCAGGATTTTGTATTGGAGGGGGCCATCCGGCATTCACGCAAGCAATGAGTAGCGGGATATGACACACGCACGCACACACACACGTATGTATGTATATATACATGTGTGTTTGTGTGTGTGTGTGTGCGTGCGTATGTGTGTGTGATGAGGCGCTGGCGTTCAACCAGCGACTTCATAACAAACCCCTACCGCCGCGGCGGCGTCGAGTGAGCTTCACAAAAATGTCCATGTCATTTAACAAGATTTAACAAGATTGCCACCCAGAGAATTAACTCTAGGTGGCAGGTGGACAAGGAAGCCCTTTGGCTTATCGAGAGTCCGACCCTTTTATCTATGTGTATCCCGCCCGTCTGAGGTATGTGTCGATTTTATTTTTAAACATATTCACGCTACTAGCACCCACACAATCAGCAGATAATCTGTTCCATTCGTTTACAGTCCTTTGTGAAAATGAAAACTTTCTTATATCTAATCTACTCTGCTCCTTTGCTAATGTAACTTCATGTCCTCTAGTCCTTCTATCTTTCTTAACTGAAAAAAAATTATTTCTATCAATATTTTCATAACCATTCAATATTTTAAACACTTCTATCTGATCTCCTCCCAATCTCCTGGTCTCTAGTGTTGTTAAACCGCATTTTTTAGGCGTATTTCGTAACTAAGATCCCTCAGTTTTTGTATTATTTTAGTTGCTCTCCTCTGCACTCTTTCTAGCATATCTATGTCCTTCCTGCGATATGGCCTCCACGCTTGAATACAATATTCTAAATGAGGCCTAACTATTGTTTTGTACAGCGGTATTATTAGCTCTTTTTCCTTATACGTTATGTTTTGCCTAATTAATCCAAGGATTTTATTTCCCTTTGAAGCTGCAATTCCGCACTGCTTTGAAACCTTCATATCAGCACTAATGGTTAACCCTAAGTCCTTTTCTTTTACAGTAGTACTTAGTACATTACTCCCCATTGTATATTCTACCTCTTCGTTCCCATGTCCTGTGTGGAGGCATTTACATTTCCCAAAATTGAACAGCATTTGCCACTTTTCAGACCATTTGATCAACCTGTCAAGATCATCTTAAAAATGCTGTCTATCTCCATCACACATGTCATGTGTAACGTTGTCGCTTATTAAAATTAAGTAATTCACGATACGAAGTTCCGACTACCCAGTGGAAAATCTAGATAAATTGCTTTGGCCGTAACGTGCAACTATATCTCAGTCCAGTAACTATTCATCTTGCCGGGCAACTATCATTTTGCATCCTTGTGTTGATATATAAATAGGCATTAGCCATCAAGCACATTGTGAATGATGACATTTTCGTTACCCTGTCACCTCTTGGGCTGCAGCCTGCTGGATGCTTATCACCTACCGCAGAAGCATCGGATTCCTCCACTTTGGGTAACTCAATTCCATCTGAATGATGACAAATTTCTCTGCCAATGATTTGGGAGTCTTACACAGGCACCCCTATAACCTCTGCACCTTATCACTCTATAAATCAGGCAACTAGTTATATATCTTCACTCCCCTACCTTCCTAATTTTCCGGGATTGGGGGGGGGGGCATGGCCCCCTTGGCCCCCCTCTGGCTACGCCACTGGTAGAGCGGCAGGTACTTCGCAAAGTTTTCAGCTACTCTGTGACGGCGGGGGGAGTGGGCAACAACCCTAGAGTACGTGTCGCCTCGCTGTTGACAATGTTGCAGGCGATGTCGGGGTGGAGTTCTCGAAACGTCAGGTTTATGGCGATCTTGAGCAGAGCATTGTCAGGTGCTCTGTTTCATAGTTCCAGTCGACGCCAAAAACCACTTGTTTGAGCAGCTCCTAGAGGCTCCGGAAACATATACTGCTCATGAAGCAGCTCAGCTTGATCGGTGACAGAGCTTATCTCCACTCCTCTACTGGCAGCGCGCTCGGGCTATGGACCTTCGCGACACGCACAGCAATCTCGTGGAATTAAGATGACGAACCCCTACCAGTCATTACACCGCTCCTCCAGTCGCGTGCGGAGAACTCTGGTCGTGTTACGTTGTCCTACGATCGTGACAGGCAGAACTGGTGCTTGTGAAACACGGTGGATATAGGAGTGAGGGCGCAGTATAGGTCTTCTAGATCTCGAAAGGAGTAGTAAACGTCAAGGTCGTTGAGCATACTGAAGTGCTCTCGACCACGTCCCGCTCTCGTGCTTCGTGTTTCATCTTGCTCGTGAAATAGCCTAGCAGGTGTTTTCGAGTGTAACTGTCACAGCTTTCGGGGGTGCTGTTGGAGATTGTTTGCCGTGACGTTCCATGTGTTTTCAGGAGTCGTAGTCAACCCGTGGATGTTATCGTACATGACGTGGGAAGACGAGGGGCGGGAGGGGAGGGATACTATTAGATGTTGTCGTACATGACGTGGGAAGACGAGGGGCGGGAGGGGGAGGGATGCTATTATATGTTGTCGTACATGACGTGGGAAGACGGCGGGTAGGAGGGGGAGGGATGCTATTAGATTTTGTCGTACATGACGTGGGAAGACGAGGGGCGGGAGGGGGAGAGATGCTATTAGATGTTGTCGTACATGACATGGGAAGACGAGGGGCGGGAGGGGGAGGGATGCTATTAGATGTTGTCGTACATGACGTGGGAAGACGAGGGGCGGGAGGGAGAGGGATGCTATTAGATATGTTGTCGCGGTGACGTTCCGCCCATAATATCCCAGCATATGGGCCTGCATTTTCATATGGATCATACATCAATGCGTGATTTGATTACGCCCATGGCCTACATTATTGTTCCAAACATACACCCTCAGGCACTTTTAAAAAATGGCATACCTGAATGAACGTTTTTGAAATAAAAAACCTAGGTAGAAAATTGCTATTGGATCTAAAACCGATCAATATGCCATACTAAGTTAGGGAAATGGTCTTTACAGTTGCACACGGGTTAAATAACGTCCTGAAGACATCGATTCTAATCGTATGTGGGCCCTTACCCTTTTATCCGCGGATGCCGGGTAAAATGCCAGGTAGATGCCTAGTATGCCGGGTAGGCCCTCCGGGCCGCCCAGCATTAAAGGGAATAAAAACATCTATTGCTTGAATTCATGTTACATTACATCCTGCTATCTATTTCCACGCCCACCAAACAAACAAAAATCAAAAAAATTCAGTGAATTAGAAATTCCACATTTTATGCTGTACATCCGGACATTTTCGAATATGCATATTTTTGGCGCGCTTTTCGGGATGCCGAGATGTGACGTCACTTATGACTCAAACTCGCATCAGGCCGACCCTTTCCATGCATTCAGAGCATGTTTACAAGTATAGTTTTTGGGTCGAAACGAGCGTCAGAATGAGTTATTGTGCAATTTTCCAACGTAATACAAACTTCATACATCGATATTCTAGTGATATTATGAGATTTTACACGTTACTTTCTGTAGCTGGATACGATATATGTTTGCTATGTATGTATATTGGTGTACATTATCTCCCGTTGGTTGCATTCGATATAATTATTCTGAAAACGAGCCCAAGCTCGGCGAAACCTAGTCGACTTGTACTACAAGTTGTACGCTCATTCGCATTCATTGTTTTGAATAAAATTGAATTCATGTGGAACCGTAAGATAACTGCTTGTTCCTCTATGATGACTAGTGTTTGTATTACATCGGATTATTGCATAACAACTCATTCTGACGCTCGTTTCGACCCCAACTTTATCCATGTAAACATGCTCTGAATGCATAGAAAGGGTCGGCCTGCTGCGAGTGTGAGTCATGTGTGACGTTAAGATACCACGTGATCGCCTAGCTCATTAAAAAAAAAAATTCCGCGGGAATCGCTACACAGACGGGTTTAAAATCGAATTTATGCTACAAATGTATTTTTCTGTATTGTTTTAATGTTCTCGAATGTTACATGCAATATTAAACTTTCTGTATACATGGAAAACGGATTTTAGCTAATGCCTTGTTTTTATTTCCTTTAATGTCGAGTCCGGGTGGATACGACGCTTATGGCTGCGCAACCAAAACAGACTGGCAATGAGCTTCGTGTGTTTGAACAGACCAGGAAACTGTTTCGTCGGCAAATGCATATAGTAAAACTCTACAAGCGTCATCTCTTTGGCAATAGTGTTGAGAGTCACATATACGTATTGTAGTTTTGTTTAACTCTATCCGCACAGCTTCCGGCCATCATCGAGTTTCACGTGGAACGGGGTTGGAAAATAAGACAACTCCTCGCTGCGGGTCCTAAGATTGGCAACGTGATCTCAAATTCTGGTACTTCTGTACCTTTCTGCTCCGTGAAAACCCAACAATCCCATGTCCCAGCTCACAGCGCTTATATGTGCGGAGGAGATCTTCATACTGCGTAGTCATCTCGGCCAGATGGTGTTGGAACTGCCGGTGATTTAGGCCACGAGCGCGAACGTAGTTTACGGTCTTCACGATGGCGCACATTGCGTTACCTTTCCATTTACTTGGCTTTCAGGCTGTCTTAAGGGGTGATGGAGCAGTTCTTCCAACCAAGGAAGTTGAAACTACTGTTGTCATCCCGCGGGCCACATTGTGAACAGTTTCAATTTTAGTCCGTGGGCCGCATTTGGCCCTCGGGCCGCAGGTTGCCGACACATGTATTAGAGTAAGCGATCAGTGTGTTCAAGTCAAGGGGGGCCTGACTGTTCTCAATCCATCACCTATTTTGGGGAATGTGGACCAATGTCCCACTTACCATTTCATGAAACGGGCACGCAAACTCGAACGCCCGCACGCCCCCCATCCACACGCCTGCACGCACGCACACACACAAACACACACAGTCCCTTTTTATCGGGTTACCCTTCGAGGCCTACACACTAGAAGGTTAAGGTAAAGCGTGATTGTGGAGGGAGTAATCAGACCGACCGGGGAAGGCTAACAACAAGTTTGTAATAATGCCTCTAATTTGTATGTTGGAAATGTCCTCTTCTGAGAAACAACAAATTATGACTTGATAAAAAAAACCCGCCTAAACGAAGGGGGTGTCCGTGCACCTGACGGACACTCCCTGGATCCGGCTGTGCCTATTAACCTTATAACATCTGCACCAAAAAAACAAAAAACGATCACACATTAATCAAACATTATCTTTGTAATTAAAAATAGGGTCTACATCCTGTATCACAGGTATTTTGTAAAGGGGTTGACTTGCACGTCCTTTTGTAATGGAAATCCAATTTATGTTCCAGACTTCAGAAACATGTATTTATAATTCGAGTCCCCCGGAGTTGTTATTTAACTTCCGCGGCGCCGACTCCCGGAGTGCCAACTCCCGGAGTCTTTACATGTTAGTACTACGAACGATTCGGAATGTACCATACATGATCTATATTGGTTCAGTTGTACAGGCCTGTAGGCAGCCCCCAATCCACCATGCTACCGATCTGCCTCTAGAACCCCAGACCACATGCCGTAGGGGGTTGGCTTGCATTAAACAAAAAGACCATTTCTTACACATTTTACCGAATTTCTAAACTCAACAGTTGGCAGGTATATTATTCTTCTTCTACGGTGTCGTCCTGAATTTGTCCGTCACCCACTGACTGTTATACTTCCCTCTTTACACACACGCACATGCACATGCACGCACATTTGCATACGTTCTTGAAATTGAATTATCGAAAATGGATATTAAAATTAATTGTTTTATGGGATGTTTCAATTGTAACAGATGCCAGGCTGATATGCGGCGTCCCTCTGAGCCAGACCAATTTGTGAGCTTAGTGCAAATCTAACTACATTTATTAGTCATGTATCGATCTACTCGTAACTGCATAAAACAAAAAATGAAAAATCACAGGGCTGCTCGCGTAGCACCCCGGAGAGGTGGACAGCATTGTGTGCTGATTACTTGCTTGCTGGTGTCCGTCACTGTTAGTCGTGTTGCTATGAAGTAGCATCTTTAGCTCCACGGTTTTTCAAGTCGAAGAAATTCGGTAGGCCTACAGTTTAGGAGAACTGAACTTCTTGGCTCAACACGTAACTGCCGTAACCTTCTTGCCTTCAGGCCCCGCGGAAATTATTCCTCTATAAGCAACATCTACCCGGGTGGCTACGCTGAGAATCAATGTTATGGTACAAATGCACAGACCAAACTTTTTTGCGGTTTTTTTCAACTCCCTAATTACTCAGGCCATCTCAGAAACATACATCACCCGGAGCCGCGGGACAGAGTGGTTCTTTGTCAGATACACAGCCTATCCATTACTTTTCAATGTGCGCATGTTCTGCCATCGTAGGACGCTGTTGTGTCGTCTTCCTCACTGTAAAGTAATTCGCAGCGATCATCTTTGGAAATGGTTGCTATACTACAACGTAGCGGAAATTAGCGATGGTCGAGTACCTAATTTGTTGTCTTTGACTTGTTCTATAAGCATGTCAAATATCAGGTCCAAAATGTTGGTATCAGTAAAGTTACACCTGCATCCAAGAGTCTACATATTATAGTCGCTGAGTTAGCACCAAATGAAAACTAACATTGACAGTACCTGTGGATAAAGATCATTAGTGTCATCCTCGTCTTCTTCCCGTAATGTTTACCTCGCACGGACGCGTGGAAAGTTCGATCTGTATCAATATCTAATTCAACTGTATATCAGGGCCGTAAACATGTTCCAGCGACAGGTGAGCTGTGTAGTAGACGTTGAACCCATTTTCTAGGCTTTTTTTAAAATTGGCTCCTGGTCCATGAATTAGCAAACGCATGAATAATGCATAACAGTTGTTTTGCTAATGCATGTTCAGTTGTGCATGTCCCTGTACTAAATCTTCCAGGGGTTTGTGTCCGTGTGGTGTGGTGTGTGGTGTCCGTGTGGTATGGTGTATGTGTGCGTGTGTGATGTGGTGTGGTGTGTGCGTGTGGTGTGGTGTGTGGTGTGGTGAGGTTTGCGTGTGGTGTGGTGTGCATGTGGTATGGTGTGTGTGTGCGTGTGTGTGGTGTGTGCGTGTGGTGTGTGTGTGTGTGTGTGTGTGTGTGTGTGTGTGTGTGTGTGTGTGTGTGTGTGTGTGTGTGTGTGTGTGTGTGTGTAAGCCAATGTTAGTTATTTCATAATTTAATTGATAGTAAATTTATTTCTCAGTTGAACCTTTGCCAAATAGATTATACCAAGAGGTTGATAGCATGTTTCCGTTTCGTATAGTTTGCGGTCAACCATTGCGCCTCTACTACCAACGTGTGTTGGTCAATCGGCTTACCTCCCTCAGAGACATGTCAACTTCGGTGTTTTAATCGTTTGATCGCAATCACAATAGACGCAAATTAATCCACCATGTTCGATTTTGATTATATTTTAAACTGAATGGTGTTTACGACAGAGCCTCCTAGCTGCATGCAGGGCCTGGATTCTCTAATCATACGTTCAGCCGTGACCGCAACAAGCGAGACACTGGGCCAGCGCGGAAACAGAGTTGATAGAAGTTCCGTGCGGACCTATGCGAGTGTTGTGGGTTCCACATGCACTGGTTAAGCGTGTATGCATGGTGCACCGACATGCGTGCATGTCCCCACAGTCACCACTCAGTTATCAAACTATTGAAAAAAATAACTGGGAAGTCAGATTAATTTCTTGATATCATATCCAGACGTAGTCCAACACACACACGCACGCACACACACACACGCACACACAAACACACATTACGCTTGGCAGGCAAATGATGTGTGTAGGAGCAGGCAGCTCTGATTACAACCGTCAATTATGACTGGAGTAGTGTCTTGGGTTGAACGCACTAAATAACGTAGACTCTTTGAATTAATAAAACACCAGCTATTTATTTGATGTCAGTGTAAAACACATATTCCCACAATGAATTCACAAACGAATGTTTGCATTAATCAGTAAAGACACAGACAAATTCAAGGAACACTTGTCTCGTGTCTAATGCATTATTCAACCAATACCGTAAATAACACAAACTGCCACTGAATATAATACTCTGTACAATAAATAATGGTTTAATCAGTGTTGTGACTGTACATCTGTTAAGCGATTATCACATAATTGGATCGTTCTGATATGTTATTTTTCCTGTTCACCTGCGTGAACTATTGTGTTCAACACTGTTCAGATGTAGTTTATATACATGTACGTTCAGATGACGGGATTTATAATAAAACAAATCATATTATATTAAAAATGTCCAATGCTAACAATTATAATAAATATTGTGTGCTTTACTATGGCAACAACGTACAGTTGCGTGTGTTTACACTTTACATAGACTTAAATGGTACAACGTAAGAAATTACGAGTGTAAATGGCAGCGACGTTATGCATTGGACTTTCTCTTTCGGATCCCGACAGGCGGCAGCTCTGTTGATCACTTTCACCGAACCTGACACCATGTTACAAACGAGTCCACACACTGGTATGCGGGGAGAATTCAGCAAAGCGTAATTCAGCCGCCATATGTCTGGTTCCGATAAAGAAGTCAAACGCATATTTTATAATGGTGTATTGTAGTGATGTTTGTTATGCAACTGGAATGTATAGAAACATCAGAATACGTTATCATATTTACAATGATTATCTTGGAGTACTGGCACCAACGTCCAGGATTCATTGGCAGGTGTGTTTCAGCAATGAACGCGAACTCATCAGTCTTCACATCGAGGAAATACTGTGGGAGGAGGTGTCACATGACAATTACAAATGCGGATTCTATTGTGCACGTTTGACGGCAAAACAGTTGCTCTGCTTATGGCGCTTGCGTATTTTATATCAAACAATCACTTTGGCTGGTGGCACGAATGATAATTGTAGTTTCACATTATCCCGTCCTCGTAAGCCGTTTATCAGAGCGGCTGCGTAGCGAAGTTCGATTCAACTATGTGACCTATATAGCAACATGGAGGCATATCATAGCACTAAAGTCGATCAGAAGAACGCAGGGTTTGTGTGCTCAATGATACAATGTCGACACGACGCCTTCACACTCCTGTAAGCTTCGACGCTCAACTGACAGTCCTGCAAGTTGAGCTGCCGAAGTTGTCGACAGTACTGCGCCAGCGACGCCACGCCGGCATCCGTGATGCGCGCGCACGATTTCAGACTCAACTTGCGCAGATGCTGGCACTTCTCGGCGAGCGTGCGCAGCCCGTCATCGGTGACGTCACTCTTGCCGACGTCCAGCGACTTGAGTCCCGAATTGGTGCGCGCGAGCTGGCGCAACGTCACATCCGTGATGCCCTCGCAGCCGCGCACATTCAGGTAGCGCATCTTCCGGCAGCGCGCCGCTATGGCGATAATACCGGCGTCCGTAATTCGCGTGCATTTGGCAACGCTCAAATACCGAAGGCTCTCGTCCAGCTTCCCTAAATCTCGCGCGCCGAAGTCTGTCACCGCGGGGCAGTCGCTGATGCTGAGCTCGCGCAGGCCCGGGCAGTAGTTGGCGACGAACTGGACGCCGAGGTCACCGACTCGGACACACCGTCGTACGTAGAGGTGAGTGAGTTGGCAGCAGAAGGAGGCGATCAGCTGTAGGCCGGAGTCGTCGAGGCCGGTACAGTCCGACATGTCGAGGCGCTGAAGGTAGACCTGCTTGCCGTAAGCGCTCGCCTGGATCGTCGCCTCGGGGGTGAGGCACACGCATGTGATGTTGTCACAACCTGGGGAACATAGACATACAGTGAGTGCCCACGAGTAGCTGACTTAGGCGGCTCTTCGAGAACAAGATTGTTAAGTGTTAATTGAATAGCAACAACAACAACTACAACAACAAAGTATAATAATAATAATAATAATAAAAGTTCCAAGAGAATAAACCAAACTTAGCCTCCAAGTATATCTTCGTGCAGATACGTTATTTACAAACTTCAACTACAAAATAACAATGATGAGCTGATTTATATGTTGACAACGAGGCCTACATTATGACCATTACATATTCATGCATTTTTGAACAAGTCCGTCTGGCGCATGTATTGTTGTGATTCTTGAAGACATGCGTTCAGTTATATACTATCTTATTATTATTGTGCGGTGAATAGTATGATCACGTGCCCTACCATCAGAACTTGATCAACGCGACAAAGTAAGGTCAGATAGCAACCACCCTCAACAGATAAATCAGTAGAATTGTACAAAACCCTGACATCACAAACAGTGAACGACCCACGAGACCAGGACCCAAAGGATACGTCATCTTTACACCAAGACCTGTGATAGTTAATGTTGTCTCCGAAAGTATAACTGCTGTGACACTCACCGGCGACATTCAGCTGTTCCAAGTTGACGCATCTGGAGACGACTTCGAAGAGCGCGATGTTAGTGACGTCAGCACATCCGTGGATGTCGAGATTGCGCAGCTCGGGACAGCGCCGTGCGATCGTGTAGAGTCCTTTATCCGTGAGGTGGACAGATCCGCTTAGCCGTATTGACTCGACCATCACACACACGGTCGGCGTGTCGAAGCTCAGGCGCCGGGTTAACGCTTTCAATGCCTTGTCGACGTTTATCTTTGCATCAGTGGCGCCATCTATGCGAATGCAGCGCCACAGTGCGGAGTTCCACGCGAGGCTCCACCACCGTCGACAGACGCGAGCACACCGACACAGCTGGTCGCTGTTGAGGTGCGACAGAATACAGCTGACAGCGGAGTCCGGGAGGCGAGAAAATGGCGGCCTGTCGTCGTACGGCGACTGGTCGCCAGGGGACGCGTTGTGGTAGCTGATGACGCGGGGCTCGTGCGGCGACGCGCATCGCTGGCGCCACCTGGAGGGCCTCGGCGGTTGCTGTATTCGCTGTTCGACTGTTCGTTGCGTCATGTCGGCTTCCCGTGCCCACTGCGTGCCGTTGGCCTTCCGGGCGGTGGTAAAGCGGACAGTTCGCGTGGGCGCTGCCACGCCATTCCGCGACCAGCCGATGGGCGGCCGCCGGGTGAGGCAACCGACCGCGGACGAGTCGGAACTGTCACAGGACGACGACGAGGTGCTAGACGACCAATGGCGCTGCACTCGCCTCCTACACGCGTCGCCTCTGCTCGGGCGACTGTCGTTGCCACGGCGGGCTCTCACGACGTATGTTCCTTGGTTACACACGGGCGTCTGCAGGCACTGGGAACCGCAGTTCGCCGAAGTCCGCTGTAGCGCCGCGTCGCGTCTATCAGCCCCGGACAGCCCGCAAGGTGTCGCCACAAAATGACCCCCACCGCCGCTAGGTATCGCTGCTGGTTGACTCACAGTGAACGTCTTTCCTCGTTGAATGACACAGTTTGGCGCGATTGGTTTACTTACGTCAGGCGTTACACACCGCTGTCTGGACACAATAGTGTTAGGTCCATCAGAGCTGAGCTGTAGACAAGACCCGAGCATCCGGTCATCTGGTGTGCCACAGCGCTCACTCACCCACCTGCCGGACCCGTGTTGACCCACCACCTGACTCATCGACCCTGCTAATGCCCCCGACACACAATTACCATCAAAGGGGGTTTCACAACGGTGCGTGATCGATGGGCGCTGACAACTACTCAATGCGGTCGTTTGACTTCGCTGCGTGGTATTCAAATCGGCCACGTTATGTCCATCGCCGGGAGCTTGGTGCCGCTCGCCAACGTTGTCTTCAGAGACGCGTTCGACGACAAGTTCATTCAGTCGCACGTTATAGATCCCGCACTCGTAACTGTTGCTGTCACTCACCGACACCGCGCTGTCTTCGGGCGAGGCGCAGTTGTCATTGACCGTCTGCCCTCGCTCCAACCGGTCATGAATGTCTTCGAAGTTTTCATAAGACCCCATACGACATATCGACGCAGACATTGTTCTGCCCGTGTAGGACGGGGGCGGTGGGTATATGTCGTCGACCTGCGATTTGTACAACGACGGTCGATCATGTTCGGCAATGTTTGTCGAGTCGCCGGACTCTTGCGAATGGTGTTCGGGCCCGTTCGGGTTGTGTTCGTCGGAGAAGACGCCGGAACTGGAATCGTGCGGCGACTCGATGACGTAAATGCGATCTGAAACACGATGAAGACATTAACTACAATGACTACATTTACTTTACCTTTACACACACCCAAGGCGCTACAAAGAGAGAGAGAGAGAGAGAGAGAGAGAGAGAGAGAGAGAGAGAGAGAGAGAGAGAGAGAGAGAGAGAGAGAGAGAGAGAGAGAGAGAGCGAGAGCGAGAGAGAGAGAGAGAGAGAGAGAGAGAGAGAGAGAGAGAGAGAGAGAGAGAGAGAGAGAGAGAGAGAGAGAGAGAGAGAGAGAGAGAGAGAGAGAGAGAGAGAGAGAGAGAGAGAGAGAGAGAGAGAGAGAGAGAGAGAGCGCGAGAGAGAGAGAGAGAGAGAGAGAGAGAGAGAGAGAGAGAGAGAGAGAGAGAGAGAGAGAGAGAGAGAGAGAGAGAGAGAGAGAGAGAGAGAGAGAGAGAGAGAGAGAGAGCGAGAGCGAGCGAGCGAGAGCGAGCAAGGAACATTAACAACATCAACACAAAAACAAATTCATACTCGTATCGAACATTCATCCGAAGTCTCCAATTTTGATAATCACTTACACGATTTATTGTCTGAATAAACATTAAATAATGAAATACTTTGTGTGGCGATTTCTCCAAAACTACACGAAAAGGATGGGCGCAAATTAATTTGAAATGAGACGAACAAAAAAACTGAATTGAGTGGCACCTCTAACCTCGATTGAACTTTATATCCCTTTTAGTCGCCATGCTATTATCTTGAATAACGACAAGCCCTCCAGCGAATGCGCGTGTGAATAAACGACGTAAATGCGTCTTGACAAGGGGTAAACACTCATTCGATGGCCTGCTTTCATCATATTACAAGAAGGATCGCTTGTTCGTCGAGGTGTCAGTTCGTCCTGCGTTTATAGGCCACCCCGAATACAGCCCCGCAGAAATGTACTGTTTTTATTGCTAGGGAATTCGCTGTGTACATTCGTTGACTGTACATAGCATGCCAACGTGTCAAGCAAGCGTGTCCGTCTGCTCGAATAGAAGTGAGTTGCCGCGTATAAAGCTGACGTAATCAGACAGGCACTATTGCGACAATAGCGTCTAGCCAAGTTGTAGACACGGAGACCCTGGCACAAAGTTGTCAACGCTGTGCTCATGTAGCAATTACAGCTTAGGTGGAACATACTAATGGCGAAGTATTACAATCATTATATGCTGTGCTTTCAAGTAGCAGTCTGTATTGTGCTAGGACGTAATTGATGGGGGATGTGTCTAGGCGTTTGACGCACGACTGGAACGGTTCAACTACAATCAGGTGAACATAAAGTTCTACGAACGAAGAGTTGAAAGCCCCGAGTCCAGTGCCGCCGGCGGCTGTCGCGACGACATATAGGAGGCACACCCAAAGTGTCAATCGCCTAGGATCACGTCTAATTGACTCTAGTATATGTGATATGACGGGTTACGTTTCTCAAATATATGTGCGTCTAATACACGAACACACACACACACACACACACACACACACACACACACACACACACACACACACACACACACACACACACACACACACACACACACACACACACACACGGAGTAAAGTAACTGGGCATATATTTTTTTATGAATCACCGAATAGACAGAGCTGGTTTGCATAATATATAACAACTGGTCCACTACTCTCGTCTCTAGTAATATAGAGAACCCACAATCAACTTCCACGTTGTCGATTAAAGAGCTGAAGTAGTTAACACATAAGAAAACTGTTAGTACATAAACATACAAACGAGGTCGCATTTCAAATTAATATCAGACTATTTAAGACAGTTAATTGTAACCCCAGAAATGGTAGCTAAGAAAATTAGGGCTATGAAGGATAATAAATCACCTGGAGTGGATGGTATTCCACCCAAACTACTATTGGAAATTGAAGAACAAATTAGCATACCGCTTGCAACAGTTTTCAACTTGTCATTAGAAGAGGGAGTGGTTCCTTTAGAATGGAAAGAAGCAAACATTATACCGTTATTTAAAAAAAAAATGTTCGAGAAACAAGTCAAATAATTATAGACCAGTGAGTTTAACATCGGTGATTTGTAAATTATTAGAAAGACTAATTAAAGATCACATGGTGGATTTTCTTGCTAAACATAACTTGATAAACCCATCTCAACATGGGTTTCTAAAAGTGAGGTCATGCTTAACAAATATGTTATGTTTTTTGGAAGATATCACTAAGTGGGTAGACGAGGGATCACCAGTCGATATCATCTACTTAGATTTTCAAAAAGCTTTCGACAAAGTGCCACATCAAAGATTACTGCTTAAACTAAAGGCCCGTGGCATAGGAAATAGTATAATTAGCTGGATAGAAAAATGGCTAATTGACAGAAGACAACGGGTAGTTGTTGATGAGAAGGCTTCAAACTGGAAATCAGTTTTGAGTGGGGTTCCACAGGGATCAGTACTGGGACCTATATTATTCTTAATATATATAAACGATTTGGCCGATGATATAGCTAGCAAGGTGTTTAAATTTGCAAATGATACAAAAGTGTTTAGAAGGATTAAAAGTGATGGAGATAGACAGCATTTACAAGATGATCTTGACAGGTTGATCAAATGGTCTGAAAAGTGGCAAATGCTGTTCAATTTTGGGAAATGTAAATGCCTTCACACAGGACATGGGAACGAATATACAATGGGGGGAACTGTACTAAGAACTACTGTAAAAGAAAAAAGACTTAAGGCTGACAATTAGTGCTGACATGAAGGTTTCAGAGCAGTGTGAAATTGTAGCTTCAAAAGGAAATCAAATCCTTGGATTGATTAGGCGAAATATAGCATATAAAGAAAAAGAACTAATAATACCGCTGTACAAAACAATAGTTAGGCCTCATTTAGAATAGTGTATACAAGCGTGGAGGCCATACCGCAAGAAGGACATAGATATGCTAGAAAGAGTACAGAGGAGAGCGACTAAAATGATACCAAAACTGAGGGATCTTAGTTATGAAAAACGCCTAAAAGAATGTGGTTTAACAACACTAGAGACCAGGAGATTGAGAGGAGATCGGATAGAAGTGTTTAAAATATTGAATGGTTATGAAAATATTGATAGAAATATGTTTTTTTTTCAGTTAAGAAAGATAGAAAGACTAGAGGACATGAAGTTACATTAGTAAAGGAGCAGTGTAGATTAGACGTAAGAAAGTTCTCATTTTCACAAAGGACTGTGAATGAATGGAACAAATTATCTGATGATTGTGTGGGTGCTAGTAGTGTGAATATGTTTAAAAATAAAATCGACACATACCTCAGAAGGGCTGGATATATGTAGATAAAAGGGTTGGACTCTCGATAAGCCAAAGGGCTTCCTTGTCCACCTGCCATCTAGAGTTAATTCTCTGGATAGCAATCTTGTTAAATCTTGTTAAATATGCAACTCTATCAAAACACACGCCACTGCACAATTGCACAAACATATATTGCTGGCACTGAACGTAAGACGGTCTCAATTCTCCTTGACTTCGCAGGCTGTCGGACTTCCACACTGTACAAACATATATTGCTGGCACCGAAAATCAGACGGTCTCTGTTCTTCTCGATTAGTAGACTCACCAGACAACGCAGATGGTTGCCGCTCTATTTGTTGCGAGTACAGAGAAAAAACGACCAGTAATAACTGGTGTAGTCGTATCGTAGCACAGCCGGCTATTCACCCGTTAAGTGTGGCACAAATATGTTCTTGTGATCACAAAAAAAAACCTTCACATCTATTGTTGTCCTTTTCAACGAATTTACTCTCTTCGTACAAAGCCATGTCGTGCATTCTATGATGTAAATAGAGTTAACGACTACTTACGAACAAGACACCCGTGTTGTCATTTCGAAGTGCGCGGGTTATCAATACACTATAAATTCTTCAGCTGCTATGTTAATGTAAGCCATCAATTAAGACCATGACTATCTGAGTTCGAATTGTTATACGTCTAGCTATGTTAATATGTACACACTTGCATTCCAAAACATACTTTTATTGGTCAATACCATGTGTTTGTATTGTTCATAGCCGTCGGAGAGGTATTTTAATATACACATGTACTTGATCGTTGCGTTGTTTGGAGGGCGTTATGATAACAACGTAACATTTGCTTGCCTTGAATCTCAACGATGACGATACTATCAAAGGTTATGTAAACGAAACTCAAAGGTGTGTATATATTATCTCAGGTTCACCATACCACCTTCAACCAACACTACAGAATATGGCAACCGTATTTCAATCACGACGCCAAGGCATAATTGAATGCGCCCGCGTTCCCACGGGAGACCTGTTTTCATTGGCTGCTAGTTAGTTTTCGTGGCCCAGACTCGACATTGAGCTGGAGCACGTTGAGTACTTCTCCTGTTGACAAAGGCGTCTCTTGTTGACATACCAAACGTACAAACCGGGAAAGTTTATTCTGAAATGTCCGTTCTGATCGAGGCAATTAGCGAGTCGTTTCAGCAGCGATTACACTGCGAACACTGAAAGCGAACAACCCCGTCATTGTCCAGAGGGACAATATGCCAGGCAGGCAGCAGTGAATCTATTCACGCGACACTCGCGCGGCGCCAAGACATTAAAGAAACTCGCCCCATAAGTACAATAGTGATTGTATCATCCGGATTCACCGGGCTGGCAGCTCACCTTCAGCATTACGGGAGACTAGAGAATGCACCCGCTCGCAGATTAGCCTCGATGTTTGCCTTCGCGAAGCCGCCAGTTGTTAAGTTTCTCTCGCTGTGCGAGTATGCGTGTTTTGTATAGTACAAAGTAGACGTAAGAACCCGGATAAACATTACGTCATACCGCAAATCCGTCTGTTTTAGTGTGGTTTGATGTTCCATTAATTATGTGAAACAGTATTAATTTCAATGTATCGCGCGCTTCGTGAAATTATTGCGAATTGACTGTAGTCGTCACTACAAGATCCACCATCTGGCTTTGGGATAAGAATTGAATAAACTGCTGCGTTATAATGCAGTAACACGGCAAACTAATGGGTGCTTGCCCCTCCTACACCCCTCTGGATCTTAAATACGCCCAAGTTTGCGTCGATGTGTAAGGATGTTTGGCGTAAAGCCACTGAACATTGGACTTGCAATGTAGCCTTCTTTTGTGTAGTAATATCCAGGATTAAAAGAGCTGCAAGTCGGCGATTTTGACGGAACTTATTAAGCATACATTTCAACAACAAGGTGTGAGAGGTTATGGAGAAGTTTCAAAACGTTTGATGTCCTGTTTTTGTATAAATATAAAACGAGGCTATTAAAAACAAATATTGATGGGTACCGTGCACGCCTGCGTTAAAAAAAAAGCAGGAGGTATGTAATTTTGACGACATTTGATCAACACATCAAAGATATGGTGGCAGTGACTGAGAAGAAATTTCCAAAAAAATTGGACGGTGTCCACATGTCGCCGTGCTTCCTGCGCGCGGCCACGAATAAAGACATTGGCCGTTATCCTAACGAATCGGCAGTGACCTCGTGGTTTAGCGAGATTTAACAAGATTACCACCAACAGTAACAAGCTGAAAATTGACATGCGGACAGGAAAGCCATTGGCTTATCGTTAATCTGGCAATTATTCACACGTGTGTGGTCTGCCTGGCAGATATATCTATCAATATTGCGCTAAAACATTTTCATATTCACATGCTCAACAAATCGGTTGTGCCGTCGTTCGTAATCATCCTATGGTAATGACGGTATTTTCTGAATCTATAACTAACATTGCGTCACGATCGTCTAGCTTTCTTGTGTTTGAAGATAATTTTATTAGTGTGTGTGTGTGTGTTTGTGTGTGTGAGTGTGCGTGTGTGTGTGTGTGTGTGTGTGTGTGTGTGTGTGTGTGTGTGTGTGTGTGTGTGTGTGTGTGTGTGTGTGTGTGTGTGTGTGTGTGTGTGTGTGTGTGTGTGTGTGTGTGTGTGTGTGTGTGTGTGTGTAGGCATAGAGCCCAGTTTCACCGTGCCATGCATCAGTGCTCCCGTTCCTAGATTTCTTTCATGACCGGAAGCGACGTTGTTATCTGCATTGCATACATACAATATTCCTACACCTTCGTGAAAACATCTGCCCAAATCCTCACTCTAAAGGAAATCGTTGAACATCATCGACTGTCATCAGATGTCCAGTTCTCGCCGTGTTACGAGACCCAATCTCATGTAGTCGCAACCGCTTATGATTATCTCCATTATTGATATGATGACAAGTGTTTCTGGATAACAGTTCTCGTTGCCGTCGTCTAAACTCTACTCGTGGACACGCTGGCACTACAAGTACAGGACGTGATTGTGGAGATAATGAATGCGTGAGATTTGGCGACAGGTTGAACCGTGACCCGCGCGGCTGGTCGGTGCTGGAGTATTGACCGCGACCACAGCGAATCGAAGCTCGGAAATCATTAATTTTCCACATACAGACTGTTTCAATTCTCCCCGACTAGCGTGCTGCGCAGGTGATTGCCGATATATTTATTGCAAATTAAGTGAAACACAACGACGTAATAACCGATACTAACTAACATCCATCCATATACCAAAAAACCAGCACATCATTTATCACCATTATTTATTTGTTCGTATTGAACTGGTTTCTTCTGACCATTTCATTGATGAAATCCACAATTACGGCATGCTAAGTATTTCTTGGTAAAACGAATGTAAAGCCACACTCTCGCCATTTAAAAAACAAACAAACAAACAAACACGTAGTGTGTCAATGACTCCAAAAAATTGCTTTAGATGTTTTGTTTGGTATGTACACGAGAAGGCAATGGTCGAAGGAAGCGAACAGACGCAGAGAGAGGCGAGTCGACCTCAGCACACGGGAGAAGAGGTTGTTACACGCGAAAACGTCCTCGTAATTACTGCTATCTCTTTCACCGAATTTATCCTTCCCGAACAAAGCCGTATCACGCAGTTTGTGAAGAAAGGTCTCTGCTATAATTATTCTTGGGCTGCTAGTGCTAACGGAGGGTAACAGCGATGTATTCAGCAAGCCACAAATGTAGAATCCGGATAGTTATGTGCGCGGTTCTGTGGCCCAGATATCCCTTGCACCACAATTCGAAGAAACCACGATTGTGGGTGGAAAGGTGTTTGCATCAAATTGCTGTCTCATACGGCACACCGACATTACCCCGGTACTGGTTCACGCCGCACGCACCAACATACGCTTACACCTATGTTATTTTCACCTGAATGGTACTGGACAAATAGTTTTTTCACGCATTGCTGGGACAAAGCGACGTCGTTTCTCAAACAACGCCTCCATTGTCCTCCGTGTCGACGCCGTGGTGTGACGTAAGAAGGCGGTGAAAGACACGTTTTCATACTCGGCCTTTTTATATAGGCATTTCAACAGCCGACCGGATGCTTTACGTACGTGTCTCGCCGATGACACTCTCCCTCGGTAGAACCAAACAGTGTCGCTGGTGCGATATTGTGAATGGACCCTCACTTACCACGGTGGAATATGCGTCCCCTGAGAACAATTGATTTATTGGTGTGTTACGTTAAACAGACGATTTAGAAGTGATTACCTGACGAATATATGCTGCAACACATTTGGTTTTAACTTTGCATAAATGTTCCAAACTACGCATATATCAAAGTCTTTTAAAACTATCAGCATGGATTTGAAAATGTGTGTGAACATAATTGGCTTTTGAACAGCACATTTTGCGTGTCCATACACCAACTAACCACTTATTAAATTTCTAGCTCACTAAACACTTAATATTTTCATAGTTCCACTTTGGCATATGAACACCTTGGTCCATTTACCGCGACGGTCCGTTTATTATCCCACGGCGGCCCTTCTACGGTGACATTGGACGAGTTTGGCTAATACTAACACCGGGTCAGCTCGATATCCTCGCCGTCGGCAGATTCCTGTGGTATTCCACGGCGGCTTACTCTAGGCGTGTACATAATATCGCCATTTGTTGGCATTAACATGACTGTCAGAATCGTGCGCTCCGGGTTGGTGACAGGTTGCCAACTGTGACTGCCCGGGGTGCGTGGACGATAAGCCTTCGTGAGTGGCTCGATGATGGTTGGTCGACAACGGAGAAGAGCCCTGCGATCGGCGAGATCAGGAAACCGTGCCAAGCGCCGGCGGATCATTGATACGCTCGATGTATTATTCAGAAAAACCAAGTGACTGATTGTGTTTTATGTGGGAGGCGTTTTCCCATGGCGGCGTTACGTATCGCGTGATATTGCCGACGTAGCTGAATTATTGATATATCCGTCGTGTTATCGCAGTAATTATATATCTAGACACACCTCCTGTATCTTAGATATGTCATCGACGTAATGCACATGTAAAAGGAGACAGGGCGTCTTATCGACCCCACTGATATGTCCATTAGAGCGGTGTAATCTGACCCAGTAGGTACTGATACACATAGGTATAAGCCACATGCAAGTAACCCTACTCACTGCAGCGGCAATACGCGACATAAACACCGTGATAGCATCGTTCTATCCGTTCAGTAAAATGAGCGTATCTATTCACCAAAGTCACACTATCTTTCCAGCGAATGTGAACTTTTACTCAAACGAGAGATACTCAACCAAGTGTGACTCTAGCAAAACCAACAGATCAGCACTATTCTACAAATAATATACGCCCATCACATTAACGTTATGGGCCCAATATAGTGACGCGTTCTTATATATTCACCAACGTGACCTTCTGCCCGAAAGACAGGCATCCTACACGATAGAGTGTCTGTCCAAACACGAAGAACAGTCAAACGACTGCACAATATATAATATAGAACACAACCTAATATGCATTTCTCTAGACCAATAGTACATATATCAGACACAACATTTTAGATCAATATATATATTCACGTAAGCAAGAAAATCAGTATTTTCCTCCCAACCACAATAAGAGAGTGGAATTCTCTACCTCTAAACACAATTTCATGTAAATCACTATATTAATTCCTAAGCAGTCTCATTCAACATATAAAAGACCAAACCAAACCGAGCCACTACGCTCACTGGCGTGATGAGCCCATCATGGGACACCGTGCCAATTACAGACACACGTTATCACCGGCCACTCATAGGAGTGCCGTTGATCTACCCACCTTTGTCAAACAGTTCTCCCAGCACCCCTCTCCAGTCGACACACGGGGAGCCTCGACTTGCTTCCGACGACTGTGAGTCGGACATATTGACGGTCGACGTCTACTCCACTACGACGCGGCAGCTCTGCAGTGAATTGCGTGTATCACTGACGGCCAGCGGGGTTCTGTCAATCACCACGCAGGCGAATATTTCTCATTGCGCCGCGATTGTATCGAGAACAAGCTGCCTTTGAGGGGAGAATATGAAACTCGATATTGCCTGTTTCCGGCCGTTGGTAGCCTATGTACCCGTTCACACCTGGTCTCGGGTATCCATCGCTGCCCATTCGCCGCCAGCAGGTCTATTCCGTCGCACCCTCAACGAGAACTGTCCCACGCTCCCGGTTCACGCATCGCGGAGTCCGCCGTACTCTCATGTCATTAGACGGGCGAACACAGCCGTTAATATGCTATCTCGGTTGCGTGTTTCGTCGTTCGTTAGTGGGCGGTCACAAACGTGATGTACTATTTACGCCGCGTGTTTTACGGGCTCGGCAACAGCGCGGGTGAATGCTGCTGAGAACGCGTCGTGCTTCCGCGCGTGTGTGTGACGTCACACAGGTGTCCGCGCGTGCAGCGGCAGGGTCAATTCTGTAGTCGCTACGCTACGCACAAGTGTAGATTCTCACCAACGTACACGCACATACACGATTGCAACAACCGATGTAACGATGGAAACTACAGCATGTAGCACTACACGGATCGACTCTCAAATCGTAGTGCTGCACCTGAAGCGCTACAAGTGAATCCGTAGCGGAAATATAGTCACATAACCACGCACACAATACGTAATATCCAACATACGGCGTAGATGTGTCGACACACGGTGGTGTCACGCAATGCGACCGAAAGCAGACGACGCTAAACGACAACTGACGTCGATCAGTGACTGGGCTGACGGTGCAGCTATTGATCGCCGGGGTCACGAGTGACGGCGCACGTACGTACGGACGGCGACAAAGGGACTGTCCCGTTCCCGTCAAACATCGAGGCCGGGACACTATGCCCCTAGCTGACGGGGTCGTATTAAATACTATAATCCACCATCTCATACTCATGGTATAATATTATTGTGGCAGATGTCTAAAATATTGGACTAGTAAACATAGAATATGTCACTACAAAGCCGTAACACGCATTGTGCTGTTTCCGGTTTAAAAGAAAAAGTAATCACTTCACCGGATAAAGAACTTTTTATTACTAATGTCATATTTTAAAGATAATAATATGTAATTTGAGTGGACACTTTCCATCCAACATCCCCCTATTGCAACAAGTCCAGGTCTGGTTAGATTCAGAGTCCGGTAGGTAGTCAAAGTTGTGCTATTTATAATCGTCTCTATTGCTGCGAAAGGTCACTCCCAAGTCGTCAATCATGGACAGGAAGCCGAATAACGAAGCCGACAGAAAGAGAAACGTTGATTCGGCGACACTGTCCTGTGGCAAAACGTTAAAATGCCCTGTAATTTTTGTTGGAAAATGATGGATGCTGATAAAGAACAGTGGACACCTGACAACGCAGGTCACGTGACATCTCATTCTCAGCGTCGACATATCACAATGTACAGTTTGGCCCTGTGTGATGTTCACAATTATCTTGTCACAGTGAGCGGGTGAAAACAATGTAGAATCTGACTTCTAAAATAACTAACACATGAGGGACAGTAGCTGTTGGTTAACGTCGTTTTTGTAGCGTCAATCATTACTGAGTCAGTGTCATCGGAAAAACAACAGATTGTTAAGGGACATGTACCGTTACCATGTAAGCATTTTGTCACAATGCGATAACAATATGATACTCCATGTATGGATTTCGGTCTCTGTTTTTCGCAAATCAAGGACATGCTTTAAGTATTACAGCAGTATATATTGTACAAACGATCTTTACGATGTCCAAATGTGTTATCAACGACCGTCACTAATTGTACTAAAGCAAATTACATATGCATATGAACTACACATTTGAGCCGAGCCAAAACAAGTATTTATATATTAATAGGATAGATTATGTAATTACAAGGAGATACCCAAATTTACGTACAATGATATACCACAGTTACTGCCCACAGTACACGAGCGTACACACAATGTACGACCGCACAAATGTCAACGTACATGCCCAATAAATGTATTGTACTGTTTACTTAATTACAGTGGGACCGCACTGATAGTATTAATGACACCCTCGGAACAAAGGTATCGGAATAGCCGGGTGACCGTATTGATGGGACGGGACTAATTTCCTATTGCGAGACGGCTATATTATCGCAGTGACCGTAAAGCGAGGTTTGACTGTATACCTAGGTTTATTACACATTTCTTTCAAATACGTGCCTTATACCTAGTCAGTTGGCGAAGAAAAATATGTACAAATATAGCCCATACGGTTTTTAGCATCCTTCTATTTTTGACTGCGTTATATCAACAAACTCTCGATTCTATAGATTAGTAGACCTCTAACCTACTGGTGTAACAGATTAGGCGTGTTGCACTATCAAAAATGTGACGGTGTTGTGCCTGTCACGACAACGCTCATAGTTATACTTCTTCAAAAATAGGAATAAGCACACGCAATCGGTCTTTGTTGCCGAACACAATGACAGAAAGACAGCTACTTCATTCCAGGTAACGTCGCCGCTTTCTCAAGACGTGACTCGACGGAAATCAATTGTGAACTTCTCTCTTCGTCGTCGCGAAAACTGCCGACAGGTTCATAAAGACGTAAGGCATTGCCATTCCGACAGCGTGAATGGAACACATGAAGTGCTACATTTATTTCACAGTCGTTAGCGTTGTCCTTCCGTTATCGCCTTAGATTGCATACGATTGCTTTGTTATTGTACCCTGGGTGAGTGACACTCGTAAGATTGTCATTTCATCCGTCCCAAGTCACCACAGGGCGTCTTGTCTTTCACCTACGATTCTATCGTACTGGAACACAATTTGTCATTTTGTTTTGTTTGTTTGAAATTGTTTTTAATGCACGGTCGTGTATGTTACGGGTACCGACTTCTGCTGCAAGTAATACAGTACATTTTATATTCTGTTAACTTATCAATGTTGTTCACAAAGTCAAAGTCGATATTATTGATTGTCATCATCGGTCTCCTTTCAAGCCAACATCGACTGAGGAAATTGATAGCGCCCACGCCGGTCGACCGAAATGCATGCCTCTAATTAATAGACTATCGTCAAATCTACTCCGCGCGGTGTTATTTACGCTATTTGTCACTAGATGGCAATACCTACACAATTCAATTACCAACACAAATATTTGTAGGCATACCTCATTCCGACCCTCCAGGTTCAGATAATTATTTCTGCTAGTTGTAGCAACCACACAAACAGTGGCGCCACCTAGCGTAACTGCAGCTAATCGTTCATTGCACTGATCGACAGGGAGCAGCACCTTTTCGAGAGTCCCACGGTCGAGCTGCCCAATATTTTGGGTAGGGGTTGTCCAAAATTTTGGGAGGGGCTAAACATATCTCCACATATATACTTTGCCACCCAATATTTCGGCAAAAGGGTTCAGCTGGAGGTTTTGGGTGAGCCTCAATCAATCAATATTCAACAATGACAATGTTGATACCTGACAGTTAGAACGTATCAGACGAGCATCGAGCCACGCAGCACAACATCGTTTCGACTCCGTTCTCCAACTTTACTCATAGGGGGGCCGGAACGAAATTAATATGCTGTTGAATATTTTCCCGCCGACGTTAAGCGTCTTTGAAACTTCCCAGAAACCTCCAATTGCACCCACCCCCGAGGATCCCCAAAAACCTACATTTGCACCTCGTGAAGCTCACCAGAAACCCCACCTTCAGGCTCTCCAAAAACTTCGACTTGCACCCCCTGTGGCTCACAAAACCACAAAACGTTTCATCCAAAATGCACCCCCTTTCCTAAATATTGGAGTTAATCCTATTTCCAGCCCCCACCAAAAATAGTGGGGGCTCAGCCCCAAATCTCCCTCCCCTGTTCCGGCGCGTATGTTACTTCATCCGTCCGCTGTTCCTCTATTGACTTTATTAGATCATTGTTTGAGACCAATTGCAGAGGTAAATTGTGATGTATCCGGCAAACACAACGATGTATTGTGGCGATGTTTGGTGAAAGTATCCGGCAAATAATTACTTAGTAAAGTTAAGGAAAACATTTTATCAATGTTAATCAACGACGAAAGGCCAAGAGTTGGTGTACAAAATTAAATTTGGCATTCGCTAGGTGGCAGCACTGACAATGCAATCATTGCCATCTTATTTATTGTGCTGTGTGTTATTTATTATCGGTTAGTTCTGGCTGCGTTTCGTTGCATTGCGGCATGCTTTTAACATTAGGCTAACCTAATGTTCCATGTGTGCATTACTGCTGCCACACAGGGAGTCATATCTGGGCTTAGCCGACCACACTGTCGGAAGTCGACTTACGTCCTCTAAATCGGTCAGCATAATTTGAATTTAATAGACCCAGGTTCTCCGCGATGGCGCCATTAACAATGACAGGCGACGTTTGCTAATTGCGAGGCTGTGTAAATAAGCGAATGAACCATTGATGGCGAACTCTATAAGATAAACAGCGACTTCGCAAAAGAGCGCGTGTGTTGCCAGGTAACGCGGAATTCGGTTTTGTGTCGTGTGCGGAGGAATGGTCACAAACAAAGTGAAGGCCGGAATCTTGTCGCCAAGCGTAAACAATCCTTAACCAAATAACATCGCAAAGAATGTGTCGCTCCATTCTAGCGTGAATGTGAACGGACATCACAGCGATGGTCGAGCTGTAAGACAACAATTAGCGGGTCGTTGCATGTTTCTGGTGATTCATTTCCGTGACGCGAATGCCTTAATGTAGTAAATTAATAGAACCCGCCTAAGAGCGAAGAACAACAAAGAAACTGCTGGTCACTTACTTTGACATCTATTAATTTTTTTAATCGTTCGTCGTTTGTATACCCTTTTTCCGCCTCCCCAACAGTTTATTGTGCAGTGTTTGAAACTTGAAACACCTCTAGATGGTCGAGACGAGCCTAACATCTTGAACACCCTGTTTACATCATCTTGAACACATTGTTTGTAACATCATGAACATCTTGTTTTCAACATATATATATATATATGTATAATTATATATATATATATATAATTATACATATATATATATATATATATATATATATGTTGAAAACAAGGTGTTCATGATGTTACAAACAATGTGTTCAAGATGATGTAAACAGGGTGTTCAAGATGTATATATATATATATATATATTATATGTATATACGATTCCATGTGTTGTGTTTTGTTGCATACACATGAGCATTGATTTCCGTAATAAATGAAGCACACACCAAGAACAAGGCAGTATATGGTGGAACAGAAAACATTACCGTAAATCATAGCAACCTAACTGCTTCTTCGTGGTACCTGTACACGCCATATTTGATCAGACACCAGACATAATGTTCTCGCTAATGGATGCTCGTTAGTAAACCTAATCCTCTCGTATCTTGAGTCGGGTGATTTTTTAAGAAGGGCTTCACTGGTAGGCGACATTTGCCGTGCTTGTCAGCAGCTAAGAAACTGGGTCTTTTGTGGTACTTATAGTGTTCGTTTACAAATAAATGAGTTGGTTTCCAGTGAAACCAAGTGCTTGTGGTTTCTATATATCACGGCGGCGACGTAATACCATTCCTTCGGGAAATAAAAATGTGCTCAATTATTAATGTCAGTTTAGATTCATAATAATAATAAGTTTATTTCCTTGGCAGCCATAGAGCCTGTATATCACAGGTAGGCCTACATTAATATATATATATATATATATATATAAACAATTAAATAAAGTAGATTAATAAAACATTGATTGAATGCAATATAAAATATAAAAAATAGTATTAATACAAAATTATAAATAATAATATTTAAATTGCGTATAAATAAGTAAATAGAACAATTATTTAAAATAAGGTCCACTGTTAATTGCAAGTTATACGTATGAAATTATTTTTGTTAAATGCCATCGAAAACAGTCCTACCTTAGTTTCAACACGTACAACAAAAACGAACCTCTTTCCTGGACGAATCGCTCCCGAAAACAAGAACAACGAAACACATCCGATAAGGATCGTGCATCCATCGTTCTAAGATCGTGTATCATTCGTACGAAGATCGTGTATCATTCGTTCGAAGATCATTCGCACTAAGATCGTATATGCATCGTACTAGACCGGGATCAAAAAATGATATCTCGTTGACTCACTGAACACCCGTTGGAACCTGTTCCCGATATGGACCCACCCCTGCAGGCTGCATTGAAGCTACTAACTTGCAAAGCCAGAGCTCTACAATAAACCAGGTGCACTCGCGTCCCCCCAAAAAAAAGTGATTCATCGCCATGTTTCAAAGTGACAATTTACCATACTAAAATTAGCGTGACAGCGCCAGTGTAACCGTAGACGCGAGTTCACGTTGGCCTGTGCTTTTGTGCGGATTCCGTTGACCCCCGTGGTATATGTGGCCGGGTGGGAACCGCGGTGGTTATTCAGTGTTTGACAACACGTGGAAATACGAGACAAAGTTGCCGAGGTGTGAGGGTTTGGTGACGGTGGACCGACGTTGTAGTATGACGTTGACCCGGAGATGAAGGCTAGCGTGTGGCTCACAGGAGATGCATTTATTGGGTGCGGCGTGCATGTTAATGCGCCGTTGGGGGTTGTTAATTTTATCACGAGCATTCCATCTCACTATAGTAAACAATGCCATCGACACGATGCGAACAAGGGGCACTTTCTTTCTTGTGGTTCATGTAATTCGCGTTAATTGATAGTTAAATTAAGCGTCAATTGTCAGCATTCTGGTGCAGCACAATGCCCTACATGTATTGCACGCCGTTGACCTTTTGTTGGTACACACGAAACAGTGCCTGTCTTATCGCACAGCCCCGATCAATGCGTCGATAAAACAATTATTTATAAACACAATGCGGCCATTTCAGTCTTTCGGTCATTTCAATATATCGAGCTACGAGCCGGTGCCGGTGGGAAATACGTCGATTATTACTCAATGATCAGGCAGATTTTCAACTGCCCATTTATGTAAAACGACCATGTTGACTCTTGTTCGTTTGTAGAGAAATACCAGAACACACATAAACTGTTTCTGGCTCATTTGTACAGAAACACCAAGCAATACATAACCGTATTCTGTCTCATCTGTATAGAAAGAGCAGTTAACTGATTTCTGTTCGTTTGTACAGAAAGAGCAGGTAATACATCAACTGAACGAATGTGGCTTATGTGTATAGAAAGATAACATAAATACGCTGATTCCGCCTCACTTGTAGAGAAAGACCAGACAATACATCAGCTGATTCCCACTCATTCGTACAGTAAGACAGTCAATACGCCAGCTGACTGTAAACGTCACACTAAAGCTGACACTATCTCGATATGATGATTACCAGGTACCGGTACATTTCACTGATGAATTAAGGAAATCAAAAATAGCATATATGTTTCAACTTGGAAAATACGATAATCATGTCCTCCATTGAAGTAACAGGCGACAGTTTGGTTGCGAGGTCGCCCTATAACCTCTCACAGAAAGAATGCAACCGCAATATATTCGTATCTACCCAACGGTCGACTTTCACACAGTCGGTCACGCCAATAAACTAACGCCTTGCTTACCACAACGCACGCTAGAGGACATGGCCTGGTTACAAGGTGTGATCGCCTCTCAAACGTAATAAAAAGGCCGATTAATGATGAACAGCTCTGACAGTCTTTAACAGCATCAAAGTGCTCGTCCGCAAGAGACGTCAACCTTTCGAAAGCATATCGAGTTGAGCGTAAAGGTGTTAGTGTCCTATATAGGAGACTGGTCATATTTGGAATACAACGTGAATGGAAGAATGCTCAACGACTATCAAAGGCACAACGGATGATTGTATTAAACATTAAGTCCCTTTATGTTGTATAAACTATATACCCGGCTACTCTTTTGTTTTTACCATCAACATGTGTTTACAATAAACCGCAATTGTTTTGTTCGTATTGGTAAGTTTTTTATTTTTATTTGAGTGTTTTAAAAGTTTGGTTTATTAAAAGAAATTTAGGCTACCAAGAAGTTAGAACAACTGTAGGCCTACATATCGTTAAAATACTTTAGTGTCGATGATATTTGTAAAGAACATTTCTGGATATTATATGAGCTAAACGCATCCGATAATGCAGCTTTACCCACACAATGCTATCTATCTATATATATATATATATATATATATATATCTTGCTTGACTAATTGTGTTCAACAATCTCTATGAGTGACAACCACAGTGGCAGCGATTAGTCAGAACTTAGTGAAAGGTCACATTATGACCTCCCACGACAACAGCGACATCGGCTAAAATAACACCACGGGCGATGTGTGAAGGCTGGTCGAAGTACTTGCGTATAATTATAGAGCGGTATCCATTCACTGTAACTGTTCGAAGTGTTTTACTCTGCACCCTCTAGCATATCTGTTTATTCAAATACCGACCTGACTATCGTGGGAAGTATTCAGCCACGGTACAAGTACTCAGTTAAACATTTGGACTGAACAATGCCCAAGCTTTGGAACATCAGCGAGATTGGTTTTCTAACAGTTGAGAGGACGACGTATAGCCATGATACTGCTGCGTCCCATTTGTAATTACAACGGAACACTAGAGCACAGCGTGTCTCTATTGGCGTGTTACGTAAATATGTAAATGTGCAATGATCAGAGACGTTGTGTCTATCAACTGTTACATTGTACCTCCACGAGGGCGAGTCGAATTTATTATGAAACTGATTACCCTATTATAGATATTCGGCACCACAATGCAACGTCCCTGACGTATCGGCGGACCTCGTAACTATCGCAAAAACACGCGTGGCGTTAGTAGTACTTAAGGCCATCTCAGACATCACCAGGGGGAAGGGGCCGGGGCACCCATGGAGAAACGGAGTTTCGAAAATTTAAAGGCGATAATTTTCTTCCGAGGGATTATAAATGATCCCCTGAAAGGTTTGCGCCAGATACGCAAATCCTCTCACAGGAAAACGTTAACACACACCACGCGTGCACGCACGCACATACATATTTACTTTGACCATAACTACGTACATACATGTATAAATTGAAATAACTTACATAAACATGAAGGAGAAGGAGACTCCCATTAAGACATACCGTGTCGCAAACATGGGAGCCCCCTTTTAACAAAAAATAAAGCGAATAATAATAAATATTAATACTAATCATGTATTTCAATGCTAGTACATAAATATAAAAATACAAAATTAATATATAGTTATATGACGTATTGTATACGATTATGTGTTACATACATAACAATTGTGGACAATGCAGTGGGATTTATAATTCATAATTAGTTTCAATATAAGTGATGAAACCAGATAATCTGTGTGTATAAATTTTATCAATGATAATCTTGTGTTGTATATATTTTTTTGTATATTCGTGATTGCATCTGGGAATAAACAGGTTAGTTATTCCTCGTGTGTAGTGTTGATGGATTTCAAAATTACATAAGTAAGGGATATGACATAAATATTCTGGTAGGTGGTGACTGACTAATTTATAATAATATTTAAGTTGCTGCATTTTATAAATATCATCCAGTTTTAGGAATCTGAGTTTCTTAAAAATCGGATCTGTACGTGCGTTATATTTACTCACATAAATTATTCTGATCGCTTTTTTTCTTCAAATTAACAACCCGGTGTGCTAGGAGACCCCATAATAGAATACCATAATTAATATGAGGAAGAATGACGGACGTGTACGTAATAAATAATATGTTTTAGGTAAACAGTGTTTCGGTTATATTCAAAATAAAAAAATTATTTACACAATCAATGTTTTCCTCATCTATTTCCAACAAGGGGATTTCAATTTTTTTGAGGCATGTAAATATCATGAATTTAGCTTTCTTTACATTCAATGAAAGTTTGTTGTCTTTTAGCCAGTTACCAATCTTATTAAGTTCTATATTGACATTATTACTTTGGATTCATATATATGGACCGCCAAAACTATTTTATGTACTAGTTAGAGAGTCGTACCATCATTATTATAAATTTAAATAGGTTATTAGAAAGAGCTACATCATTTATGTAAATTATAAATAAGAGGGGTTTCGAAATTGATCCCTGAGGAATATCGGTGGAGATAACACTTTATTCACATTTGATGTTTTCGTTTGCGATTGAGTAAATAACCTTTGCAGAAACCTAGCGCTTCACTATTAAATCCGTAGTGTTTTAGTTTATGTAACAGTATAATGTTATTGTGATCAATCGTGTTACAAGTTTTTTTTATAAGTTAAGATATATATTCATTGGCGTGTTGAATAATGAATGTCTTGTATAATTCTATCTATAATTTCAAGGGTCGCCAGTTCAGTGGAATGAATTTTCTAAACCCATATCGGCTGTTTTAATATAGTTATTTTAAAGTAAAGGTAAGTTCTTATATAGCGCAGTATCCAGTCCTCAGGACTCCTCAAAGCGCTTTACATTTTACTCCCTGACAGACCTGTTCAATCGAACACCATCTCGACTTTTCTTGGAAGCATTCAGTCACGCTGCAATTAATGCGCGAAGATTATTCGTACACAAATATCTACCACTGTCCATAGTCAGGTACTCATTCATACAGTTGAGTGAACTGAAGCAATGTAGAGTAAACGAACTTGCCCAAGGTTCGACACCGCCGCACAGGATTCGAACCGTCGTACATACATACATACATACATACACACATACATATATACATACATACATACATACATACATACATACATACATACATACATACATACACACACACATACACACATACATACATACATACATACATACATACATACATACATACATACATACATACATACACACACACACACACACACACACACACACACACACACACACACACACACACACACACACACACACACACACACACACACACACACACACACACACACACACACACACACATGTTGGCTCAGTTATGCAATAGCATGTCATTTGTAATTCGAATAGTTTACCAGCTAATGTGTGTTTTCACTCAGATAGTATCATTGTTCGCAAATTAAATAACACTCAAGGCATTGTGTTAAAGTCGTAACCAGACAGTGCTATCCTTCGCCATCCGCCCCGGCAGGTGGGCTTGCACTTCACCCACTTCCGGCACGTCATCCATATGCACCAGGAGGGCAGCTTGTTATTTATCAGGTAGCCCGCTGACAATAAAGATGAATGAGAACAGTAGCGCCGTTTTTAATAAAAGGCGTTTCGAGTGACAGTCTAGAAACAAATAGCCAGTGCGCGGATAGAATATCACTAATAGCTGGTCTGTTGCGACCACAATGGCGGCGCTTCGCTATTGTTGGCATTGTGTTTTTCGGCAGTGCCGGCGCCGACTTCTCTTTAGAAGACACACGCAGAAAGAGAAGGGGACATTGTGGGGTATTGTTGGAAAGAACAAACGACGTTTGTTGAAGGCTGCAATGCGATATTCGCCACATCGTTCCCAGTTTTGGTCGAAATATACACGCAGCAATAATTAGCAGTTGTGACTTTGTGAAGGTAAAGAATGCGCCTCTCTGATGACAACGCTATCTGCGTCTGTTGCAGAGGCAGATCTAAGTGCGTGTGTGAGCGTATGTTTGCATAGATCAATGTGCATGTGCGCTTGTATCTATTTAGGGGAGACCCCTGGTTATTCCCCCAATTCCAAACATAAACCAGCACAACATAGTACTTGCCCCACAGGCACAGCTAATGCTGAGAAGGTCGGACGGATCATCCAACTATAGCGGTCCCCACAGATCTACAATGTGCTTGGGGACCGACTAGTTTATGTCTTCTGTGATCACTACGTCTCCCAAAAGGGTAGCAACTTGTCATGTATGCTCCCAGGGTTCCCAACACTGTTCTGATCCCACGTATCCTCCATTTGTTGAGTTTCCCAATTGTTTTACTCCGCGAGATTTACCCACGTCTATATTCCTTCATACACCTAGAAACCTATGAAAATTCTATAATCCTATTTTCGGTAATATATCCAATTTAAAATAGAAGACAAAAGAAGGAATTTATATATATATATATATATATATATAAATATATATAGATCACTGTGGAAGACCGAGAAAGACCGAGAAAAGAAGGCAGAACAGACGCTAAGTGACGTGAACAACACCCCGCAAGAGAACAAGGGAAGTAGACAAAGACCTGTTTAAGGTAAAGTGGTGACGTGTGTTTGTTCATTCTAAAGTATCCCTCCAGCAATATAGCCAAAAAACAGACATGCGTGCGTGTACTATTCCGCAACCTTTACAACGTGTTGTGCTTTAAATATCGCTTTGTTGCAGTCCCTTTGACTCGTTGCCGTCTCCTATTTATTTTCCTACAGCCATTTTTTAAAAGTAATGTGTGAGACGATTGAAACGTTTCTATAGGCAGCGAGATACTGCGAGACAATCGGGTCACGTGGCACATTCCAACCTGCGCTTGGAATTCATTTTAACACGTCCCGTTAAGGACGAACAAACTGTTTCGATCAGGGAATAATAACTCCATCGTTTTATCTCGCAACCCTCGCATTTGCTATTGTCGACGCGATTACTATTAATTCGCGACGGCGAGCGTACGGGCAAGACATTACGTTGATTTATAGCTCGACCTTCCCGCGTGCGGCATCCCGCTGCCTTTTATCGGTGCTGGCGTCGAACTAATAAAGAGCAATTATGCAGGTAGCATACTCGTTGTTCTCCCACGACAAAAAACATTCAACCAGCACATGGATTACGAAACAATGATTGGAATCAGGCTTACGTCAGGATTAGGTCGACGCAGATTTGTAGCACATTTGAAACTTTTTAATATGAGAAACATGCATCAGCATTCCACTGTTATTCAAAATTTGGGTCCGTAATAGGAGTAAATATCGAACTAGTTCATAAAAGGAGTGATGTATCATTAAACTTAGTCAGCAGTGAAAGGAAGGGGACCAAAACAGATTAAATACAACGAAAAGGTAAGCATTGGTGTTTTGCGATAACAATAATGCAAACGTCTCTGCCATATTGAGTCAAGTAGTCTTCTCTGGCGTAGACAGGTGGCACCAATGGTGGCGACACACGTCCTCTTTGATTGACGGTTTCAATTGGTGATTTCTAGAGCACACGTAGGTTCGTTTCCCAGCCGTTACACATTAGTGAGCGACAATTGGATACCCATTCCAGAAATTGCTCCCAAATAGCATATTAATTATAGGTGCATTCAGCGCAGAAACCACGCAGCAATTGACCGGGTTTATTGCTGAATTTATGACTGTCTTCATTGAATCAAGCTGGCGTCACCCTCTTCCTTTACCCATATTAAAATAAATACCGGCGTATAGTGTAATTAAGGGGATTTTTCTTAACGTAGTAAATTCGTTCTAGACAAGTTCTAAACGTTCTAAACAAACTAATAAATTCCACACAATGTCTAACGAGGACTGGAAATGTGCGGGCCACACTTTTGGTTGGGGTGCAACGTTGCAGAATTAAAATATCAACATTATATTATTTGAAGATTAGTAGTCCCAAAAATCATTATTGAACATTTCTCTGATTACTGACCACAACAAAATTTTATGATTTTAAATGACGACTACTCCCAAAAAATCTCTCCAACATTCTTGCATACTTAACTGCTAAATGAGCACAGCGGTGTTAGACGATTGAGACGAATATTCCGACGAAAGCCTGCCACAGTTTTGCAGACATTCACTGTTAATTGCGCACAATTAATATTCACAAGTGGATACGATAACAATATGATCTGTAACCAGCAGTCACTATATATGTATTGTTTTATATTTTGTATTTTAACTTATATTATAAATATAAAGAATTTTATTAAAGTTGTGACGTTTTCTGTGACTTTACATCCAGAACTTCGCCCCTCCACCATCTGGACACGGCCAGTGTGTCATCAGCTACGTGACGTGACGAGCCATTGGAGATACACGTCGACTGTCTTCCGTCGACAGGCGGTAATTAGTGTCATTGAGAGGGATGACAAAGTGGAGACAGGGGACTGTCAGGCGGTCATCTACGGCAATTCAACCGTCACCACTGTCAATATTTGCCCCACCAACGATTACCTCGGGGCAGTGAGAGCGAACACAACAGGTGGCGTTGTCTTTGTGGGGAGAGCTGGGTGAAGGTATATACATGGCCAGAATGTCGTGGCCATGCCGCATTCGGGAAGCTGTCATCTCCTCTGCGTATTATGGAGAGACTACCTAGTGTGCAGTGGACAGTCCGAATGTGCACTGAATAAGATCGGCGTGTCGAAAGGAATTAAATTGTACTGACTTATTGATAACCATATATGACAGCCTGTTGTATCTGGTTGAGCTACCGCTTTGCCTGCCTGCCTGCCTGCCGCCCTGCCGCCTGCCGCCTGCCGCCTGCCGCCTGTCGCCTGCCTCCTGCCCGCCTGCCTGCGGTTGTCCAATATTTATTTCATAGTCAGAGTAGCGGAGTTACGTTGTAAACGTCGGATTCATACTTTTATGACATTGTTTAGTTACTCTAGGCTTAGAATTGTTTAAACACATACATCTGACAGGACTCTTGAAGTGGCTACGCGTTCAGCGTTGAGAGTACAAGCACGCTTTATTGACTACTTAAAAGCAGCCAACACGGATCATGTCGCTCGCATCTGCAGGTCAATTAGCATCAGCAACAAACGATTAATTAATTTCCTGAACGGATGAACAATCACGACACGCGAAATACAATAATTCATCAGAACGAACACCACGATCAAAGAAACAATTTGTTTTTCTCGTCTCCGTGAACCTGGTGCGCCAAACCCCCCGGACAGTTGCCTACTGATGAGGTCACCCGTTCCGCGACATTAAAAAAAAGTGCTGTTATCCTGAAGTAGACAAAAGCTTTCAGAAAATGTTATGATACATTGGGTCACGTCATGGCATGCGCAAAAAAAACAACGAGAACCATTCAACGATATTCAACATCACCATGTCGTAGCTGAGATTGTACAACTTTCCTTTTTATTTCAGGAGGTTCTTTTCTTTTCAAGCGACAAACGCTGTTAACATTATATGTTTACGTCGGTGCTATTTGCAACGTGGCAAACTAATGAAAAACAGTTGTCGTGCACAAATGTCTGTTAAACTAGAAAGCACATATACTACAGCAAGGTCAGCTCGTCCCCTCCCGTGGGAAGTGGTATGTGTCGTCTATACGTCATCCTCTGTACCAGATGGTCATCCACTTTGACCGGAAGTCGACACTAGATTCCATCGTAGTTGTCTGCATCTCGTATGGAAAAAAATCCTACAATTATTGTTACCATTTACTAGTATAATATATTATATAATCGTTGATCGTCAATTCAACGTGTAGACGATAATTTATAGACTATTCTATGACGCAGAGGAGTTCACATTTGATTAAATTGAACGAGTTTCAGGGTATTCGCCGAACTGGATATTAGCATCAGTGAAACGTGGGCGTATTTGCCTAGTGTTGGTACTACAAGGAGAGAGGGTTAACAAAGTTGACATCTTAGAGCCTCCTGTGATGGACTAAAGAAATCAGCTCCTTGGTGTGAATCGTTGAATGTCGTATCCTATAATTTGAGTGAGCACGACTGGTGATCATGAACCCTGTTACGACACGTGGGCCATTCAGTAGCACTCGTGCGACCCATTCGCTCGTACATTTATATGTGGGAGCATCACAGTCATGTATTGGTATGGGCCATTGGTTGACCTAGCATGGAACCCGTCCTAGCAGAATATATCCCTATACTTGTCACGCCTGTGCTACTTTACTGTGTACACAAGTTGGGTTCCCACACAAGCTGACCCTCCCCAGTTACAACATGAATGGCAGTCGACACCTTGGAACAAGTGCATAAATATATTGTATATAAAACGCCTACAGCACTATGCACGGAGACGTCCTCGGTGGGAGTACATTGAAGCCAGAGGTCGACGGACCATGTGAACGAGCAACGTACATAGTGAACGTCGGAGTTAATTGCTCGGAGATAAACGCGACGAACAAAGGCGCAGAAGAGAGGCCCCGAAGCTATGAAGTCGGTGTGCGGCAATCGCCTAATTTCATCGATCATTTCACGTCTCTAACCGGTCGAAAATCATCTTGTCAACCGCGAGAACACGGGCGACTAGTTACCCCCGTTTTGTATCTCGTCAAAGGCGGTGTTTTCACACGCAATTGAACATTTCCTTTGTGCGGCCGCGTTTAAACACGCCAAGCGAGAGTGTTCTAGAGAGAAAAGGGAGACGAACTTTCCACCTGGATAAATCGTTGAACATGGGAACTAGATGTGTTCGTGGATTGATGTCTAATTTGATGATAATCGACGTGCCATTCGTTTCAACAGTGTAACGTGTCAGTGATCAGCACTGGTCAAGAAAAAGGTACAATTCAGTTACGTGTCCACTTGACGTCACTGTTGAACGTTTTATGTAAATGTGTACACCGAACTTTGTAATTAAAAGAACGATTTTAAGTTAACATATTCCTCTGTTGGTTATCAGTGTGTGACAATGTGACAGACTAAATACATAACCTTATCTACACTGCAGACCGTGTGATGACGTGTCCAAATAACATGAAATGAAATTCTATCTCACCGCCATTTGTGAACTTGAAAAATAAAAACGATACTTTTTGGAATATCATATAAATGGATACAACTAAACAGATGGTTGGTTACTTACATCCGTTCATAGATAAGATACAACTAAACAGATGTTGGTTACTAACCTCCGTTCATAGATAAGATACAACTAAACAGATGTTGGTTACTTACCTCCGTTCATAGATAAGATACAACTAAACAGATGTTGGTTACTTACCTCCGTTCATAGATAAGATACAACTAAACAGATGTTGGTTACTTACCTCCGTTCATAGATAAGATACAACTAAACAGATGTTGGTTACTTACCTCCGTTCATAGATAAGATACAACTAAACAGATGTTGGTTACTTACCTCCGTTCATAGATAAGATACAACTAAACAGATGTTGGATACTTACATCCGTTCATAGATAAGATACAACTAAACATATGTTGGTTACTTACCTCCGTTCATAGATAAGCTACAACTAAACAGATGTTGGTTACTTACCTCCGTTCATAGATAAGATACAACTAAACAGATGTTGGTTACTTACCTCCGTTCATAGATAAGATACAACTAAACAGATGTTGGTTACTTACCTCCGTTCATAGATAAGATACAACTAAACAGATGTTGGTTACTTACCTCCGTTCATAGATAAGATACAACTAAACAGATGTTGGTTACTTATCTCCGTCCATAGATAAGATACAACTAAACAGATGTTGGTTACTTACCTCCGTTCATAGATAAGATACAACTAAACAGATGTTGGTTACTTACCTCCGTTCATAGATAAGATACAACTAAACAGATGGTTGGTTACTTACCTCCGTTCATAGATAAGATACAACTAAACAGATGTTGGTTATTTACCTCCGTCCATAGATAAGATACAACTAAACAGATGTTGGTTACTTACCTCCGTTCATAGGTAAGATACAACTAAACAGATGTTGGTTACTTACCTCCGTTCATAGATAAGATACAACTAAACAGATGTTGGTTACTTACATCCGTTCATAGATAAGATACAACTAAACAGATGTTGGTTACTTACATCCGTTCATAGATAAGATACAACTAAACAGATGGTTGGTTACTTACCTCCGTTCATAGATAAGATACAACTAAACAGATGTTGGTTACTTACCTCCGTTCATAGATAAGATACAACTAAACAGATGGTCGGTTACTTACCTCCGTTCATAGATAAGATACAACTAAACAGATGTTGGTTACTTACCTCCGTTCATAGATAAGATACAACTAAACATATGTTGGTTACTTACCTCCGTTCATAGATAAGATACAACTAAACAGATGTTGGTTACTTACCTCCGTTCATAGATAAGATACAACTAAACAGATGTTGGTTACTTACCTCCGTTCATAGATAAGATACAACTAAACAGATGTTGGTTACTTACCTCCGTTCATAGATAAGATACAACTAAACAGATGTTGGTTACTTACCTCCGTTCATAGATAAGATACAACTAAACAGATGTTGGTTACTTACCTCCGTTCATAGATAAGATACAACTAAACAGATGTTGGTTACTTACCTCCGTTCATAGATAAGATACAACTAAACAGATGTTGGTTACTTACCTCCGTTCATAGATAAGATACAACTAAACAGATGTTGGTTACTTACCTCCGTTCATAGATAAGCTGTTATTTCTTCCTACAAATTCCGTACAAATGATATATGTAATATTTGTTCATACTTCGCATTTTTGATTTTTCCAAACAATATATTCGCAGCATGAAATTCTCGAATCATACAAAACAATTTTGCGTAGAAATGTATAACTTGGACAATACGACTGTCACGTGAAAGAGTTTTAACCTACTCGGTAGTATCAGTATTGATAATTGCAGTTTTTATTAAAAGACGAATCACACGGAATTACGACTGTGTAACACTGGTTTAATACATTGTGATGGTGGGATAGTGACGTGACTCTAGTGACGTCGACAATTGTTCCCCGGGGGTAGACTGTCCCAGTTTAAACTCCTACCCCCAGGCACAGTTGCCCCGGGGTCGTTGACGTCAGAGTGAATGCATAATGAGCAACTTAGAAATACTCACTATATACGAAGCACTCAAACTGCCTTAATTTGTCATGCTTCTTCCTTACAATACATAAATAACACTAACGTTATAAGGCGCGATTAGAATGCATATGCCTACATTTCGATATTGTGACTGACAATGTTTAAGTTGTGCATTATCATTATGGTAATGTACGTAACCGTATTTACATAGTCACATACTTTACACTAACAACTTAAACATCGTCAGTCGTGAAATCGAAGTTACACAGTTGATCATATAAACTTCACTTAACCAAGAGGGTGCCTTTCCTGAACAAATACAAATTGTATCCCGTGTGGCATGCATAAAGGACATCTATATGTCGCGTAGGGTAATTATGACCGCGTCTGCGCGGCATAAATAAACGGATATATATATTTCCTGCCGAAATATTTCGTGTAATTGTAACACTTGGCCAGCCCCGCCATGTCGTATCTGGTACACCATCTAGACTAACCCTGTCGCCTGTCCAGGTACATGATCTCATCGCCCGAACACGACGTGTTTACTCAATAGTATTCAACCGCGGTTTAACGGAAGCGGTTTGCTAGACTCGAGAGAGAGACATACGTATAGCGACGATAAGAACACGCGTCATTTCCTGAACACGACAAATTTCGGCGGTCGTTGACAGATGATAAGATTCAGCTGAAGGGGGTGTGCATTTAAACAACATACCAACTAGCTACGAACGTAAAATTAAACACGTAAGAATAATAATGTTTATGTGTTGTCCAATTTTGCAAAGGCATCAATGATGAAGCAAACCATATAATGGCAATCGGGGCAACTCAAATGACCTGAACCACCATGCGCAGTGCTGAACCATGTAGCACCTTTCTACGCATCACTGTCCATGTACAATGTTTCATAGGACCAATGTTCAACTGATGTTTTACAAAACCTGTCAAAATTCCTACTATAGATCGACACATCTATAGTTTAAAAACAGCAAGTGCATTGGATCAACGTGCATTGTCCCCACTCTGAAAACATCAGAGACATCGAGTGTCCTCGATGTCTCTATATGATAGTGCATCCTGATTATATCTAGAGTGGAGCGTTTCCAAAAACAGACACATCGGATACGCGCAACGTGTTTTCTTTGTTTCCATTTGAGTTCAACTGACACCAACTAATGCGGAACACTGCCGTGTTAACTAGAATGGGCGAGTTGGGAGATAATAGCCGATAAATTTTCAAGTGGCTCCCGCACGTTCAGTGTCGTAGCGACGGTGGGCGCCCGGGTGCAAAATCTAATTTGGTGCCAACTTCCCCCCCCCCCGCCGACACCTATTTATGTTTCCTCTCCAAGCAAACTGAACGGGTCCTGCAACAGTGTAAATTTTAAAATGCATCTTCTAGTTACCGCAGGTTCCGACTACCCTAACTTTAGTACACTTCTACTGTACAACACGAACAAACACGCTCCAAAGCGGTCAGTTATTACAATGGACATTGGCCCCCCTCATGGGTCGAAAGAGCGCAAGAGAGGACGCAAGGTTCGCTCCCATTAGCCGATCTTGCCACTCTATGTAAGGGCTTTGTAGTCATCCAAGAACGTGTCAAGTGGGACGAAATATCATCTTTCTGTACTCTTCCGTTACGAATACATGCCAAGCGAGACTGTACATAATGCACTGGAAGATATCAGACCAGTTGGTCTGCCAACGGACATTAACGAGATTCTACGTAGGGACACTATAACTGGGTGTGTCGCCGGCTCTCGGCCAACCTCTGGACGTATCCAGATGAATGTTGCGCATGAGAGCCTCTACACTGCAAGTGTTGACCGTACACTTCAACTTGCCAATACGTATGTCTAACGACCAACTACAATGTCCCTACTCTCCCACCGCTACAACCGGCTCAGTTCCGTTCGCGGAAGCCGCTTCTTATGTACAGCAACCGAGTTTCTGCTTTGGGGTGGATAGGAACCAACATTATTTGGCAATACTGCGTTCCGTTTTCAACAGGCTCTGTTCTTTGACGTGGATTGAAATATGTTGCCACTTGTTTACAGGACAATGTGACATCGACACGACCACTTGACTGGAGTGTTTCAAGTCTATCGATCGTAAATACACATATTAAACAATCCGTGTGCCAATGTTAACATGGATCTTGCAATTGCGTAATAGTTTATGCTACCGGGTCAGTCGTTTTCATTTGCGTATACGACCATCGCCACGTGTATCAAAATGCAAATATTTATAAATTTATAAATATTTATACATACATTATATATATATATATATATATATATATATACTTTTGCAGTTCAAAACATACCGTATTATATATATATATATATATATATATATATATATATTATAGCATAATATATATATATATATATATATATATATACATATATAACATAATATATATATATATATGTATATATATATATATACAATCACACACACACATATATATATATATGCGTGGACAAATGTTATGCTTTTAAAATAATTGATTAACACAAACGCTCTAATGTATATATTGTTTTGTGTTTGTATGAATCGTGTAATTGTTCGTACATGTATAATATGTGCATTTAGTTTATAACATGTAATACAATGCCTATTTGTAGACCAGTATATTTATGCTACAACATGTAACGTACTTATTATGGAAATGTGTTCGATTTAAATGCGGAACAGGTATACAGTGAGAGCACATCGTTGTGTTGGGTACGCTGTAGACTATGGGATTCAGCGACTGTATACTTGATGCCAAATCAATAACATCTCGGATTGACAACATTTGTTTACTCTTCTCAGGTCTTCAATTACGTCGAGCGACACGTTGAATCCGGGTGGATGGTAATCATATATTAATGTGTGTCTATCATTATCCAAATGCATCAGTCGATAACCAATTACCTCTGTTTATCATTTACCTTTGTTTGGGCAGCAGGGTGGATAGTTGTGCAAGCAGCACGTGTGAGGGGTGAGATAATATTATCATTTCACACGACATATTTAGCCGATCATTTCCAATGTTGCAACAAAAATCTGCTTTATACGATGTGTTCGTTATCCTGGACGAATACACTAAATTACATTTTAGGAGTGACGAGTCAGAGAACTCATTTAGGAATGTAGTAACTAATGTAGCACCATATCATCACACTGAGCTAGTTATACACTCGTAATTATGCGCTCTCAATAAGTAATTCCACTCGGTGTTATTGGCAATTAGCTCATCTCTACTGCTGACGTCACGGTGCTCAGCTCATCGATTAACGGTCTGTCCGACGGACCATCTAACACCTCCCCTCTGCATGAGGACATCCGTCCCCTTTTTCAGACGGTGTCCCAACTACAAACGTCGTCTCTCTCTCTCTCTCTCTCTCTCTCTCTCTCACACACACACACACACACACACACACACACACACACACACACACACACACACACACACACACACACATACACACACTCTCTGTCTCCGTTTCTGTCTGCCTGTCCCCCCTCTCTCTCTCTCGCTATCTCTCTCTCTCTCTCTCTCTCTCTCTCTCTCTCTCTCTCTCTCTCTCTCTCTCTCTCTCGCTCTCTCTCTCTCTCTCTCTCTCTCTCTCTCTCTCTCTCTCTCTCTCTCTCTCTCTCTCTCTCTCTCTCTCTCTCTCTCTCTCTCTCTCTCTCTCTCGCAGCAGCAGCAGCAGCAGCAGCACCTCTTTCTTTTCTCAGGTGCGAGAGATAGACCGCGGCACTGTCAATCGAGATGACTGGGGTTCGATTCCAGCCGCTTCAGAATTTTATCAATCTCATTCACCCACTTCGCCTGTGTCTTTTTTTGGAGACATTAAAAGGCCGTTATATCTGGTGCCTATGGCAGGGTAAATAAAACACCACACACAAGTAAATGGAAAACCTGACGTTGACTCACGTAAGAAATGGTCTCGATCTAGTAAAAACCATGCGGCGCTCTAGCTGTGTCAAAACACTTACTGTGATACCCTCGCAATATACGATCACATTGTGGGGCGCAGTAGTGCAGCGGTAAGAGCTCCGGACTCTCGACTGAGAGAACGCGGGTTCGAATCCTGTGCGGCGGTGTCGAACCTTGGGCAAGTTCGTTTATTCTACATTGCTTCAGTTCACACAGCTATAGACAAGGTGGTTATCTGTGTACGTATAGACTTCGCGCATTAATTGCAGCGTGGCTGAATGCTTCCCGGAGAAGTAGATATGGTATTCGATTGAACAGGTCTGTCAGGGAGTCAAGTGTAAAGCGCTTTCAGCAGCCCCGATGATTGGATACTGCGTCATAATTATAAGAACTTACCTTTACGTTACCTATATTGGTTCCACCCATGTTGGCGGAGACGCTATCCGCAGTATGTACCCAGGGACATTGCACGCACAGGTGCAATGACGCGGTTAAATCGCTGCCGTTTGATTTAAATACACGGAATTCTCATTTCGTCGTCCCGTATTGCATCACAGCTACGAGCGCGGTTCCTGTACCAACTTTGATCGCGGCAATCAATTAGAAATTACGTTGCGCAACGAAAATGTGCCGGTGTGTAGTTAATGCGGGGAGGCACAATACCCGTCGGTCTCTACTGCCGTATGTGACACAAAGGCCGTCTGCTAGACAAAACTTGCGCTGTTGTGCCGCGCTAAGATCAGACTGTTTCCCCTGTCGTTAACACCGTGCATCGGCACAGCACGCAACACCGATTGTGGACCCAACACATGGTGTAGAACGTTACCACCGAACGGGCAACAACACCCCTTGTATTGTGTCCGACCAAATATAGTGTATGTTGCAATGTGTCGGTATTTTGAAACAGTTCAATGCCTCACTTGTCAAGTCAATTTTTCGCTCGTATCATTTGACCAGGCAAACTTACTTAGTATCCACTACAATGTGCTAACTCGTTTGTGTAGCCTTTTATTGTAGTTTTGATGAAATCACCGCTTAGCATAGTTGTTTCCCTCGAACATCAGTTCGAGTGATTATCAAATGTGTGGAGTCTTCACACGAATGCATGATACGATTATGCTACTTTTCTTTGTTTCTGGTTCTTTGTTTCTGGTTCTTTGATTTCTCGAAAACAACGTAGCCACAACAAGTTTTCTGGTTTGAATGATGTCTAATGTTATGGTTGCGAGTAGTTGGGATTTTGACCAACATGTTATATAAGACAAGAGTTCACGCACAAAAGAAATGCCCACGAGTGACATTTGTTATTTCAACTTTAAAGGTAACCTATACTGGAGAGAGCGAGCGAGAGAAAGGGGGAGAGAGAGAGAAAGAGAGAACGAGAGAGAGAGAGAAAGAGAGAGAGAGAGAGAGAGAGAGAGAGAGAGAGACACACACACACACGCACGCACACACACACACACACACACACACACACACACACACACACACATACACAGACAGAAAGAGACAGAGACAGACAGACAGACAGAGAGAGAGAGAGAGAGAGAGAGAGAGAGAGAGAGAGAGAGAGAGAGAGAGAGAGAGAGAGAGAGAGAGAGAGAGAGAGAGAGAGAGAGAGAGAGAGAGAGAGAGAGAGAGAGAGTCCTGTTATACGATCGCCACACATATTACATTGCAGGCTCTGTTGTACCGATTAAACTATTATGACACCATATTTAGATAAAAGTGAAAACGGAGACAGTTCAAAACATACCGTATTATGTTTCCCGTTCCATTCATAGTATTGTATTGAACCACAGTTTGAGTATTTAACTCCACAGTCAGTGACTTTTACATATTTATCCCATGTGTCGGGTTTTTAACTCCCCTAGCATAGAAACAAAGTAGAAAATGTTGGTGTCTCTTCCAGAAGATAATAAACAAAGTGATAAGAAAAAAATTGTCCAAGTTTGAAAAGGAAGCATGAGTTTTACAAATTGGTGAGTTTTACATATAGAGACACTAATTTTGTGTGCCAACGACAGGTTACACAGTATCATTTACCTCCTGGCTAGGATGTTTAACTTTTCTAATATAGACACCATGCAGAAATATAATAGACTAAATGGTGAAACACACTATCCAAGTTTCAAAACGGCAGTATGAGTTCTCGAACTCCTACCCTCCCGTTTAACAGTTGTGTAATTCACATAATTATACAGTGTAAAGGGTGAGCCCTACAAAGATGCTATTAATAATGTTACAAACTGAACCCGAGAACAGCTCGGCGCAATACCTCCTTATGCGGAAGACCGAATGACGCCGTCAACAGGGCGGACATTTTTATATCACTTGTTGAAGACCCTAATTCATAAATACAAAAAAAATAACGACAGAGTTTCTCGCACACTATGTATACATCTGCGACCCCGAATAGGACTGTAACAGTTTAGTCACAGTTCACGCTGCAACAGCCAAGGTTATCGCCCGACGTTTAAGAACTTTAATGTGAGAGTCACCATGATTCACCGAGGCGTGATTTTCCCAACGAGGAAGCGTCAAGTATTACAATTAATTAATATCCAACAGGTTTCCATTCTTGTCTCGTGTGATTAGGTCGGGTTAGCATATGAGAAGACATTTACAACGCCGGCATAAGCAGATGTATATATGTTTACATACTAAACGTACTACTTATATGTTACCTATGCTATAGCTGAACATCGCTGTGATTTATTAGATGTGTGTTCTATAGAAGGACCCTCGCATCCATCCAATAAGTACAATTTAACGAGGTCTGCGCTGGCGGGGGGTTATCACTGGCGCATCTCCCTTCCCTTCTACCGTCTGCCGACACGGTAAATTATGACAACAAACCGCGGTGCCATTACGCAACATATCCACATCTGTTGTTCCAATATTGTTTTATGAAGTCATTTGGTTATATACCACGTCATAGGACGCTGTAGAACGTCTGTTCGTGGAATCATTAGCTATATAGCCATACTCCATCTCGTGTTGGAGTGCCAGAAACACAATCGGAAGGAGTTATTGTGGTGTCGAAACACCTGGCGTCTGTCTGAAGCCCGCCATGAGGTCTATCGCCGCGGCACTGCGCAGTTCAGCAGAGGGTAATTCACCGGCATCCATCCTATTGTTGCCTTGCATCGGGCCGTGTGATTTCGACGAGCGCGTATGAAAGTTGAATCGTCGCCGAGACGAACGCCAACAGAGTCGGCGATAACGAGACAGGAGAAACGGGCCGAGCTCGGGCTCCACACTTGATGCACAGGGCAACCGTCGTGCCTGCACAACCTGTTCTTACCGAAGAGCAACTCGTGATTACAGAGACGGACTGTAAGTCCTTTGAACAGGACTCGCCATTTCTGAGAACGCGTTATGTGACATATGTACAAATCTAATGACTACTAGTAGGACGCGTATAAGTATTATTATTAATTCATATCCGACAGGTTTCCATTCTTGTCTCGTGTGATTAGATCGGTTTAGCATATGAGAAGACATTTACAACGTAGGCATAAGCAGGTATATATATTACCTATACTACAGCTGAACATCATTGCAATTTATTAGATGTATGTTCTATCCATACCCTGGCATCCACCCGAAAGCACATTTTAACGCTGACAGGGGGTTATCACTGGCGCATAATAAGAAAATGGAAGTCATTATAAGTATGTTACGTTTAACATGTACGAAAATAGCCCCCAGCCGTAATCAGGGTCTGGAAGCTAGTTCCCGGCTGGCCGGATGCAGAGGGGTTGCTCAGAGGGATTACAAGCACGGCGATTCTTGGATACAGTGGCAAACTTCATGAATGGAAGAGACGTATATTGATAATGTTTACGTCAGGTATAATTAAAAATAACAACCGAGAATTTACCAACATAATAAGTACGCTTCAGATTTCAATTTAAATGTGCATAAGACGATGAAATCGTGGCGAATTTCACATAGTAAATATATTAGGTATGATACTGACCAAACACTCAGTGTACACATACCTACATACATTATGGTTGGCGGCGACTGACAGGTTGACAGCCAGACGCTGATATCAGTTGTAGCTTTACTTATCACAACACTGCTATCGCTTCAAGTATTTCAAGCCGCAACTATCCGCATAACTCAAATCAAAGCAACGGTAGCTGATTTGGTTTGTGTAAAGGTTCTGCGTGCTGCATAATCACGTGTAAAAGGTGACCTTATACAGGGGTTCGCTACCAACGCGGTTGTAAGAAGTCGGTTTGTTGAAGTTTGCGTCGTGATGAGAGTCATCGGACAGTGCATGTGTGGCCTGTTCCCGACCGCCACAACGAGTTAACTTGAAAGATCAACAGCTACGGACAGCAGGGGAAGTATTGGTAATGAATATAATAGCAGAGCCATGCGAAGTGTTGCTCATGAACGCAACCGTGCAGTTACGTGGAGAGTTGTTCACAAATACGACGCTACAATCATATGAAGAGTTATATAAAGTCGAGATGATTGTTGTTGATAAACACGACGATACAGTCATGTGAACTATTGCCCATGAATGAACTCGACGTTAGAGTTATACGAAGAGTTGCTGATGAACGCGAACATAGAATCCTGTGTAGTGTTGCTCTTGAACACGACGCAACTGTCATGTGAACTATTGCTTATAAGCATTTTAAACATACATATTCATTGTTACGTACAACGTTGACGCAAAGTTACTATATTTTGAACCATCTAAAGATATAAAATTGTCGTTTCTCTTGGAAACGTGCATCTCAGGTGGTTTGGGTTACCCCTAAAACAGCGTAAATACCCACACCGTCCTGTGCGAAGAGAAAGCAAAGACGGCATTAAATCACGTGCACTAGCCCTACCTTGGAAGCTGACAGACTTCTTCGTCCTCGACGACGTGACGTCACTTCTTTCACTTCCGCCGCTGTCCGGCTCCAGTGACGTGCTGCCCAGATCGGAGTCACGTGATCCGACCGAATTGTTGGAGCTCACCGAGCCTGCCTTCCCTGTGAAATAAACAAGTGATGACGTCATTAATCATCACAACCAGCTCTCAAGATTTCAAAGTCAACATATGTGTATTAAATATAGTCATATATCCATGACATGAGTCAGAAGAGAGAGAGAGAGAGAGAGAGAGAGAAAGAGAGAGAAAGATAGGAGGAGGGGTGGAGGGGGAGGGAGAGGAGACAATAGTGTTATGTTCACTCAGAATAATCAGCTGTTATGTTTCCTATGTGCAATCAAACATACACTCAACCACCGAAATCGTTCATAAAATGCTATTTCATTATATCTAGCTCAGCTTTCCAACATCAGCCTAGCAGGCTATCCATGCATGGATAATCTGCCGACGCTAAGAACACTCTCCAGTTGGAATAAATGAAACTTTGCCAAAGATACCACTAAACATTCTGCACATCGCCAGCGAAGTAGAGCGTGATATTAGTCCAGCCAATCTGCAAGCATTAACTCGGTGATATGGTGAAATTGATTAGCTGAGTTGTAGTCTGCATTGTGTACACAATGGAATTAATTAAATACGGATTGGTACACTGGTGAGACGGCGAACATATAGACGACGCCACGCGTTGGTGTGTCGTCTTTGTTGTAACACCCACTAATTAACTGTGTCCTATTTGCTTTTAAAGAGCTGCTGATCTAAACACCCGTAGCCGGGGTGTGGTAAGTTACAGTCGGCTTTATTCGAACGAAACAGTGAACGACTTCGAGTAACCGCGCGCCCTGTAATAAGGCGAGGACCGCCGAGGGTTGGGTTCCTCGCCTGGCGTAGACCCGACCAACAACAAGAGACGGAGTTGATACAAGATGGCCGCCGGCGACAAGGGGTGGACCGTCCCGGAGAGATAAGCCGTAGATTGTATCGCTGGGCTGGCGCTTGTCTGGTCTTGCGTACCCAGCGGGGCACAGAGTCGACACCCGTGTCTACACCGCTCAATGCGACAGTGAACTGTCTTAGCTGTTTCAAGTGCTTTCCTCTATCGACATAATCCCCCAAGGTGTGCTATACGCTTATGCGTCAATAAACAATGCCTCCCGTGAGTAAGGGCTACCATTGTTACACTAAAGTGCAGGGTGTGATATCCCCAATAGGAAAGGAGTGATACGGAACGTTGTTATTGTAGTTGGTAGTAATGATGGTGATGTTTTATCGTCACCTTTGTCGTCGTTGTGGTCTCCTTTACGTCTGATGCAATGTCTCTAAGGCGGCAGAAATAGGAGCAACGTTGCATAAAACGTCGTTGATCGTCAGCCTATTGTTGATAGCCTACTGTTGGTGCTTTTTCTAAACAATGTCATTATGACCCAAATGGGACGTCAGATGCCCCCAGATAATGTTTACGCCTCTATCGCCGTCGTCTCAAAGTCATCTCAGTTGCACAGTCCGACACAGTCTCACACTGAGTATCAGACCCCAAAACGGGCCTTTTGTTTTCACCACGCACCCCGAGGGTGGGTCAGAGATCACCCGCTGACCGCCGGGGGAGAGTGGTCACGAGAACAGAGTCTCACGTATGAGAACGTAGCCCGCGCCGTGAGTCCGATTTTTTTATTTGTTAGTCCAGAAAACGCTCAATGAACCGTTCCGCTTCACGGAGCAGGAACTACAATATGCCCACGATACCCACAACAGACGCGGGTCACACAGATACCATAAATAGACACACATTCCACGCACTCGGGTATGTCAAACACAACCGCACGCAAGAAACAGTCGACCAACAAAGGAATACGCTACAGCCGCCGAACTCTAAACGCCACAGTGTGTGCGGATCGGGACACATTTTTGGACAATGAATCGGGTGGCTGTCATCGATAATGTTTGCTCTTCGTGATTCTGTTGAACCGACGGAGAGACGCATTGTTTGTGGACCACTCAAGGGTTCAATGAGGATGTTTGTAGACGACACTTGACGCTTACACGATCGACCGCAGCCCGGATTAATTCTCTCAGTGATCACTGTATTAAAAACGCATCTAGCTTTCATTAATGCACGAACCATTCATTCCGCGGTTTCCGGAATCTGTGTGGAGATAATGTTTATGTTACCCCTGTCGTAGGACCACCGACACATCTTGTAATCTACTCTTTCAATATTTAAATAAGACCCCCACGGATAAGCATGCATGTCTCACTCTGCTCGCCTCCTGCACGTGACAGCTGGCTGGATCGAATGCGATATAATGTACGTCAAAACTAGTTACTACAATCCTCGTTTCTAAAACGTAGCTTCAAGAAGCACTCTCCAGAGGGATAATCATTTCAAGTCCCAATTTTCCTTCAATTACATGAAATTGAAGGGAACATTACAACCGGACGCGAATATCTGATGATATTGATTGTTCAACGACGTTACGGTAGTTTACGTCGTATTGCATTCTGGGGTGAACTATATTCTGATCAATGTTGACAAATTTCAATCATGAAATGGAAAGAGTAGTCATAAACTATGAAAGTAAACCAGTGTAGAAATAATTGTATTTGTTAAAAACGTTTTTTAAAACAAAATAAAACACGATCAGACGGAATGACGTGACGTCATAATTGAATTGTTTCCTGGGGAATATGCTAGCCGTTTTTATTAATAACTATGTACGGCATATATACAACGAGTGCTTTACAATGCGCTGGTTCAAGCAACTAACAAGTTATCGATTGTGCGATGTCTCTTCGCTTTCCCCTCACGTGTTATGGGGTTAATTTAGGAACGTAAACAACGAGACGACCATTTAGTTATTCTGAAAGGAAGCACATTAACACACGAGTAATGCTGCATTTGTTTAATGTGACACCGATGAGCGAATGGTTTGGTCGATGGACGTATGCAAGTGATAGGCATTGCACGACGGGTTTTATGTTCAAGCGACAGGTACAATACACTATATTTGCACTATTCAAGGGCGGAGAAGGTTGTACGCGAAAAAGGAAGTGTCACATGGGATGCGTACCTGGAAGGTGACGAGGGGGCGTAAGAATGTGTCACGCGTTCGGTGCGACTACGGCAATCAGTCATGCACGCCGATACAGGACCGTGCAGTGTTATAACAACTCTTGCAATTCAGTCTAAGTTACACCCCAGGAAGAGGTGTTAAGGCGTTACTACGATGCTCCCCCGACTAACACCCGGTCTGTGGAACGGCAACATTCGCCACGGAAGAAACACCCAGTAAATAGATAGAAATGATGACGTGACGTCGCTTGTTTTGTTGCGATTCAAAGAACAGCGACCGATGATTTACGTATGTTAATAAACGAACACAGACTAACAATGTCCGCATTGTGTGTCGACTTGCCGAGGCAGAGGGTGAACCTCATGAATTTTGAGGGCGACTATATTTGATGGGTCAAGGCACACCGTACACAGCCTCGTCCCGTGTGTCAGACGTGTCGTCGTTTTTCGACACCATAACACTTGTGTGTTAGGTCAAGTAGATGCTCCAAGATGAAGCGGCCTTGTAAACTTTCCGCAATAAAACTATCTGCGTCGTTAAAGATACCCGCCTACCACCGGAAGGACTAAAAGACCGTTGAAATCGATTTTTCTATATTTTATTGCCGTGTGACAGGACTGCCACCCAGACTACACATTATTAAAGCGGGAGGTCCGTTTACGACTGCCTATGTAAGCGTCTATAATTAGGAGGACTCGCCTTAATGTTAGTATTGCATGTTAGTGACGCTTCCACACGTTAGTGTCAGAGGCACGCATGCATCCGTACGTGCTTGCTTACATACACATGTGTATATATAATACATATATGCAAACATATATACATAGGTACACACATACATACATATATAAAAACATACATACATACATACACACACACACACACACACACACACACACACACACACACACACATATATATATACACATACACACATACACACATACACACACACACACATACACACACACATACACACGCACACACGCACACACGCACACACGCACACACACACACGCACACACGCACACACGCACACACGCACACACGCACACACGCGCACACGCGCACATGCGCACACGCACACACGCACACACGCACAAACACACACACGCACACACGCACACATACGCACATACACACATACACACACACACATACACACATATATACACACATACACACATATACACATACACACATACATACATACATAAATACATACATACACACATACACACATACACACATACACACATACACACATACACACATACACACATACACACATACACACATACACACATACACACATACACACATACACACATACTCAAATACACACATACATAAATACATACATACATACATACATACATACACACATACGTACACACACACATACGTACACACATACATACACACATACACACATATACAAATAAATACATACATACATACACACATACTTACATACACACATACACAAATACATACATACACACATATATACATACATACATACATAAATACATACATACATACATACATACATAAATACATACATACATACATACATACATACATACATACATACATACATACATACATATGCATACATGCATACATATGCATATGCATCATGCATATACATACACATACACGCATACACATACAGTCATACAGTCATATATCGTATAGTCATACAGTCATACTATATAGTCATACAGTCATAATATCATACCTATATACATTTATGCACAGATGCATACACATGGTCATATAGTCATACATGAGTCATATAGTCATACAGTCATACAGTCATACAGTCATAATATAGTCATACCTATATACATTTATGCACAGATGCATACACACATACAGTCATACACACATACAGTCATACAGTCATACAGTCATATAGTCATACAGTCATACAGTCCATAGTCATATAGTCATACAGTCATACAGTCATAATATAGTCATACCTATATACATTTATGCACAGATGCATACACACATACAGTCATACACACATACAGTCATACAGTCATACAGTCATATAGTCATACAGTCATACAGTCATATAGTCATACAGTCATACAGTCATATAGTCATACAGTCATAATATAGTCATACCTATATACATTTATGCACAGATACATGCACACAGCCACATTAACTTCAATATATACCCCCGTAGCTGCATTAAAGTGGTAACTCAACACGCTCAGGCGGATTTGATGTAGTCAGTGTCATGTGTTGTATTGTAGCGTACATTCACGCCGTCGCTGGGTGGTCTTTGACAAACGTCATAAGTCAGTGCAATGAGGCGTGACGAACCAAGATAGCACTGACAGTTACTCGATACGCTGTCTGCTGTGACAAGTGAATTAGGCAGAGGCCAAGCGGGAAAGAGTGGCATGGAAGAAGGTACAACGGGCATGGACAGTTTCGTCAAATTGAATAGACCTGAAGTGTCGGGACCTTAGTTGAACTCTCTTGGAATCGCGACACTGTGACGACGTTGATAACTTGATAGCTTTGTTCCGGGTCGATAGAAAACTTGAAACATACCGCTCCGTTGAAATGTGCATCGACACGAAACGCTGTTGCAAATGAAGTGATGATGGACTAAAGTTCCAGTTATCACAGGTTGAGCTATATTCACTATTTGTAATACACACACATTTGTAAAAAAAAAAAGTATAATCCGTTCACAACCGTGTGTCCTTAAATCGCACAACGTTTGACTCGTCTCCAAACGAATTTTTTTTAATTTATTTCTTCACCTTTATCTATGTTTGATACAAGTCGGACGTTATGAATATACATCTGCCTGGTTCCATCGACGACTTCTTGTTGAACACCTCCAGTGATGATATTACACCATCTTTACGTCATAATCAATTACGCACTAAATTATTCCAGGTAACATAATATTAAATATTAAATTATCCTAAAAGCATAATTATAAAATGTGTGGGTGTGCGCTGGTATCAGTGCGAGTCTCGCTAGAGGCGTTCCCATAGCCGTTGTGTAAATTGGTCAAGGAATCCGTGGCCGTTAAATTCCCTAAGCAGTAGAAACTAGCGCGACATGTCGCCGTTGGCGTTGCTAGAAACGCCTCAATCGACTTGTTACTTAATGTGAGCCACTCGACAACGCTCGTCATTGCGTCTGCAGGCAAGTTGCGGGTGACAAGTGAAGGGTGACATACACGGTATCATGGACCGACACCCGGGTGACACTCATGTTTGTCTTCTGTGAAAACAAAGAGCACTCATGTTTAACTTTAGTGAAAACAAGGGACACTGTGAAAAACGACACTCAAAATGACTTGTCTTTCGTGCACGCAAGGGATACCCATGTTTGTCTTCCACGCACTCAAGGGACACTCATGTTTGTTTCCCGAGCACACAAAGTAGGCACCTTGCGGAGTATGTTGTAGACGGGGGCAAACACCAGACAGCCCTCTCTGAAGTGAATGTCTAACAAGCCTCTCTAGGGAGACAGGTGAATCAGATGGCCAATTGCAGCAGTTCGCTTGTTAGTAGCCATTCATTAAATGTGGCAACTGAACGGCCTATTCCAACCTGAGTGGCTGTTGTTGTTAGCTATATTGTGTAGTTTTGTTGTTGTGTTTGTTGTTATAACACACCAATAACATGTGTACAGTTATTTAACTCTTCCTAGACGAGCTATATGTTATTGATAAACTACACCAGAAGAGGAAAACAAAATGCCTCAAATCAGATGGTGGTGTGCAATAAAGAACAACATCGATACTCAAACCAATGTCTTAACGGGTCATTAAAACAAACATTTCACTATTACTCTGGGCCATCGTAACGTCGACATACACCTCTAGAATATCAAGGTACGTACATGCGCACGAACGTAATTATGTATATGTTAATATGCTTGACAATGTGTGTGTTTGTGTGTGTGTGTGTGTGTGTGTGTGTGTGTGTGTGTGTGTGTCCGTGCGTGCGTTCGTGTGTGTGTGTGTTTGTTTGAATGTGTTTATGTGAGCGCATGATCATTATCTGGAAGTAGTATCCTGCCTAGCCAGCCCACGTGTAGGCGAGCCCCAGCTGTGCACCAACCCCCGTCCATCATGTCGATCACGTCGAAGATAAAACTCATTCATAACCATTAATGTTCCTACTAATCTCTTATTGACAAGCAACTAACAAGGTGCTCTTCCGTTTGATTGTATTGATGCTCATCTTTGTCCAGGTTCCCACGTTCCATGATATTTTAATATCGCCCGTAATCCGCCGTGTTATCTGCCCTATGAAAAAGACCTCGGTAACAATAGGTAGAAGTTAACAAACCAGACTGCGATTGCAGCAGATAAACGGTACATTTGATGTGGTAGCAACAACAGATGTTACTAAAGAGACAATCGCAGCAAGAGACGACTCGGCGACAACGCATAGGACGATATTTTTGCCTGGGTACGCATGGAGGAGTGATGTGGCGAGATACACCGACAATGGCAACACAATACCGCTGAATAGACTCGAGACGCAATCATGCACGCATGCATACACACGCATGCAGACAACCGCGCACAAAAATTGGCACATGCAAAAGATGCACCCACGCTCACACATTTACTCATGCACGCACGCACACACGCGCACGCACATACACCACGATTACACACTACATGTACAAGGAAACAGACCAATTGAGGTGATTAGAAACATTCCCTGTAACAGTTGATATTCACTTGATGACAACTGCCTTGTGAACGACAGGATTTGACAGAAGTTTCCTTCGGCAAATAACCGACAGGTTAAAGGACTTGGTTAACCTAACGAGGCATATCGGCAACAAACGCTACACAATGCAAATAGGTCGAGGAGACGTGATAGGAATCAAACACAACGGTCACCGTTCATGCTGCACGCATCTCACGAGCGCCTTGCCTCACGCCCGCAGTGGTGCATTCTGCAATAACATAGTTTATTGGTCTTCGTTGTACAGCCAGACGCTACGCCGCAAGTAATTCGCAGTTGTGTGCAAAAAGGAGATAAAACAAGACGAATGTGACAAATTGCATGCGACGTGTCACTGTACGTCGGTGTTTTGTTTATAGCGAGAACATGTGGCTTGTTTGCGTTAGTCGTGCATACGAATAACCAAAACATTGTTGACACACATGGACCCTTCTGTGATCCTCTCTCCAATGAGATAGGACCGAGACTCCTTGAATTTGCCAGCTACAACAACCTAGTCTTAACCAACACATTGGCCCCGCACAAAGCATCCGGAAGATGGACCTGGCATGCTTCTAATGGACAACACCACAATCAGATTGAGTACATCTTTCCTGGTGCTGATATTGGAAGCGACCATGACATGATAATGATGGCTTTTCGGCTGAAGAAGATTAGAAGACAGAAGAACGCCAGAATAAAGTACGATCTAGAAAAGTTCAAAGACCCCAACATTGCGGAAGAGGTCGGTGGGAAAGTTGCTCCATTTATCTTAGCCTGGGAAGAAGTAGAAACTATGACAAACAATTTCAACACCGCAGTGACTGACACAGCCAACAAGATCGTTGGAAAACATCGCCAGAAAAAGAAACTCTGAGTCACCGGAGACTTGCTGGAAATGTGCGATAAACGGAGAGGGCTGAAGAAAGACAAGAGCACCACAAAAGGTGCTGCTAAATAGAGAGAGATTAACAATGCAATAAAGAGAGGCATGAAGAGAGCCAAAGAAAACTGGATCGAAGAGCAATGCAGTGAAATAGAAGATAACATCAACAAGAACAACAGCAAAAAGGAAGTCCAGATTGTTAAAGACCTCACACAGAAAAAAGCCACCAGCATAAATGACAAAGCTGGGATACAGCGCACGGAAGAAACGGACATCATAAATAGATGGACAGAATACTGCTCCGAACTTTATAACGACCAGTCAAAGGGAAATCCGAACATTTTAAATTGCCCTCAGGTAAATGAAGATGGCCTACAAGCACAGATACACGTCAATGGGAAAGAACTAGAAACCGTTACAAACTTCAAATATATCGGTGCAAGCTATTGGAAGAGGGATCAAAACCAGAAGTTCTTTCAAGAATTGCACAAACCGTTGCCGCACCTTCAAGACTAAATCCAATGAGGAAAAACAACAACATTACCCTGAAAAATAAAACAAGACTAATGCGTTCACTTGTCATGTTAACCTTTCTGTACACTTCTGAGACATGGACCTTAACAGCAGAACTAAAAAGAAGAATACAAGCTATGGAAATTAGATGTTACCGAAAAACCTTGTACATCCCATACACAGACTATGTCACAAACGAGGAAGTGATAAATATAATCACTTGAAACATCGGACAACACGAAGATATCCTGTCTACAGTCAGAAGACGCAAACTGAGATGATATGGACATGTCACACGATCTACTGGCCTGGCAAAAAACATCCCCCAAGGCACAGTGAGAGGGGAGAGAAGAAGCAGGCAGGAAAAGAATTGGCAAGACAACATCAAAGAATGGACAGGCCTCGGCTTCTACGAGTCACAAATGACAGCAAAAGACCGACAGAGGTGGAGAAAGATTGTGCGATTATCGTCAGAGGTGCCCCAACGACCACACACGGTTACGGGTAGGTGGGGTGAGGTGATGTATATAACTCACGACAAGTAATATACAGCACTGTTTCAAACAACACATCTAATCTCCGCCATTGTCTCTACTGTCATCTACTTGTCATCATCTGCTATCAGGACATACACGTATATATGACTAACCAACGTCAATACACGTCGTCGAAATGTCACGAACGTCATCACATTTTATCGTCATGATGTCAGTTGTCGCAATCATTGAAGTGGTAGTCCCAGTCGTCACCTTCTGTGTCAGTGTGGCAGACATCTGTGGTGGGAGACAAGGTATATGCAGGTCATATGATGTGCCATGACCAAATAACAAAGACAGTTATTCTCTAGAAAGCCAAGGCCCTCGCAAAAGAGGTCGCCGTAATATACCTATACGATGCACCATTATAGGACACCAAGATAATCTTGCAAACGTCATGACAACTATAATCCACATGAAAGAACTCATAATATCACCACGTTAAGTGGGGGACATCAATAGGTAAATAAGTAACTAGTAAGTAAGTAAGTAAATAAGTCAGTCAGTCAGTCAGTCAGTCAGTTAGTACATGCGAGGAAGCGATACCTATGAAGAAGAGACTTTCTTTAGCCCCGAAAGATGTAAGTTGCTGCTTACCGACTGATGTCTTCGCGACACCGCTGTTCATTCGGGCTCGCTTGTTTTGTAACGTAAACTTCAGCATCGTTACAATCAGCCAGGCTGGCTTCACGGTCGGATGTCCCACGCAGATAAGCAGGAAATCGCACGCGCCATAAGTATTTCACCGCGTTCCGGACGATCGTTGACGATATCCTTCATTGTCTCGCCACAGGAGCGCTTCTATTCATCCATGTCTTCGTAATTCGTCACAATTAAGTTATAACCGTAACAAAAACTATGTTGTCACAACCACGTTGTGACCACGTTACGACAGCGTCGAGCAAAACAAACCGCCAACCGTGACAGCAAAGGGGTGTGTGTGTGTATCCAATGGTGTATGACTTGTCACGAGATTAGTCCACTAAGACAACCGTGTAAACACCAGTATTGGTGAACGACATGCTTGTTTTCCACAATGTATCCTTTGTGTGAAACCCGCCAATTGACAACACTATCCTATGTGTTCGTATTCCCCATCGTACTGCACTGAAACTGTCGTTGTAACTACTAGGGTATCACAGTTCAGTCGTCGCCCAGGTTCACGCTACCGTACACGGCCGAGATAACCGAGCGACTGAGCATGCAAGCAATACAACGCCTCCGGTTTCCACTCGAGTAACCGCCTACCTAGTCGCGCTCACCGCGCTACCAGCGGCTCGTTGCGCATGCGCAATATTCACTCCACGACAGGGCCGGCGGTAGCGACGCGAGCCGACTGACGCAGGAATCATTGTCAACATAGCGGGGCGCGTCTCGTGCAACATCTCCACGTACAAATACATGTAAAAACCAAATGTAAATCTTGTCAAAAGTACCTTAAGCAAGAGCATAAGCCTAATCATAACCTTTAACCTAACCCTAACCCTAAACCCAACTACGTTTGCACATCAGACCAACCACATTTTTTACGAGGAGGTTCCTTATGCAATAGGATGTTTAAAGCTGCTTTCGCAAGTACATTTTTCTATCGTCTCGTTTTAATGTCGTCTGCATGTGTGTGTGTGTTTGTGTGTATACATGTATGTGTGTGCATGTGTGCGTGTGTGCGTGTGTGCGTGTGTTATTGTGTTTATATTTACACACTTGGTGTAATACTACACAAATAGCTTATCTTCAAACTTCCTTCGTGGTTCCACTCGCTAGGCATCAGCTAGGCTGCATTGTATACACCGACAGCGTTCCGTAATGAATTGTTGTCACAATAAAAACACAATGCGTCTCTTCGACTGACATATCGATTTGCTCGTCTGTGAGATACCGAGAGTATAGGGCCAGTCAAGTTGGTGTTTTGTATGGTGTGAAGCTGTGATGTGGCTGTACTGAGTATGACTATAAAAGCATGGTGTTTTGTATGATGTGATGCTGTGATGTGGTTGTACTGAGTATAACTATAAAAGCATGGTGTTTTGTATGGTGTGATGCTGTGATGTGGTTGTACTGAGTATAACTATAAAAGCATGGTGTTTTGTATGGTGTGATGCTATGATGTGGTAGTACTGAGTATTACTATAAAAGCATGGAGTTTTGTATGGTGTTGTGCTGTGATGTGGTTGTACTGAGTATGACAATAAAAGCATGGTGTTTTGTATGGTGTGATGCTGTGATGTGGTTGTACTGAGTATGACTATAAAAGCATGGTGTTTTGTATGGTGTGATGCTGTGATGTGGTTGTACTGAGTATAACTATAAAAGCATGGTGTTTTGTATGGTGTGATGCTGTGATGTGGTTGTACTGAGTATAACTATAAAAGCATGGTGTTTTGTATGGTGTGATGCTGTGATGTGGTTGTACTGAGTATTACTATAAAAGCATGGTGTTTTGTATGGTGTGATGCTGTGATGTGGTTGTACTGAGTATGACTATAAAAGCATGGTGTTTTGTATGGTGTGATGCTGTGATGTGGTTGTACTGAGTATAACTATAAAAGCATGGTGTTTTGTATGGTGTGATGCTGTGATGTGGTAGTACTGAGTATTACTATAAAAGCATGGAGTTTTGTATGGTGTTGTGCTGTGATGTGGTTGTACTGAGTATGACAATAAAAGCATGGTGTTTTGTATGGTGTGATGCTCTGATGTGGTTGTACTGAGTATGACTATAAAAGGATGGTGTTTTGTATGGTGTGATGCAGTGATGTGGTTGTACTGAGTATGACTATAAAAGCATGGTGTTTTGTATGGTGTTGTGCTGTGATGTGGTTGTACTGAGTATGACTATAAAAGCATGGTGCTTTGTATGGTGTGATGCTGTGATGTGGTTGTACTGAGTATGACTATAAAAGCATGGTGTTTTGTATGGTGTGATGCTGTGATGTGGTTGTACTGAGTATGACTATAAAAGCATGGTGTTTTGTATGGTGTGATGCTGTGATGTGGTAGTACTGAGTATGACTATAAAAGCATGGTGTTTTGTATGGTGTGATGCTGTGATGTGGTTGTACTGAGTATAACTATAAAAGCATGGAGTTTTGTATGGTGTTGTGCTGTGATGTGGTTGTACTGAGTATGACTATAAAAGCATGGTGTTTTGTATGGTGTGATGCTGTGATGTGGTTGTACTGAGTATGACTATAAAAGCATGGTGTTTTGTATGGTGTGATGCTGTGATGTGGTTGTACTGAGTATGACTATAAAAGCATAGTGTTTTGTATGGTACTGTGCTCTGATGTGGTTGTACTGAGTATGACTATAAAAGCATGGTGCTTTGTATGGTGTGATGCTGTGATGTGGTTGTACTGAGTATGACTATAAAAGCATGGTGTTTTGTATGGTGAGATACTGTGATGTGGTAGTACTGAGTATTACTATAAAATCATGGTGTTTTGTATGGTGTGATGCTGTGATGTGGTTGTACTGAGTATGACTATACAAGCTTGGTGTTTTGTATGGTGTGATGCTGTGATGAGGTTGTACTGAGTATAACTATAAAAGCATGGTGTTTTGTACGGTGTGATGCTGTGATGTGGTAGTACTGAGTATGACTATAAAAGCATGGTGTTTTGTATGGTGTGATGCTATGATGTGGTTGTAATGAGTATAACTATAAAAGCTTGGAGTTTTGTATGGTGTTGTGCTGTGATGTGGTTGTACTGAGTATGATTATAAAAGCATGGTGCTTTGTATGGTGTGATGCTGTGATGTGGTTATACTGAGTATGACTATAAAAGCATGGCGTTTTGTATGGTGTTATGCTGTGATGTGGTTGTACTGAGTATGACTATAAAAGCATGGTGCTTTGTATGGTGTGATGCTGTGATGTGGTTGTACTGAGTATGACAATAAAAGCATGGTGCTTTGTATGGTGTGATGCTGTAATGTGGTAGTACTGAGTATGGCTATAAAAGCATGGTGTTTTGTATGGTGTGATGCTATGATGTGGTTGTACTGAGTATAAATATAAAAGCATGGTGCTTTGTATGGTGTGATGCTGTGATGTGGTAGTACTGAGTATGACTATAAAAGCATGGTACTTTGTATGGTGTGATGCTCTGATGTGGTTGTACTGAGTATGACTATAAAAGCATGGTGCTTTGTATGGTGTGATGCTGTGATGTGGTTGTACTGAGTATAACTATAAAAGCATGATGCTTTGTATGGTGTGATGCTGTGATGTGGTAGTACTAAGTACGACTATAAAAGCATGGTGTTTTGTATGGTGTGATGCTGTGATGTGGTTGTACTGAGTATGACTATAAAAGCATGGTGCTTTGTATGGTGTGATGCTGTGATGTGGTAGTACTGAGTATGACTATAAAAGCATGGTGTTTTGTATGGTGTGATGCTGTGATGTGGTTGTACTGAATACAACTATAAAAGCATGGTGCTTTGTATGGTGTGATGCTGTGATGTGGTAGTACTGAGTATGACTATAAAAGAATGGTGCTTTGTATGGTGTGATGCTGTGATGTGGTTGTACTGAGTGTGAATATAAAAGCATGGTGCTTTGTATGGTGTGATGCTGTGATGTGGTAGTACTGAGTATGACTATAAAAGCATGGTGTTTTGTATGGTGTGATGCTGTGATGTGGTTGTACTGAGTATAACTATAAAAGCATGGTGATTTGTATGGTGTGATGCTGTGATGTGGTTGTACTGAGTGTGAATATAAAAGCATGGTGCTTTGTATGGTGTGATGCTGTGATGTGGTAGTACTGAGTATGACTATAAAAGCATGGTGTTTTGCATGGTGTGATGCTGTGATGTGGTTGTACTGAGTATGACTATAAAAGCCTGGTGTTTTGTATGGTGTGATGCTGTGATGTGATTGTACTGAGTATGACTATAAAAGCCTGGTGTTTTGTATGGTGTTGTGCTGTGATGTGGTTGTACTGAGTATGACTATAAAAGCATGGTGCTTTGTATAGTGTGATGCTGTGATGTGGTTGTACTGATTATAACTATAAAAGCATGGAGTTTTGTGTGGTGTTGTGCTGTGATGTGGTTGTACTGAGTATGACTATAAAAGCATGGTGCTTTGTATGGTGTGATGCTGTGATGTGGTTGTACTGAGTATGACTATAAAAGCATGGTGTTTTGTATGGTGTGATGCTGAGATGTGGATATACTGAGTATGACTATAAAAGCATGGTGCTTTGTATGGTGTGATGCTGTGATGTGGTTGTACTGAGTATAACTATAAAAGCATGGTGTTTTGTATGGTGTTGTGCTATGATGAGGTTGTACTGAGTATGACAATAAAAGCATGGTGCTTTGTATGGTGTGATGCTGTGATGTGGTTGTACTGAGTATGACTATAAAAGCATGGTGCTTTGTATGATGTGATGCTCTGATGTGGATGTACTGAGTATGACTATAAAAGCATGGTGCTTTGTATGGTGTTATGCTGTGATGTGGTTGTACTGAGTATGACTATAAAAGCATGGTGTTTTGTATGGTGTGATGCTGTGATGTAATTGTACTGAGTATGACAATAAAAGCATAGTGCTTTGTATGGTGTGATGCTGTGATGTGGTTGTACTGAGTATGACTATAAAAGCATGGTGTTTTGTATGGTGTGATGCTGTGATGTGGTTATACTGAGTATGACTATAAAAGCTTGGTGCTTTGTATGGTGTGATGCTGTGATGTGGTTGTACTGAGTATGACTATAAAAGCGTGGAGTTTTGTATTGTGTTTTGCTGTGATGTGGTTGTACTGAGTATGACTATAATAGCATGGCGCTTTGTATGGTGTGATGCTGTGATGTGGTTGTACTGAGTATGACTATAAAAGCATGGTGCTTTGTATGGTGTGATGCTCTGATGTGGTTGTACTGAGTATGACTACAAAAGCATGGTGTTTTGTATGGTGTGATGCTGTGATGTGGTTGTACTGAGTATGACTATAAAAGCATGGTGCTTTGTATGGTGTTGTGCTGTGATGTGGTTGTACTGAGTATGACTATAAAAGCATGGTGTTTTGTATGGTATTATGCTGTGATGTGGTTGTACTGAGTATGACTATAACAGCATGGTGTTTTGTATGGTGTTATGCTGTGATGTAGTTGTACTGAGTATGACTATAAAAGCATGGAGTTTTGTATGGTGTTGTGCTGTGATGTGGTTGTACTGAGTATGACTATAAAAGCATGGTGCTTTGTATGGTGTTGTGCTGTGATGTGGTTGTACTGAGTATGACTATAAAAGCATGGTGTTTTGTATGGTGTTATGCTGCGATGTGGTTGTACTGAGTATGACTATAAAAGCATGGAGTTTTGTATGGTGTTGTGCTGTGATGTGGTTGTACTGAGTATGACTATAAAAGCATGGTGCTTTGTATGGTGTTGTGCTGTGATGTGGTTGTACTGAGTATGACTATAAAAGCATGGTACTTTGTACGGTGTTATGCTGTGATGTGGTTGTACTGAATATGACTATAAAAGCATGGAGTTTTGTATGGTGTTGTGTTGTGATGTGGTTGTACTGAGTATGACTATAAAAGCATGGTGCTTTGTATGGTGTGATGCTGTGATGCTGTGATGTGGTTGTACTGAGTATGACTATAAAAGCATGTTGTTTTGTATGGTGTGATGCTGTGATGTGGTAGTACTGAGTATGACTATAAAAGCATGGTGCTTTGTATGGTGTGATGCTGCGATGTGGTTGTACTGAGTTTGACTAAAAAAGCATGGTGTTTTGTATGGTGTTATGCTGTGATGTGGTTGTACCGAGTATGACTATAAAAGCATGGTGCTTTGTATGGTGTGATGCTGTGATGTAGTTGTACTGAGTATGACTATAAAAGCATGATGTTTTGTATGGTGTGATGCTGTGATGTGGTTGTACTGAGTATGACAATAAAAGCATGGTGCTTTGTATGGTGTGATGCTGTGATGCTGTGATGTGGTTGTACTGAGTATGACTATAAAAGCATGTGGTTTTGTATGGTGTGATGCTCTGATGTGGTTATACTGAGTATGACTATAAAAGCATGGTGCTTTGTATGGTGTGATGCTGCGATGTGGTTGTACTGAGTATGACTATAAAAGCATGGTGTTTTGTATGGTGTTATGCTGTGATGTGGTTGTACCGAGTATGACTATAAAAGCATGGTGCTTTGTATGGTGTGATGCTGTGATGTGGTTGTACTAGGTATGACTATAAAAGCTTGATGCTTTGTATGGTGTGATGCTGTGATGTGGTTGTACTGAGTATGACTATAAAAGCATGGAGTTTTGTATGGTGTTGTGCTGTGATGTGGTTGTACTGAGTATGACTATAAAAGCATGGTGCTTTGTATGGTGTGATGCTGTGATGTGGTTGTACTGAGTATGACTATAAAAGCATGGTGTTTTGTATGGTGTTATGCTGTGATGTGGTTGTACTGAGTATGACTATAAAAGCATGGTGTGATGCTGTGATGTGGTTGTACTGAGTATGACTATAAAAGCATGGTTCTTTGTATGGTGTTATGCTGTGATGTGGTTCTACTGAGTATGACTATAAAAGCATGGTGTTTTGTATGGTGTGATGCTATGATGTGGTAGTACTGAGTATTACTAAAAAAGCATGGAGTTTTGTATGGTGTTGTGCTGTGATGTGATTGTACTGAGTATGACAATAAAAACATGGCGTTTTGTATGGTGTGATGCTGTGATGTGGTTGTACTGAGTATGACTATAAAAGCATGGTGTTTTGAATGGTGTGATGCTGTGATGTGGTTGTACTGAGTATAACTATAAAAGCATGGTGTTTTGTATGGAGTGATGCTGTGATGTGGTTGTACTGAGTATAACTATAAAAGCATGGTGTTTTGTATGGTGTGATGCTATGATGTGGTTGTACTGAGTATTACTATAAAAGCATGGTGTTTTGTATGGTGTGATGCTGTGATGTGGTTGTACTGAGTATGACTATACAAGCTTGGTGTTTTGTATGGTGTGATGCTGTGATGAGGTTGTACTGAGTATAACTATAAAAGCATGGTGTTTTGTACGGTGTGATGCTGTGATGTGGTAGTACTGAGTATGACTATAAAAGCATGGTGTTTTGTATGGTGTGATGCTATGATGTGGTTGTAATGAGTATAACTATAAAAGCTTGGAGTTTTGTATGGTGTTGTGCTGTGATGTGGTTGTACTGAGTATGATTATAAAAGCATGGTGCTTTGCATGGTGTGATGCTGTGATGTGGTTATACTGAGTATGACTATAAAAGCATGGCGTTTTGTATGGTGTTATGCTGTGATGTGGTTGTACTGAGTATGACTATAAAAGCATGGTGCTTTGTATGGTGTGATGCTGTGATGTGGTTGTACTGAGTATGACAATAAAAGCATGGTGCTTTGTATGGTGTGATGCTGTAATGTGGTAGTACTGAGTATGGCTATAAAAGCATGGTGTTTTGTATGGTGTGATGCTATGATGTGGTTGTACTGAGTATAAATATAAAAGCATGGTGCTTTGTATGGTGTGATGCTGTGATGTGGTAGTACTGAGTATGACTATAAAAGCATGGTACTTTGTATGGTGTGATGCTCTGATGTGGTTGTACTGAGTATGACTATAAAAGCATGGTGCTTTGTATGGTGTGATGCTGTGATGTGGTTGTACTGAGTATAACTATAAAAGCATGATGCTTTGTATGGTGTGATGCTGTGATGTGGTAGTACTAAGTACGACTATAAAAGCATGGTGTTTTGTATGGTGTGATGCTGTGATGTGGTTGTACTGAGTATGACTATAAAAGCATGGTGCTTTGTATGGTGTGATGCTGTGATGTGGTAGTACTGAGTATGACTATAAAAGCATGGTGTTTTGTATGGTGTGATGCTGTGATGTGGTACTGTACTGCATGTGCTTTGTATGATGCTATAAAAGCATGGTGCTTTGTATGGTGTGATGCTGTGATGTGGTTGTACTGAGTGTGAATATAAAAGCATGGTGCTTTGTATGGTGTGATGCTGTGATGTGGTAGTACTGAGTATGACTATAAAAGCATGGTGTTTTGTATGGTGTGATGCTGTGATGTGGTTGTACTGAGTATGACTATAAAAGCATGGTGATTTGTATGGTGTGATGCTGTGATGTGGTTGTACTGAGTGTGAATATAAAAGCATGGTGCTTTGTATGGTGTGATGCTGTGATGTGGTAGTACTGAGTATGACTATAAAAGCATGGTGTTTTGTATGGTGTGATGCTATGATGTGGTTGTACTGAGTATAAATATAAAAGCATGGTGCTTTGTATGCTGTGTGATGCTGTGATGGTGTGATGCTGTAATGTGGTAGTACTGAGTATGGCTATAAAAGCATGGTGTTTTGTATGGTGTGATGCTGTGATGTGGTTGTACTGAGTATGAATATAAAAGCATGGTGCTTTGTATGGTGTGATGCTGTGATGTGGTAGTACTGAGTATGACTATAAAAGCATGGTACTTTGTATGGTGTGATGCTCTGATGTGGTTGTACTGAGTATGACTATAAAAGCATGGTGCTTTGTATGGTGTGATGCTGTGATGTGGTTGTACTGAGTATAACTATAAAAGCATGATGCTTTGTATGGTGTGATGCTGTGATGTGGTAGTACTAAGTACGACTATAAAAGCATGGTGTTTTGTATGGTGTGATGCTGTGATGTGGTTGTACTGAGTATGACTATAAAAGCATGGTGCTTTGTATGGTGTGATGCTGTGATGTGGTAGTACTGAGTATGACTATAAAAGCATGGTGTTTTGTATGGTGTGATGCTGTGATGTGGTTGTACTGAATACAACTATAAAAGCATGGTGCTTTGTATGGTGTGATGCTGTGATGTGGTAGTACTGAGTATGACTATAAAAGAATGGTGCTTTGTATGGTGTGATGCTGTGATGTGGTTGTACTGAGTGTGAATATAAAAGCATGGTGCTTTGTATGGTGTGATGCTGTGATGTGGTAGTACTGAGTATGACTATAAAAGCATGGTGTTTTGTATGGTGTGATGCTGTGATGTGGTTGTACTGAGTATAACTATAAAAGCATGGTGATTTGTATGGTGTGATGCTGTGATGTGGTAGTACTGAGTATGACTATAAAAGCATGGTGCTTTGTATGGTGTTGTGCTGTGATGTGGTTGTACTGAGTATGACTATAAAAGCATGGTGTTTTGTATGGTGTTATGCTGTGATGTGGTTGTACTGAGTATGACTGTAAAAGCATGGAGTTTTGTATGGTGTTGTGCTGTGATGTGGTTGTACTGAGTGTGACTATAAAAGCATGGTGCTTTGTATGGTGTGATGCTGTGATGTGATTGTACTGAGTATGACTATAAAAGCCTGGTGTTTTGTATGGTGTGATGCTGTGATGTGATTGTACTGAGTATGACTATAAAAGCCTGGTGTTTTGTATGGTGTTGTGCTGTGATGTGGTTGTACTGAGTATGACTATAAAAGCATGGTGCTTTGTATGGTGTGATGCTGTGATGTGGTTGTACTGATTATAACTATAAAAGCATGGAGTTTTGTGTGGTGTTGTGCTGTGATGTGGTTGTACTGAGTATGACTATAAAAGCATGGTGCTTTGTATGGTGTGATGCTGTGATGTGGTTGTACTGAGTATGACTATAAAAGCATGGTGTTTTGTATGGTGTGATGCTGAGATGTGGTTATACTGAGTATGACTATAAAAGCATGGTGCTTTGTATGGTGTGATGCTGTGATGTGGTTGTACTGAGTATAACTATAAAAGCATGGTGTTTTGTATGGTGTTGTGCTATGATGAGGTTGTACTGAGTATGACAATAAAAGCATGGTGCTTTGTATGGTGTGATGCTGTGATGTGGTTGTACTGAGTATGACTATAAAAGCATGGTGCTTTGTATGGTGTGATGCTCTGATGTGGATGTACTGAGTATGACTATAAAAGCATGGTGCTTTGTATGGTGTTATGCTGTGATGTGGTTGTACTGAGTATGACTATAAAAGCATGGTGTTTTGTATGGTGTGATGCTGTGATGTTGTTGTACTGAGTATGACTATAAAAGCGTAGTGTTTTGTATGGTACTGTGCTCTGATGTGGTTGTACTGAGTATGACTATAAAAGCATGGTGCTTTGTATGGTGTGATGCTGTGATGTGGTTGTACTGAGTATGACTATAAAAGCATGGTGTTTTGTATGGTGAGATACTGTGATGTGGTAGTACTGAGTATTACTATAAAATCATGGTGTTTTGTATGGTGTGATGCTGTGATGTGGTTGTACTGAGTATGACTATAAAAGCATGGTGTTTTGTATGGTGTGATGCTATGATGTGGTTGTAATGAGTATAACTATAAAAGCTTGGAGTTTTGTATGGTGTTGTGCTGTGATGTGGTTGTACTGAGTATGATTATAAAAGCATGGTGCTTTGTATGGTGTGATGCTGTGATGTGGTTATACTGAGTATGACTATAAAAGCATGGTGTTTTGTATGGTGTTATGCTGTGATGTGGTTGTACTGAGTATGACTATAAAAGCATGGTGCTTTGTATGGTGTGATGCTCTGATGTGGTTGTACTGAGTATGACAATAAAAGCATGGTGCTTTGTATGGTGTGATGCTGTAATGTGGTAGTACTGAGTATGGCTATAAAAGCATGGTGTTTTGTATGGTGTGATGCTGTGATGTGGTTGTACTGAGTATAAATATAAAAGCATGGTGCTTTGTATGGTGTGATGCTGTGATGTGGTAGTACTGAGTATGACTATAAAAGCATGGTACTTTGTATGGTGTGATGCTCTGATGTGGTTGTACTGAGTATGACTATAAAAGCATGGTGCTTTGTATGGTGTGATGCTGTGATGTGGTTGTACTGAGTATAACTATAAAAGCATGATGCTTTGTATGGTGTGATGCTGTGATGTGGTAGTACTAAGTACGACTATAAAAGCATGGTGTTTTGTATGGTGTGGTGCTGTGATGTGGTTGTACTGAGTATGACTATAAAAGCATGGTGCTTTGTATGGTGTGATGCTGTGATGTGGTAGTACTGAGTATGACTATAAAAGCATGGTGTTTTGTATGGTGTGATGCTGTGATGTGTTTGTACTGAGTATAACTATAAAAGCATGGTGCTTTGTATGGTGTGATGCTGTGATGTGGTAGTACTGAGTATGACTATAAAAGAATGTTGCTTTGTATGGTGTGATGCTGTGATGTGGTTGTACTGAGTGTGAATATAAAAGCATGGTGCTTTGTATGGTGTGATGCTGTGATGTGGTAGTACTGAGTATGACTATAAAAGCATGGTGTTTTGTATGGTGTGATGCTGTGATGTGGTTGTACTGAGTATAACTATAAAAGCATGGTGATTTGTATGGTGTGATGCTGTGATGTGGTTGTACTGAGTGTGAATATAAAAGCATGGTGCTTTGTATGGTGTGATGCTGTGATGTGGTAGTACTGAGTATGACTATAAAAGCATGGTGTTTTGTATGGTGTGATGCTGTGATGTGGTTGTACTGAGTATAACTATAAAAGCATGGTGATTTGTATGGTGTGATGCTGTGATGTGGTAGTACTGAGTATGACTATAAAAGCATGGTGCTTTGTATGGTGTTGTGCTGTGATGTGGTTGTACTGAGTATGACTATAAAAGCATGGTGTTTTGTATGGTGTTATGCTGTGATGTGGTTGTACTGAGTATGACTGTAAAAGCATGGAGTTTTGTATGGTGTTGTGCTGTGATGTGGTTGTACTGAGTGTGACTATAAAAGCATGGTGCTTTGTATGGTGTGATGCTGTGATGTGATTGTACTGAGTATGACTATAAAAGCCTGGTGTTTTGTATGGTGTGATGCTGTGATGTGGTTGTACTGAGTATAACTATAAAAGCATGGTGTTTTGTATGGTGTGATGCTATGATGTGGTAGTACTGAGTATTACTATAAAAGCATGGAGTTTTGTATGGTGTTGTGCTGTGATGTGGTTGTACTGAGTATGACAATAAAAGCATGGTGTTTTGTATGGTGTGATGCTGTGATGTGGTTGTACTGAGTATGACTATAAAAGCATGGTGTTTTGTATGGTGTGATGCTGTGATGTGGTTGTACTGAGTATGACTATAAAAGCATGGTGTTTTGTATGGTGTGATGCTGTGATGTGGTTGTACTGAGTATGACTATAAAAGCATGGTGTTTTGTATGGTGTGATGCTGTGATGTGGTTGTACTGAGTATGACTATAAAAGCATGGTGTTTTGTATGGTGTGATGCTGTGATGTGGTTGTACTGAGTATGACTATAAAAGCATGGTGTTTTGTATGGTGTGATGCTGTGATGTGGTTGTATTTAGTATAACTATAAAAGCATGGTGTTTTGTATGGTGTGATGCTGTGATGTGGTAGTACTGAGTATTACTATAAAAGCATGGAGTTTAGTATGGTGTTGTGCTGTGATGTGGTTGTACTGAGTATGACAATAAAAGCATGGTGTTTTGTATGGTGTGATGCTCTGATGTGGTTGTACTGAGTATGACTATAAAAGGATGGTGTTTTGTATGGTGTGATGCAGTGATGTGGTTGTACTGAGTATGACTATAAAAGTATGACTATAAAAGCATGGTGCTTTGTATGGTGTGATGCTGTGATGTGGTTGTACTGAGTATGACTATAAAAGCATGGTGTTTTGTATGGTGTGATGCTGTGATGTGGTTGTACTGAGTATGACTATAAAAGCATGGTGTGATGCTGTGATGTGGTTGTTCTGATGGCATGGTTTTTGTATGGTGTTATGCTGTGATGTGGTTCTACTGAGTATGACTATAAAAGCATGGTGTTTTGTATGGTGTGATGCTATGATGTGGTAGTGCTGAGTATTACTATAAAAGCATGGAGTTTTGTATGGTGTTGTGCTGTGATGTGGTTGTACTGAGTATGACAATAAAAACATGGTGTTCTGTATGGTGTGTTGCTGTGATGTGGTTGTACTGAGTATGACTATAAAAGCATGGTGTTTTGTATGGTGTGATGCTGTGATGTGGTTGTACTGAGTATAACTATAAAAGCATGGTGTTTTGTATTGTGTGATGCTGTGATGTGGTTGTACTGAGTATAACTATAAAAGCATGGTGCTTTGTATGGTGTGATGCTGTGATGTGGTTGTACTGAGTATGACTATAAAAGCATGGTGTTTTGTATGGTGAGATACTGTGATGTGGTAGTACTGAGTATTACTATAAAATCATGGTGTTTTGTATGGTGTGATGCTGTGATGTGGTTGTACTGAGTATGACTATACAAGCTTGGTGTTTTGTATGGTGTGATGCTGTGATGAGGTTGTACTGAGTATAACTATAAAAGCATGGTGTTTTGTATAGTGTGATGCTGTGATGTGGTAGTACTGAGTATGACTATAAAAGCATGGTGTTTTGTATGGTGTGATGCTATGATGTGGTTGTAATGAGTATAACTATAAAAGCTTGGAGTTTTGTATGGTGTTGTGCTGTGATGTGGTTGTACTGAGTATGATTATAAAAGCATGGTGCTTTGTATGGTGTGATGCTGTGATGTGGTTATACTGAGTATGACTATAAAAGCATGGCGTTTTGTATGGTGTTATGCTGTGATGTGGTTGTACTGAGTATGACTATAAAAGCATGGTGCTTTGTATGGTGTGATGCTGTGATGTGGTTGTACTGAGTATGACAATAAAAGCATGGTGCTTTGTATGGTGTGATGCTGTAATGTGGTAGTACTGAGTATGGCTATAAAAGCATGGTGTTTTGTATGGTGTGATGCTGTGATGTGGTTGTACTGAGTATGATTATAAAAGCATGGTGCTTTGTATGGTGTGATGCTGTGATGTGGTAGTACTGAGTATGACTATAAAAGCATGGTACTTTGTATGGTGTGATGCTCTGATGTGGTTGTACTGAGTATGACTATAAAAGCATGGTGCTTTGTATGGTGTGATGCTCTGATGTGGTTGTACTGAGTATAACTATAAAAGCATGATGCTTTGTATGGTGTGATGCTGTGATGTGGTAGTACTAAGTACGACTATAAAAGCATGGTGTTTTGTATGGTGTGATGCTGTGATGTGGTTGTACTGAGTATGACTATAAAAGCATGGTGCTTTGTATGGTGTGATGCTGTGATGTGGTAGTACTGAGTATGACTATAAAAGCATGGTGTTTTGTATGGTGTGATGCTGTGATGTGGTTGTACTGAGTATAACTATAAAAGCATGGTGCTTTGTATGGTGTGATGCTGTGATGTGGTAGTACTGAGTATGACTATAAAAGAATGTTGCTTTGTATGGTGTGATGCTGTGATGTGGTTGTACTGAGTGTGAATATAAAAGCATGGTGCTTTGTATGGTGTGATGCTGTGATGTGGTAGTACTGAGTATGACTATAAAAGCATGGTGTTTTGTATGGTGTGATGCTGTGATGTGGTTGTACTGAGTATAACTATAAAAGCATGGTGATTTGTATGGTGTGATGCTGTGATGTGGTTGTACTGAGTGTGAATATAAAAGCATGGTGCTTTGTATGGTGTGATGCTGTGATGTGGTAGTACTGAGTATGACTATAAAAGCATTGTGTTTTGTATGGTGTGATGCTGTGATGTGGTTGTACTGAGTATAACTATAAAAGCATGGTGATTTGTATGGTGTGATGCTGTGATGTGGTAGTACTGAGTATGACTATAAAAGCATGGTGCTTTGTATGGTGTTGTGCTGTGATGTGGTTGTACTGAGTATGACTATAAAAGCATGGTGTTTTGTATGGTGTTATGCTGTGATGTGGTTGTACTGAGTATGACTATAAAAGCATGGAGTTTTGTATGGTGTTGTGCTGTGATGTGGTTGTACTGAGTATGACTATAAAAGCATGGTGCTTTGTATGGTGTGATGCTGTGATGTGATTGTACTGAGTATGACTATAAAAGCCTGGTGTTTTGTATGGTGTGATGCTGTGATGTGGTTGTACTGAGTATAACTATAAAAGCATGGTGTTTTGTATGGTGTGATGCTATGATGTGGTTGTACTGAGTATGACTATAAAAGCATGGTGTTTTGTATGGTGTTGTGCTCTGATGTGGTTGTACTGAGTATGACAATAAAAGCATGGTGTTTTGTATGGTGTGATGCTGTGATGTGGTTGTACTGAGTATGACTATAAAAGCATGGTGTTTTGTATGGTGTGATGCTGTGATGTGGTTATACTGAGTATGACTATAAAAGCATGGTGCTTTGTATGGTGTGATGCTGTGATGTGGTTGTACTGAGTATGACTATAAAAGCGTGGAGTTTTGTATTGTGTTTTGCTGTGATGTGGTTGTACTGAGTATGACTATAATAGCATGGCGCTTTGTATGGTGTGATGCTCTGATGTGGTTGTACTGAGTATGACTATAAAAGCATGGTGCTTTGTATGGTGTGATGCTCTGATGTGGTTGTACTGAGTATGACTATAAAAGCATGGTGCTTTGAATGGTGTGATGCTGTGATGTGGTTGTTCTGATTATAACTATAAAAGCATGGAGTTTTGTGTGGTGTTGTGCTGTGATGTGGTTGTACTGAGTATGACTATAAAAGCATGGTGCTTTGTATGGTGTGATGCTGTGATGTGGTTGTACTGAGTATGACTATAAAAGCATGGTGTTTTGTATGGTGTGATGCTGAGATGTGGTTATACTGAGTATGACTATAAAATCATGGTGCTTTGTATGGTGTGATGCTGTGATGTGGTTGTACTGAGTATAACTATAAAAGCATGGTGTTTTGTATGGTGTTGTGCTATGATGAGGTTGTACTGAGTATGACAATAAAAGCATGGTGCTTTGTATGGTGTGATGCTGTGATGTGGTTGTACTGAGTATGACTATAAAAGCATGGTGCTTTGTATGGTGTGAGGCTCTGATGTGGATGTTCTGAGTATGACTATAAAAGCATGGTGCTTTGTATGGTGTTATGCTGTGATGTGGTTGTACTGAGTATGACTATAAAAGCATGGTGTTTTGTATGGTGTGATGCTGTGATGTGGTTGTACTGAGTATGACAATAAAAACATAGTGCTTTTTATGGTGTGATGCTGTGATGTGGTTGTACTGAGTATGACTATAAAAGCATGGTGTTTTGTATGGTGTGATGCTGTGATGTGGTTATACTGAGTATGACTATAAAAGCATGGTGCTTTGTATGGTGTGATGCTGTGATGTGGTTGTACTGAGTATGACTATAAAAGCGTGGAGTTTTGTATTGTGTTTTGCTGTGATGTGGTTGTACTGAGTATGACTATAATAGCATGGCGCTTTGTATGGTGTGATGCTGTGATGTGGTTGTACTGAGTATGACTATAAAAGCATGGTGCTTTGTATGGTGTGATGCTCTGATGTGGTTGTACTGAGTATGACTATAAAAGCATGGTGTTTTGTATGGTGTGATGCTGTGATGTGGTTGTACTGAGTATGACTATAAAAGCATGGTGCTTTGTATGGTGTTGTGCTGTGATGTGGTTGTACTGAGTATGATTATAAAAGCATGGTGTTTTGTATGGTGTTATGCTGTGATGTGGTTGTACTGAGTATGACTATAACAGCATGGTGTTTTGTATGGTGTTATGCTGTGATGTAGTTGTACTGAGTATGACTATAAAAGCATGGAGTTTTGTATGGTGTTGTGCTGTGATGTGGTTGTACTGAGTATGACTATAAAAGCATGGTGTTTTGTATGGTGTTATGCTGCGATGTGGTTGTACTGAGTATGACTATAAAAGTATGGAGTTTTGTATGGAGTTGTGCTGTGATGTGGTTGTACTGAGTATGACTATAAAAGCATTGTACTTTGTATGGTGTTATGCTGTGATGTGGTTGTACTGAATATGACTATAAAAGCATGGTGTTTTGTATGGTGTTGTGTTGTGATGTGGTTGTACTGAGTATGACTATAAAAGCATGGTGCTTTGTATGGTGTGATGCTGTGATGTGGTTGTACTGAGTATGACTATAAAAGCATGGTGTTTTGTATGGTGTGATGCTGTGATGTGGTAGTACTGAGTATGACTATAAAAGCATGGTGCTTTGTATGGTGTGATGCTGTGATGTGGTTGTACTGAGTATGACTATAAAAGCATGGTGTTTTGTATGGTGTGATGCTGTGATGTGGTTGTACTGAGTATGACTATAAAAGCATGGTGCTTTGTATGGTGTGATGCTGTGATGTGTGTTGTACTGAGTATGACTATAAAAGCATGATGTGTTTTGTATGGTGTGATGCTGTGATGGTTGTACTGAGTATGTACTATGAAATAAAAGCATGGTGCTTTGTATGGTGTGATGCTGTGATGTGGTAGTACTGAGTATGACTATAAAAGCATGGTACTTTGTATGGTGTGATGCTCTGATGTGGTTGTACTGAGTATGACTATAAAAGCATGGTGCTTTGTATGGTGTGATGCTGTGATGTGGTTGTACTGAGTATAACTATAAAAGCATGATGCTTTGTATGGTGTGATGCTGTGATGTGGTAGTACTGAGTATGACTATAAAAGCATGGTGTTTTGTATGGTGTGATGCTGTGATGTGGTTGTACTGAGTATGACTATAAAAGCATGGTGCTTTGTATGGTGTGATGCTGTGATGTGGTTGTACTGAGTATGACTATAAAAGCATGGTGTTTTGTATGGTGTGATGCTGTGATGTGGTTGTACTGAGTATAACTATAAAAGCATGGTGTTTTGTATGGTGTGATGCTGTGATGTGGTAGTACTGAGTATGACTATAAAAGCATGGTGTTTTGTATGGTGTGATGCTGTGATGTGGTTGTACTGAGTGTGAATATAAAAGCATGGTGCTTTGTATGGTGTGATGCTGTGATGTGGTAGTACTGAGTATGACTATAAAAGCATGGTGTTTTGTATGGTGTGATGCTGTGATGTGGTTGTACTGAGTATGACTATAAAAGCATGGTGATTTGTATGGTGTGATGCTGTGATGTGGTTGTACTGAGTGTGAATATAAAAGCATGGTGCTTTGTATGGTGTGATGCTGTGATGTGGTAGTACTGAGTATGACTATAAAAGCATGGTGTTTTGTATGGTGTGATGCTGTGATGTGGTTGTACTGAGTATAACTATAAAAGCATGGTGATTTGTATGGTGTGATGCTGTGATGTGGTAGTACTGAGTATGACTATAAAAGCATGGTGCTTTGTATGGTGTTGTGCTGTGATGTGGTTGTAATGAGTATGACTATAAAAGCATGGTGTTTTGTATGGTGTTATGCTGTGATGTGGTTGTACTGAGTATGACTATAAAAGCATGGAGTTTTGTATGGTGTTGTGCTGTGATGTGGTTGTACTGAGTATGACTATAAAAGCATGGTGCTTTGTATGGTGTGATGCTGTGATGTGGTTGTTCTGATTATAACTATAAAAGCATGGAGTTTTGTGTGGTGTTGTGCTGTGATGTGGTTGTACTGAGTATGACTATAAAAGCATGGTGCTTTGTATGGTGTGATGCTGTGATGTGGTTGTACTGAGTATGACTATAAAAGCATGGTGTTTTGTATGGTGTGATGCTGAGATGTGGTTATACTGAGTATGACTATAAAAGCATGGTGCTTTGTATGGTGTGATGCTGTGATGTGGTTGTACTGAGTATGACTATAAAAGCATGGTGTTTTGTATGGTGTGATGCTGTGATGTGGTTGTACTGAGTATGACTATAAAAGCATGGTGCTTTGTATGGTGTGATGCTGTGATGTGGTAGTACTGAGTATGACTATAAAAGCATGGTGTTTTGTATGGTGTGATGCTGTGATGTGGTTGTACTGAGTATAACTATAAAAGCATGGTGTTTTGTATGGTGTTGTGCTATGATGAGGTTGTACTGAGTATGACAATAAAAGCATGGTGCTTTGTATGGTGTGATGCTGTGATGTGGTTGTACTGAGTATGACTATAAAAGCATGGTGCTTTGTATGGTGTGATGCTCTGATGTGGATGTTCTGAGTATGACTATAAAAGCATGGTGCTTTGTATGGTGTTATGCTGTGATGTGGTTGTACTGAGTATGACTATAAAAGCATGGTGTTTTGTATGGTGTGATGCTGTGATGTGGTTGTACTGAGTATGACAATAAAAGCATAGTGCTTTTTATGGTGTGATGCTGTGATGTGGTTGTACTGAGTATGACTATAAAAGCATGGTGTTTTGTATGGTGTGATGCTGTGATGTGGTTATACTGAGTATGACTATAAAAGCATGGTGCTTTGTATGGTGTGATGCTGTGATGTGGTTGTACTGAGTATGACTATAAAAGCGTGGAGTTTTGTATTGTGTTTTGCTGTGATGTGGTTGTACTGAGTATGACTATAATAGCATGGCGCTTTGTATGGTGTGATGCTCTGATGTGGTTGTACTGAGTATGACTATAAAAGCATGGTGCTTTGTATGGTGTGATGCTCTGATGTGGTTGTACTGAGTATGACTATAAAAGCATGGTGCTTTGTATGGTGTGATGCTGTGATGTGGTTGTTCTGATTATAACTATAAAAGCATGGAGTTTTGTGTGGTGTTGTGCTGTGATGTGGTTGTACTGAGTATGACTATAAAAGCATGGTGCTTTGTATGGTGTGATGCTGTGATGTGGTTGTACTGAGTATGACTATAAAAGCATGGTGTTTTGTATGGTGTGATGCTGAGATGTGGTTATACTGAGTATGACTATAAAAGCATGGTGCTTTGTATGGTGTGATGCTGTGATGTGGTTGTACTGAGTATAACTATAAAAGCACGGTGTTTTGTATGGTGTTGTGCTATGATGAGGTTGTACTGAGTATGACAATAAAAGCATGGTGCTTTGTATGGTGTGATGCTCTGATGTGGTTGTACTGAGTATGACTATAAAAGCATGGTGCTTTGTATGGTGTGATGCTCTGATGTGGATGTTCTGAGTATGACTATAAAAGCATGGTGCTTTGTATGGTGTTATGCTGTGATGTGGTTGTACTGAGTATGACTATAAAAGCATGGTGTTTTGTATGGTGTGATGCTGTGATGTGGTTGTACTGAGTATGACAATAAAAGCATAGTGCTTTTTATGGTGTGATGCTGTGATGTGGTTGTACTGAGTATGACTATAAAAGCATGGTGTTTTGTATGGTGTGATGCTGTGATGTGGTTATACTGAGTATGACTATAAAAGCATGGTGCTTTGTATGGTGTGATGCTGTGATGCGGTTGTACTGAGTATGACTATAAAAGCGTGGAGTTTTGTATTGTGTTTTGCTGTGATGTGGTTGTACTGAGTATGACTATAATAGCATGGCGCTTTGTATGGTGTGATGCTGTGATGTGGTTGTACTGAGTATGACTATAAAAGCATGGTGCTTTGTATGGTGTGATGCTCTGATGTGGTTGTACTGAGTATGACTATAAAAGCATGGTGTTTTGTATGGTGTGATGCTGTGATGTGGTTGTACTGAGTATGACTATAAAAGCATGGTGCTTTGTATGGTGTTGTGCTGTGATGTGGTTGTACTGAGTATGACTATAAAAGCATGGTGTTTTGTATGGTGTTATGCTGTGATGTGGTTGTACTGAGTATGACTATAACAGCATGGTGTTTTGTATGGTGTTATGCTGTGATGTAGTTGTACTGAGTATGACTATAAAAGCATGGAGTTTTGTATGGTGTTGTGCTGTGATGTGGTTGTACTGAGTATGACTATAAAAGCATGGTGCTTTGTATGGTGTTGTGCTGTGATGTGGTTGTACTGAGTATGACTATAAAAGCATCGTGTTTTCTATGGTGTTATGCTGCGATTAGGTTGTACTGAGTATGACTATAAAAGTATGGAGTTTTGTATGGAGTTGTGCTGTGATGTGGTTGTACTGAGTATGACTATAAAAGCATTGTACTTTGTATGGTGTTATGCTGTGATGTGGTTGTACTGAATATGACTATAAAAGCATGGAGTTTTGTATGGTGTTGTGTTGTGATGTGGTTGTACTGAGTATGACTATAAAAGCATGGTGCTTTGTATGGTGTGATGCTGTGATGCTGTGATGTGGTTGTACTGAGTATGACTATAAAAGCATGTTGTTTTGTATGGTGTGATGCTGTGATGTGGTAGTACTGAGTATGACTATAAAAGCATGGTGCTTTGTATGGTGTGATGCTGCGATGTGGTTGTACTGAGTTTGACTAAAAAAGCATGGTGTTTTGTATGGTGTTATGCTGTGATGTGGTTGTACCGAGTATGACTATAAAAGCATGGTGCTTTGTATGGTGTGATGCTGTGATGTAGTTGTACTGAGTATGACTATAAAAGCATGATGTTTTGTATGGTGTGATGCTGTGATGTGGTTGTACTGAGTATGACTATAAAAGCATTGTGCTTTGTATGGTGTGATGCTGTGATGCTGTGATGTGGTTGTACTGAGTATGACTATAAAAGCATGTGGTTTTGTATGGTGTGATGCTGTGATGTGGTTATACTGAGTATGACTATAAAAGCATGGTGCTTTGTATGGTGTGATGCTGCGATGTGGTTGTACTGAGTATGACTATAAAAGCATGGTGTTTTGTATAGTGTTATGCTGTGATGTGGTTGTACCGAGTATGACTATAAAAGCATGGTGCTTTGTATGGTGTGATGCTGTGATGTGGTTGTACTAGGTATGACTATAAAAGCTTGATGCTTTGTATGGTGTGATGCTGTGATGTGGTTGTACTGAGTATGACTATAAAAGCATGGAGTTTTGTATGGTGTTGTGCTGTGATGTGGTTGTACTGAGTATGACTATAAAAGCATGGTGCTTTGTATGGTGTGATGCTGTGATGTGGTTGTACTGAGTATGACTATAAAAGCATGGTGTTTTGTATGGTGTTATGCTGTGATGTGGTTGTACTGAGTATGACTATAAAAGCATGGTGTGATGCTGTGATGTGGTTGTACTGAGTATGACTATAAAAGCATGGTTCTTTGTATGGTGTTATGCTGTGATGTGGTTCTACTGAGTATGACTATAAAAGCATGGTGTTTTGTATGGTGTGATGCTATGATGTGGTAGTACTGAGTATTACTATAAAAGCATGGAGTTTTGTATGGTGTTGTGCTGTGATGTGGTTGTACTGAGTATGACAATAAAAACATGGTGTTTTGTATGGTGTGATGCTGTGATGTGGTTGTACTGAGTATGACTATAAAAGCATGGTGTTTTGTATGGTGTGATGCTGTGATGTGGTTGTACTGAATATAACTATAAAAGCATGGTGCTTTGTATGGTGTGATGCTGTGATGTGGTTGTACTGAGTATGACTATAAAAGCATGGTGTTTTGTATGGTGTTATGCTGTGATGTGGTTGTACTGAG
>CM034533.1:68381648-68439181 GCA_020002185.1 Paraescarpia echinospica | reverse complement strand
ATGTGAATGTGTGTGTGTGTGTGTGTTTGTGTGTGTGTGTGTGTGTGTGTGTGTGTGTGTGTGTGTGTGTGTGTGTGTGTGTGTGTGTGTGTGTGTGTGTGTGTGTGTGTGTGTGTGTGTGTGTGTGTGTGTGTGTGTGTGTGTGTGTGTGTGTGTGTGTGTGTGTGTGTGTGTGTGTGTGTGTGTGTGTGTGAATGAGTGTGTCTGTGTGAGTGTGTGTACGTGCGTGAGTGTGTGCGCGTGTGTTTGCATGTGCGTGCGTGGGTGCGTGCGTGCATGCGTGCGCGTGTGTTTGCCCTTTGTACCTTTGAAAGTGACCTCCTGTGGAAGTTCATTGCACGTACATGCATAATGTCAAGATATTAAAACAAGTGTGTGTATTATCCTTTTAGGCCTTACTTGCACGTGAATAGGTTTCTTGTTGGGAACAATTGGTTTGTTTTTATATTTCCTGAAGTGCAATAGTACATTTTCAGTTGTTCGGTTGTTCATCTAATTCTTGCGAATTGGAACGATCGCAGAAACCAAGTAGGTATAGTGAATCGCCAAACGTCCGGTAAGAACACTTCGTGAAAGGGTGATTCTTCAGTAAATGTGCGTAATTAAAATGATTGGTGTCCCACCTTTAGCAAGTTCCCATGGATGACCGCCAAATGTCATGTTCTATGTAGCATGTTGTAAGAGAGTAATATGTGATATCGTTTCCGCAGTGCGTTGTTTACAAATAAAAGCGTAATGACCAGAAATAAATATATTTGCAAGGGAACATAAGCTAAAATGCGTTGTCACACGAACGATATGTTCGACCTAAATATGTTAAACAGTGGGCGTATTAAGCGAATACGTCAACGCAGTGATCACACGGGATACGTTATAATATATAGACAAACATAATATTGAAGTATTTGCTTGTATTATCACGCAGAACAAATTAATAAATAAATGATTTTGAAATCGACAAACTGTCTGTCCCCAATTTTGGGTCGACTCCGTTACGTACCACATTTGATGGATTATCGGATCGAAAATATTCATCGTCGAATAATTCACAAATGACAGCAGAAGTCGACGCTAATAGCTCCATAGCTTTAACAAAGTAAGCAAACAGATCCCACGTTCAAGACAGTCATAAGTGTCGTTTTCTGTCACCCTATGCTATGTCTAGACATGTTGGCTTCGTTCATGTGTTATCAACGGGTTATATGATACGCATAGTAAAACGAAATGGTATGCTTATAAATCACCCGGTACACTTTCGAATTTGAGCGGAATGGACGATAATGCGCATTAATATCGATTACTCAATGCCACGCTCGTCGTAACGGAGTCGACACACCTTAAACACAGCCATCCTTTCTTCGAATTTCTCAGACAGTATGGATCTTTAAGCACAGCAAGTCACAATACTTGAAATATACATACACACACACACACACACACACATATATATATATATATATATATATATATATACAGACTGTATATATATATGTATATATATATATATATATATATTATTATTATTATTATATATTTTTTGGAGTTTTGGTCTGCGAAAAGTCACATTTATTGAAGAATCACCCGAAACTCTGCTGCAAAACATCACTTATTGAGCCGTTTGTGATTAACCATGGTATCACTTCCGGAGGATAGGTATTTTTGCTCTGCCCTGTACTTGGGATGGTTCGACGAACATGGGCTGGGATCGGATATGGAGCCACTGTGATTATAGTTCAATGTAGGCCCTAATGAACGATTTCAAACCGCTACGCACACAGGCTGTGCCGTACATTATGCATGTGCGATGAAGATGGAACTACGTTGCGTCTTCGCGACGGAATTAGATTGGTTGGATGTGGCTCCACTGTCGTAAAAAATAAAATATTTATATGCCAAGGATATGCCTACTTCTTGGCAAACAACACGACCAGGATGGTGATTCCAGTGAGGGCAATCAGAAGCACCAAGATATATGCATAACTCGACGGTCCCGTCTTTGCCGTTCCATGTGCACCTAAAAAAACCGCCATCGCAGTGAACATGTATTATTTAACAAGATTTAACAAGATTGCCACCCAGAGAATTAACTCTAGGTGGCAGGTGGACAAGGAAGCCCTTTGGCTTATCGAGAGTCCGACCCTTTTATCTATGTGTATCCCGCCCGTCTGAGGTATGTGTCGATTTTATTTTTAAACATATTCACGCTACTAGCACCCACACAATCAGCAGATAATCTGTTCCATTCATTTACAGTCCTTTGTGAAAATGAAAACTTTCTTATATCTAATCTACTCTGCTCCTTTGCTAATGTAACTTCATGTCCTCTAGTCCTTCTATCTTTCTTAATTGAAAAAAAATTATTTCTATCAATATTTTCATAACCATTCAATATTTTAAACACTTCTATCTGATCTCCTCTCAATCTCCTGGTCTCTAATGTTGTTAAACCGCATTTTTTAGGCGTATTTCGTAACTAAGATCTCTCAGTTTTGGTATCATTTTAGTTGCTCTCCTCTGCACTCTTTCTAGCATATCTATGTCCTTCCTGCGATATGGCCTCCACGCTTGAATACAATATTCTAAATGAGGCCTAACTATTGTTTTGTACAGTTGTATTATTAGCTCTTTTTCCTTATACGTTATGTTTCGCCTAATTAATCCAAGGATTTGATTTCCCTTTGAAGCTGCAATTCCGCACTGGTCTGAAACCTTCATATCAGCATTAATGGTTAACCCTAAGTCCTTTTCTTTTATAGTAGTACTTAGTACAGTACCCCCATTGTATATTCTACCTCTTCGTTCCCATGTCCTGAGTGGAGGCATTTACATTTCCCAAAATTGAACAGCATTTGCCATTTTTCAGACCATTTGATCAACCTGTCAAGATCATCTTGTAAATGTTGTCTATCTCCATCACTTTTAATCCTTCTAAACACTTTTGTATCATCAGCAAATTTCAACACCTTGCTTGTTATTTCATCATCCAAATCGTTGATATATATTAAGAATAATATAGGTCCTAGTACTGATCCTTGTGGTACCCCACTCAATACCGATTTCCAGTTTGAAGCCTCCCCATCAACTACTACACGTTGTCTTCTGTCAATCAGCCATTGTTCTATCCAGTTTATTATACCATTTCCTATGCCATGGGCCTTTAGTTTCAGCAGTAATCTTTGATGTGGTACTTTGTCGAAAGCTTTTTGAAAATCTAAGTAGACGATATCTACTGGTGATCCCTCATCTACCCACTTAGTGATGTCTTCCAAAAAACATAACATATTTGTTAAGCATGACCTCGCTTTAAAAAAACCATGTTGAGATGGGTTAATCAAGTTTTGTTTAACAACAAAATCCACCAAGTGATCTTTAATTAGTCTTTCTAATAATTTACAAGTCACTGATGTTAAACTCACTGGTCTATAGTTATCTGACTTGTTCCTCGAACCTTTTTTGAATAACGGTATAATGTTTGCTTCTTTCCATTCTAAAGGAACCACTCCCTCTTCTAATGACAAGTTGAAAAGTGTTGCAAGCGGTATGCTAATTTGTTCTACAATTTCCAATAGCAGTTTGGGTGGAATACCATCCACTCCAGGTGATTTATTATCCTTCATAGCCCGTATTTTCTTAGCTACCATTTCCGTGGTTACAATTAATTGTCCTAAATAGTCTGATTCTGCCCCCTTGAACTTAGCCTCTGGTACTGGCAGTGAACTAACATCTTCTCTGGTAAACACTGAACTAAAGTACTCATTCAGGTCTTCTGCCATTAAGAATCCCTCTGATATTATATTTCCAGCACTATCTTCTAGAGGACCGACCTTATCTTGAACTTTCTGTTTGCTTCGAACATATGCATAAAAACTCTTGCTGTCATGTTTTATATTACTAGCTAATTGTTGTTCATAGCTTCTCTTTGAATTTATAATTTCAGCTGTAGCTTGGTTAAGTGCTTCTTTATAACTGTTGTAGTCTTCATCATTTCAAGTACATCTATATGACTTCCACATCATTTGTTTATACTTAATTTTTCTAATGGCTTCTTTCGATAACTGTTTCTTTTTGGACCGTTTCCCTTGTTTTTTGAAGGGTACAAATTTGTCGACTATGCACTTAATTTCACTCTTTAATATATTCCAGCATTCTGTTGCTGTCTTATTTTGTAGTGTGTTATTCCAGTAAATTGTGATTATACATTGAGTTTTGATAATATTCAGACACAAGCAATATATTTACGTTGTGTCAAATAATGATCTGATGCATTACTCGCAAATAAATTAAATTACTAAAGGTAAACACTATTTGTGGTATCCTTTATCCTCTTAGCTATTCAGAGTAAACGATACTCGTAGTGTAAGCGTTATTTGACCCAGATCGTCTTACTGGAAGTGAAGCTAAAGGAGGACATTCACGAATATTTTAACATTATAAAGGGAGGGATCTGGTATTTCCGATGTCATATGTAACGCAGTCGTTGTTAAATCCTGTGACAAACCTGGTAGTTCTGTCTCACAAAAGACTCCTGTATAGCCGACTTGGCATTGGCAGGAGAACGAGGCATTCAATGTATCCGTGCATTTGCCAGAATTTTGACAAAGATCCTTACTGCACGGTATAGGATCTGCAGAAAGAAATCAACTGTCAGCCGGGAAACGCACAGCTGCTGGGTAGACATTATAGAGGAGAATCATAGTTTTGAGGGAGCATTTTTTATGAAACCAACACTGTCGTTTTGCTACTACGACTTTATGTCGACTAATTCTTATCCGTTACCTAAGTTTTATGTAAATATTATATCAATATTTTAACAAAGATTCCGCGATAGACTAGCACTTTACGCCCGACACGACCCGACACGACCCGACTCGACCCGACCAGTCCAGACCATACCAGACCAAACCATATTACATACTAAACCATATCAGACTCCCTCAGTTGTATTAAGCTCTTAAGGAAAATCCATCCTAGAACAGAATCTGACGAAAAATCAAGGAGTATTTTCAAAATGCGTTTCACAAGTCTAACGTGATCGTTAAATTAATCTTAAGCCAAAGAGCGATATTTCCATCATGATAATAGATAATCTACACAATTGGCACAATTTGGCAAAAGAGATTGAACAGTTGTCAAAAAGTGTTTGACAATTCGGCCCAACAACCACTTGTGAACAAATTGACTTTTTATTTACTGTGCGAAGAATTGAAACAGACCTGCCTACCCCAAACACTTCCTGTCAGTACTCCATCTTCCCATTTACACTTATTTTCAGGAATATAGGCTTGCTGTCAGTATTAGTTCAGAACTGTGTACGATATTGTCACGAAAAGAACACCACTGTCAGTAATACTTTAATACTGTGACTATAACGATAGTTGCACCCAAAGCGTCATTGTCTCTAATAAACTATGAGGTGTTTTGAAGCGTTCATTTAACAAGGTAAGGTAGATGTTCATAACCAGCATTGATGGAAATCAAACGTGATGAAGCGTAACTGTAATGTAAATGAGTCTATACACATTGTAATTCTGATTTTATGTAAATTTCAAAAACAGCATGCTGACAACAAAAAACTTGACAAATTATAACAATGCGTCACGTCATTGTCTATTTGTGGTGTCATTGGGATTAATATTAGTAGTCGGTATACCTAGAGCCAGGCTATAGACTACACAGTATAGTAGCTTGACTAGATCAAAGACAAACACAAAGTCATGCCTGAGGACGGCAAAACCATTACGTTACGCTAGTCATCGACATCGTCTAGTCTACTTAACTCTAGTATATAAGTCTATCCCTGTATTATAGGCTATATATGATAGACTAAACTCAATAAATACACTAACTTAGTCTTAGTACAGTCAGTTGGCCTAACACTACAATACCCACTACCCTGTCACTAGTACTAGTCTAACGACGTAGTCAGTACCTGCAATTATCCCGGCCACCAGTGACCATGTGAAATAGGAAAATAAATTTCGCGTGTCCGGCTACATGTAAAGCCGACCCCCTTCTTTAAACTTGACAATACGGGCCATGTCTGCGTGCATGCTGTTGTAAACGTTTGCACCACACGTTTCTTCTTGGCTGGTAGTGGTGCCGTTTCGATCCCCGTCATCATTTCGTGCCGCGTGAGTCGTGACTTCAATTTGTTTGAGCGCCATGAGCGCGGAAATGCGAATTTGTCGTAACGCTGTTTCCTATTGGTCAGATTACGATCAAAAGCAGCGAATAAAAAACCATGTCACAACAACCAGCGTAAGAGGGAGGGAGGGAGGGAGGGAGGGATGTATATATTGTTTGATTTTGTCAGAATTGTATGTTTTTTATGTACAAATGTTGGTTGAATGAACTGAATTTAATATCTGTAATAGACTGCATGGTCAGGACACAAATATGTGAATGCTTCAACTGTATTTAATCAAGTCAATTATAAACAAATATATTTCCATTTCAGAGAATGGGATAAAAACGAAATTCCGCTCTCTTCGTACAATATACGCAAGAGAGCTGAAATTGAAGCTAAAATCACTTAAATCCGGCACAGAAACAGGCCAGACGTACATCAGCAAGTAGGCTACTTTTGACCAATTTGACATCTTTCTGAGGCCACACGTTACTGCGCAAAAGTCTGTCTCCAATCTGGTAAGTCATTGGAACACAGTAATAAAACAGATTCTGCAAATGGCTTTCAAGATCTGATGTCGTTCATCTCATGCATTTGGGGGACTTCCGGTGGTGAATTGATTTGAATTTGGTGCAGCAAACTTGCGAAAATATAAGGATATTTGATCAAGATAAGTGATATTATTGAGCGTATAGGATACATAACGTAATTATAGATATATATTAAGCAATATTTTTTGTTAAAAGTTAGCTAGAGGGAGTAATCTAGGGTAGATTAAAAGTAGGCGATTTGCGAGCGATAATTGGGGACGTTAATGTAATCGGAACGTTGTTTACAAAGTAGGTCACTGGCGAAGTTAGCGTACCGTGAACGACAATAGAATAGCGTTATTTGAGATAATCGGTGTAGTTAGATGAGTAATTAAAACCTGAAATAACAATCTTTTAAAGTGTATAATAGTACACAGGAAACAGTCTTTGTAAAGACTACCTTGTATCTAAGCCTAACTTGAATACATTGTCATCGACATCGTAACTAGGTAAGGCACGGTGTGTCACTGTGTGTTAACAAATATAACTAACTATAACCTAAACAATCTGGTGTAAATTGTACACAGAAAAGTCTTTTCAAAGACTACATAAAACTACTTTGAACATAAATAAATTCTGATATGGCACCTTGCAAGCGGCAACTCAGGGCAAAACGACACCTAGTTTGCAACGACTGCCAGAGCTGGGTGGATTTTGCGTTGTCTGGCTGTCCAAAATCATGGGCAGAGACCAAAGATGACGGATTCACCTTTCGGTGTATGGGGTGTTTGAGGGTGGAATGTCTGATGAAGGAGGTGTGTAAGTTGACGGATATAGTGAAGGAGATGGAGGCGAGACTCAACATAGAAATAGATGGAGCAGAGAGGGATGACGCGGAGAGAGTTGAGAATTCTACAACACAGAAGGAGCAGAGTTGTGACACGGAGACTGAAGAAAGGAGACTGAGAGGAAGGAAGGTGACCGGTGTGAAGGAACAAGACATTGAGAAAACAGAGGGACGGAGGAAAAGTGTTCGGCAGAGGAAGAGAAAACGGGCCAGTGGGGATAGATCAGCAGGTAGTCAGACTGTAGAGAACGAGGAGAGACACGACAGCGATACAGGTGGTGAAGAGGTAGATACCACAGAGGCAGTTGGTAAGACTGTGAGACAGAAGACTGATGGAAGAAGACAGAGTGTTCAGCAAAAAACAGAAAACATGACAGGCGTGAAGGTGACAGGGGAGAAAGTGACCGTAGTGAAGGAGGTAGCCGGGGAAAAGGGACGGGAGAGGAGAGAAGAAAATGTGATGGGAGGAAAGAAGAAGGGACGAAAGGAAGTGAGAGTAAATGTGCTAGAAGAGAAGATGACAGGAGGAAAGGGGACAAGAGAAAACACGACAGGAAAGAAGGGAATGGAAGAGAATGTGACAGGAGAGAAGACGACAAGAGGAAAAGACAACAACCAGACATATGCAAACCGGAGGAGCTACTCCGAGGCAGTGATTGAGGGGGCAAAGAGAAAAGAGAGAGTGTTTATGGGCGATTCAATTCTGAGAAAAACAGACAAGACTATATGCGAGGGGAAGGACGTTGTTGTATGTCTACCGGGGGCTAGGATAGAGCATGTGACCGAAAGGGTAGAGAAGGTATTGGGGCATGGCAAGGGAGGGTCTATACTAGTACACGTTGGGACAAACAATGCAGACAAGGAGGGAACAACTGGTATAGTTCAGAAGTACAGACATCTAGTGAGGAAGCTAAAGAAGACAAGAGTGGAACAGGTTATTCTCTCAGGAATTTTGCCAGTAATGGGAGGAAGGGGGGCAAGATACAGAAACTGTAAGAGGATGGCGATCAACGCACTAGTTGAGCAGATGTGTGAGGAAGAGGGCGTGGGATTCATAGATTTATGGGGGTACTTTGTTGGGAGAGAAGATATGTACATGAGAGATGGCCTCCATCTAAGTGGAAAGGGGGCAGCAGTATTCTCAGAGAATCTGCTGCGATCTGTTGACAGTGGGACAGGTTGCATCTATTTAAACTAAATTCGCAGGGGGGACTCGCAGAGAAGCCTGAAACTGGAGGCATAGATAAAGGCAGCAAAAATAATTCAGCAAAGAACAGTCTGGAAAACTGTTCTGAAGCTGGGTATAAATGTGTTTGTTTAAATGCAAGGAGTATAGTAAACAAAAGAAATGAACTAAACATTATGGTAGAAGATATTGACCCTCACATAATAGGTATAACCGAATCATGGGCAACCACCGATATATCAGATGCCGAATTGGGACTGACAGGATATGTAATGTTTAGGAAAGATAGAACAGGAAGAAGGGGAGGTGGAGTTATTTTATATATTAAAGAATCTATCCAGGCTTATGAAATAAAATTAGACAGAGAAGCAGATTGCGAAGAAGCTGTTTGGTGTAACATAGTTACAGGAAACTCAACGTTAACGGTTGGATTAGTTTATCGAAGTCCAAACATAAGCATAGAAGAGAATGAAAAAATACAAAACGCTATAAGGGAAGTGAGCAAACGGGACTGTGTTATTATGGGGGATTTTAACCATGGGCATATAAAATGGAAATCTCTACAGAGTATGGGTAGTGAGGACCACAAGTTTTTAGTTTTAGTACAAGATAGTTTCCTTTCTCAACATGTGCTAGAACCAACCAGGGGAGAGAATGTGTTAGACTTAATTTTGTCCTCACAGAATGAATTAGTTGACAATGTTAAATTATGTGAGCCTCTGGGAAGTAGTGATCACAACCAGATACATTTTACCATCAAAGTAAAATCAGAAAGAAATAATAAAAAGCAGTTGAGGAGAAATTTCCACAAAGGAAGATATAAGGAAATGAGGAAATATTTAGCAAAGATAGACTGGAATAATACACTGAAGAATAAGACAGCAACAGAATGCTGGAATATCTTAAAGAATGAAATAGAGTGCATCGTAGATAAATTTGTTCCCTTCAAAAACAAGGGAAACGGACCAGAAAGAAATACTTATCGAAAGAAGCCATTAGAAAAATTAAGTATAAACAAATGATGTGGAAGTCATATAGACGTACTGGCAATGACGAAGACTACAACATTTATAAAGAAGCACTAAACCAAGCTACAGCTGAAATTAGAAATTCAAAGAGAAGCTATGAACATAAATTAGCTTGTAATATAAAACATGACAACAAGAGTTTTTATGCGTATGTTCGAAGCAAACAGAAAGTTCAGGATAAGGTCGGCCCTCTAGAAGATAGTGCTGGAAATATAATATCAGAAGGATTCTTAATGGCTGAAGACCTAAATGAGTATTTTAGTTCAGTGTTTACCAGAGAAGACACTAGTTCACTGCCAGTACCAGAGGCTAAGTTCAAGGGGGCAGAATCAGACTATTTAAGACAGTTAATTGTAACCCCAGAAATGGTAGCTAAGAAAATTAGGGCTATGAAGGAAAATAAATCACCTGGAGTGGATGGTATTCCACCCAAACTACTATTGGAAATTGTAGAACAAATTAGCATACCGCTTGCAACAGTTTTCAACTTGTCATTAGAAGAGGGAGTGGTTCCTTTAGAATGGAAAGAAGCAAACATTATACCGTTATTTAAAAAAGGTTCGAGAAACAAGTCAAATAATTATAGACCAGTTAGTTTAACATCGGTGATTTGTAAATTATTAGAAAGACTAATTAAAGATCACATGGTGGATTTTCTTGTTAAACATAACTTGATAAACCCATCTCAACATGGGTTTCTAAAAGCGAGGTCATGCTTAACAAATATGTTATGTTTTTTGGAAGATATCACTAAGTGGGTAGATGATGGATCACCAGTAGATATCATCTACTTAGATTTTCAAAAAGCTTTCGACAAAGTGCCACATCAGAGATTACTGCTTAAACTAAAAGCCCATGGCATAGGAAATGGTATAATTAACTGGATAGAAAAATGGCTGATTGACAGAAGACAACGGGTAGTTGTTGATGGGGAGGCTTCAAACTGGAAATCAGTTTTGAGTGGGGTTCCACAGGGATCAGTACTGGGACCTATATTATTCTTAATATATATAAACGATTTGGACGATGATATAGCTAGCAAGGTGTTGAAATTTGCAGATGATACAAAAGTGTTTAGAAGGATTGAAAGTGATGGTGATAGACAGCATTTACAAGATGATCTTGACAGGTTGATCAAATGGTCTGAAAAGTGGCAAATGTTGTTCAATTTTGGGAAATGTAAATGCCTCCACACAGGACATGGGAACGAATATGTAGAATATACAATGGGGGGAACTGTACTAAGTACTACTGTAAAAGAAAAAGATTTAGGGCTGACAATTAGTGCTGACATGAAGGTTTCAGAGCAGTGTGGAATTGCAGCTTCAAAGGGAAATCAAATCCTTGGATTGATTAGGCGAAATATAGCATATAAAGAAAAAGAACTAATAATACCGCTGTACAAAACAATAGTTAGGCCTCATTTAGAATATTGTATACAAGCGTGGAGGCCATACCGCAAGAAGGACATAGATATGCTAGAAAGAGTACAGAGGAGAGCGACTAAAATGATACCAAAACTGAGGGATCTTAGTTATAAAAAACGCCTAAAAGAATGTGGTTTAACAACACTAGAGACCAGGAGATTGAGAGGAGATCAGATAGAAGTGTTTAAAATATTGAATGGTTATGAAAATATTGATAGAAATATGTTTTTTTCAGTTAAGAAAGATAGAAAGACTAGAGGACATGAAGTTACATTAGTAAAGGAGCAGTGTAGATTAGACGTGAGAAAGTTCTCATTTTCACAAAGGACTGTGAATGAATGGAACAGATTATCTGATGATTGTGTGGGGGCTCGTAGTGTGAATATGTTTAAAAATAAAATCGACACATACCTCAGAAGGGCTGGATATATGTAGATAAAAAGGTTGGACTCTAGATAAGCCAAAGGGCTTCCTTGTCCACCTGCCATCTAGAGTTAATTCTCTGGATGGCAATCTTGTTAAATCTTGTTAAAAATCTCTGTCACATGCAGCAGAAATATATAATTGACATCGACAACAGCCATCAGAACTATACTGAAAACGTTCTTATAATTGTAATACACAGATCCGCTGTTTGCAGGTGCTCGTATTGCCACATGCTTCCCATCCACAGCGCCAATGAGATTCGGGAAGTTCCATTTGTTCATGAATTCTTGAGCGATGGCTTCCCATTCTTTATGTGTTGATCGAACCTGGTAAGAGCAAAGAAACTACTTAATCGCATTACATCTTATTATAAAACACAACAAATAATTATCTCGGAATTATAACGTTTTACTTGAGACCTTCAATCTGTATTTTTTTATTAACCTGGCATTTAACTAATGTTATCATTTCGATGGTATAATTTCAGGATGATCCAGACAATGACATTTTGTTCGAGGAGTCACTATCACCCGATGCTCAAACTGACGCGGAGATGGCAGAACATACTCCTGACAGTCCATGTCAACAGACAGACAACGAGGACATAGAAGACGACAGAAACTGACTGGTAGCACCTACACCTTCAACATTAACATCTACCAGAGATACTCCAACCAGTGCAAAGAAAAAGAAGAAGAGCGAGTAAGTCAGCGAATCTGCCTATGAGGCATTAGGCGCCATACAGGACTATGTCACTCACAAGAAGGCCAAGATAGATACAGTTGATGATGCTGGTGCAGCTTCCCTTGACCACTTAGTGGCCAGTTACTCAGTGCAGATAAAAACAAACAACTTATCTCAGAAGAAAGATAGAGCTCAAGATGTCCTGGAGGAGGAGGATACTTTGTGTGAGGGTGGATTGAGAGGGAATGAGCGGGATTGGGATAGCAAAGTTGAATATGGTTATGCAAATAAGGTTCATTGTTCTGACGTGTATGGGTTCTTTCTCCTTGTGTAGTGTGTCAGTTCATGAACGTTAGTATTTAATTCAATCATCCATTGGACCATTCAAATCTTGACAGCGGTTCTCCAAGTAATAAATATGTAAAGTTATCTTGCAGTACTGTTAAAATTCAATCAGTAGTCCCTGTTGTATCATAAGTGTTCATCTACAACCAGGCAAAACGTTTTATAGCTGTTTTGCACAGCTGTATTATAATTTTTTTCAGCGAAGATTAACTGTCTTTGTCGTAGGAGCAACCTTTCACTTTGTCGTAGGAGCAACCTTTCACTTTGTCGTAGGAGCAACCTTTCACTTTGTCGTAGGAGCAACCTTTCACTTTGTCGTAGGAGCAACCTTTCACTTTGTCGTAGGAGCAACCTTTCACTTTGTCGTAGGAGCAACCTTTCACTTTGTCGTAGGAGCAACCTTGCACTTTGTCGTAGGAGCAACCTTGCACTTTGCATTCTTTGTATCTTCATTTACCTTGAGAAACTCCTGGCGAAGGACAGCATATATGGCTTCACATGTCTCTGGTATCATCTCGCTGAGTGTGTTCCTTGCCACGCGATAAACATACTCCAATGATTGATAGCTGTCACCTGTTGATGTCATAATACACGATTATATAAGCAAGAGCTTTGAATAATAAGCAAGTTGGTACAATATATGTGATTAATAATGCAACGTGGAACATTTGAACGCTATTTCGCTGTATTTCACTTACAACAACTTTTCAAACAATTTTGTGTCACAAATTACATTAAATATATGGCACAGATTCAGAAAAAGAATATATTACGCAAGACTTTGTCCAGGTTTTTGTGAAACTATTTTTCCTATTGCGTACGGCGAAATATGGGACCACGTTAATTATATACTTACCAGTTGCGAGGAAACGTAGGGTCATAGCAAGTCTTTCTCCTGATAGAATACTCTCACGTATATTGGTGTCCTTCCTCTGAATATGCGATGAAACTAGCTCTACAAGGCGATTGAAACGGTTCTCGTCCATCCAGATGACATTTTTCAATGCCCACGGATCCTTCGCTCGCAGCTCGGCGAGCAGTGCATTATACGCTCCACGGACAGATCTCCGCAGAAGCCAGGGCCGAACCCAAACGCTTCTCTTCTTTCGTCTTTTCTTTTGTGAAAAGTTCGCTGTATTAACGGCGCCTAAAGTTAAAACAACAGCTCTTCGTCGCTATCAGACGACATGGCGGCAGCCATGTTGGCAGTTACGTCGGATATTGTGTGCGACCAGGTCGGATTGTGTGAACACACCTGTTGCAAGCGAGTTGCAGCACAAGCGAAGCTGCAACCTAGCTGCAACCATTGCATGCAATGGTTGCAGCGACTTAGTTGCATCGTCTGACGGCACTTTTAGCAAACTTTTAATCGCTAACATTTGGAAGACTTATTTGGCTGTGAACAACTGGTTCTCTGCGTGAAATTGGATCCAAATTAACACGCAGATGGTAAATTCTAGCTTTTTATGATTGTTAAAGAGTAGTGTAACTGTAATATCGTCTTAGAAATTGGCATTTAGGACCGTTTTTATGGACTGTATCTAGGATGAATTGTTAGTGAAACGCAGTTTATTATTTTCGCTCCTAGGCAAGGAGAACACTTGATTTTGTGGAGCAAAATCGGACTTAAGAGCTGTTAAAAATGTTAGTGAAACGGTCCCCAGGTCTGTTCTGGTCAGGAGAAAAGTGCCAGTGTACCGCAGCCTTTGTATTTGACTTGAACGGATAACTGCTGTACATGAAGCATATATAGCCATTTAATGGTATATCGAAAGCCTATTAAATATACCTGCATTTAATTGTTGCATGGTTCAGCGCATCAGGTGTCTATGGTTATAGGCACGTACCTGCACAGAAGTAGCCGGTGTAGCGTTCAGTGCATAAGCAATAGACGATTCCAAGAGCGGTATTGCAATTTCCCCCATGTCTGCATGGTTTTTCTGCACAATTACCTTTGAAAATAATAATAATCAATTTTTAGCATAATAACATTAATTTGAACAGTGTAGTATTAAGTGATGAAATACATATATTATTGTATTAATTTATTACTGTTAGTACACACGACACTTTCTTATTTAATTGGATTCGTATTGTGGTATATAACACATTTTATACAACACATTTGTAATCTGTTAGCGTATGTTAGTGTTTTTTGTTGTTGAACGTAAGTGGATAGGCTGGCACGTGACACTGTTGCAAAAGTCAGTGTGTGCATTTGTTAGTGCGTGTTATTATGTTAGAATGACAAAGACTTCCACAATATATACCTTTATGGCAGTCCGGAGGAACAAATCCAATCTTGCCTACAACAATTAAATATAATATTATATATATTATATATATACGTCTTGAATCAAGTTACTTAGGGAAATTATATATATATATAATTTTCCTAAGTAACTTGATTCAAGACGTAACCATAATCAAATGTTATTCCATTTGCTTCTAATGATGGTAACGAGGATGACAATGATGATGAAGTAACCACTAATCACATAAAGGCTCTGAAAAAAGACTCATTGAGGTATTTTCCAAAATAAGTATAAATAAAATTAACAAACATGTTTCTAAAACACGTTTAGCGAAGGTTCGTTCAATACAATTTCACAATGGAATCATTCTAGGCATTGACATATGTATACATTCGGCATATTAGTTCACTTAAGGACATGTAATGTAGACCAGTCAAGCTCATACCGATCAATTCACAAACCACTATTGACAATTCTAGGGTTTTCTTAAAACGCTCATTGTGTTTCCTGGACTCATGCTGAATAATAATAAGCTAAAACTTACTTTGAATGCAACGCGATCATGTTTATTGGATACTACCCGCATCTCCCTATATCGTACACGTTATGTATGCTGGATAAGTATGGCGTTGCTCGACCTAGATACAGGTATCGATGACAGTCCAACTCAGGAATACCCACGTGTAGCAGTCTAGTAATAAATACATTGTCATGGGCAAGTTGACAACCACCACGATATTAGACCAAGAGCCAGCGGTCATTTATTTGCTTGAAATGACCAGGTGTCTGGTGAGTATTTCTGAATAGTCCTGCACTTGTGCTGTTCAAAACACCGAGTTTTAAGATTCCTGAGCGGTGGATTGACGTACTAGGGGATGATGAATGCTCTTAGTTGTGAATAAGAAAAAAATGGGGTAGGGGTAAATAATAGTCCATTTCACCATCTTCCAAACTATGGCAAGTGTAGTATCATTGGAAAGGTATTTGAATACTCTTTCCAACGATATCATAACTAATATGTCATTTCGGTGTAATGACAACAGTATGATGTCATATGTGTACTATGCTGTAAATTACTCTACATTTTAGTCCGTAGTTCACTTTGGTGAAACCCTCTAAATTAGCGAATTTCCGCAACAATGTTTTTCAAGACGGTCACAACATACACAGATTGGTCGAGGTGGGTGACGCCCCTCGTTTAAGATGTCTTCTTTCATTTCGATGTCCTGCTGCACTCATTCTGCCGTCCGATGTGGTAATTATGAAGAAGGAGTTTGTTATTATGTTAGTGACCATGATGAGTATACTGATACCCCGTGCAGTTGTAGCCTCGATTACCCAGACGCCGTGAGGTGGCAGCACTTTTTCGCCCCTCACTATTGCCTGGAACATTAAGGTTCTGCCAATGTTACCAGTAGGGGGCTTTACTCCAGATTCGGGTAGAGATGATGATTGGCTCTCAGGCCAACTATGAAATACCAAAATAAATAAGGATACACTTTTATTAGATAATGTTACACTATAACAACTATACAACATTAAACTTATATTGAAACATGTCACACAAAAATAAACCGATATTAAACTTTTTTCGTAGTTTGGTGCCTTTTAATCATATGCATATTCACTAGGTGGCAGCTCTCGTGGCTGTCAAGGTTCGAGAAGAAATAAAAGACTAAGTGTGAATAAGCATGATACAAATACCAAACAAGGACAAATTTAATTATACAAAGTGCAATCGATGTCGTGCGCAAGAGTCGGATTGCTAACTAATATACAGTGTATGTAGTCGTCAAAATACAACCAAAACGTGCTGATCTTGGTGGCTACGTCGGTAGCGTGTCGAGCAATAATTTTTAGGGTCCTCGGTTCGAATTCCGTAGAGTACTCGAAACTGTTGTTTGTGTTCATTTAATTTAATATTCATTTTATTTTGTATAATACAATTTCGGGCACTATTTCGTAATTTCATTTCGTTATCGAAAACATACACAATATATAAACAGTCTGGGGTATAGACGTGCTAACCGACAGTGAGCAGTCAAAAGGCGATTCTGAGCCAGACTATCTTCCTAGCGAAGTCACACAGCCAGGCGAGAGTCGGTTAAGCGAGTAATAGTTTATAAACAAACCGTCACAAGACGACTAACATTCGCTAGATGGCAGAACCGTCGTGTAATGAAGTTTTGTATTGCTGACACTCTCTAGATGGCACCACCATTGTGTCATCCATCCACTTGTGAAATGACGTACTCATGCGTGATGGCACCTTCGTTTCGAAACTGTGGCTCCTCAGACGACCCCTCCGTGCTGATCTCAAGTTCGTTCAACGTCAGAGGATTCACTACAACAAAAATACGCTGCCAGTTGTCCGAAGATCTCAAACGGTGGAAGGTCGCTGTGTCTTGTCTTCAGGAAACCAAGTGTTCCAACGGTTTCGATAATCGCGTTGGAGAATACCGTCTAATTCGACTGACGTCCAAGTCAAGACACTATGGCATGGGCTTTGGTGTGGCAGATTGGCTCGAAAATTGGATCATGTGATACTGGTCGGTATCTGACAGGGTCGCTGTGATCCAGATCCGCATGTCAAGTAGCTCCGTCATGACGGTAGTCAACGATTACGGCCCAACATCACAGAGGGTCAGTCAGGACACCTTGCTTACTTACTTAGATTTAGCGGCTCCCGCGTCTATAGGCGCATGAGCAGTCAAAACACGCCATCCAGATCTGTCGCTTGCTGGTGTTCTGACGTCGCTGCAACTTTTGTTGACCAGCTGTAGGTCGCGGTCGATTGTTTGGCGCCGGTTCATTTTTGGTCGTCCCCTCTTTCTCTGGCCAGCTGGTATCCACCATAGCGCTCGTTGGGCAGGTCTAGTAGGAGGGAGTCTTGTGACATGACCGAGCCAGCTCATTCGTCTTATGCAGATAGTAGATGATGCCAGGGGTTGTTCTGATCGTTTCCGGACACCTATATTCGTGACATGGTCGCTCCAGTGTATGCCCAAGTTCTTTCGCAGGCATTTAGTATCGAATGCATAAATTTGGTTTTCTTGGCTTGTTTTTTAGTCGCCATGTTTCACAATCATATAGGAGGGTTGGTATAACGTTTCAGTTATAAATGCGGAGTTTAGATTTCAAGCTCCATACAGAGCGCACACAGACCAACTCTTCAAGAAGCTGTCCATTTTACCAATAAGAAAAATCTACGAATACACGGTTGTGCTGTTTATTTACAAAATCGTTAAGAATATGTTTCCGTCAGTTATGACAAGGATGTTCATTAGAAATAACGAACTACACGAACATAGGACACGCAACGCAGAATTACTACATGTGCCGATTTCAAAAAGTAATGTATTATATAAAACCATTAGATATCGAGGTGTTAAATTATGGAACTATATGGCGACAACAGTGGATTGTAATTATGCATTAGCAACGTTTAAACGTCAACTTAAGAATTTTTTGCTAGTACATAATATTAATGACATATATAAATAGCATTCTTTGTTGCTACTTTACATGAAGTATTCATGAAAATAGTACTGTTGTGATTCATGTTTCTGTTTTTCTTCTTTCTTCAATCACACAAATTGTTATCTTGCACCATAGAATTTACCTATGTATCACATGTATTGTGAGGGCTAATCAGCCACTCGTGGCTTTATGCCCTCATTACAGAAACCATGGCAATCTATGTATGTAATTGATTGGAATGTATCACAGTTTCTGTAATAAACCATTATTATTATTATTAAAAAGGTAAATGTATTGATGTTCCAAATTTTCCTCAGTTGGTTGACAGCTGCTAACGCTTTCCCCACTCTGCAGTTTAGTTAATGATCGATGATTCCTTGGTTGTTGATGGAGCTGCCATGGTAGGTGAAGTTTTCGATTGTTTCTATTTTGTGGTTGATAAAAACATATGTGGGTGCGATAACAGCGAAGAGCAGGAAACGTTTTTCTACGAACTGGCCCGGATTATGACTCGGTACATGTCAAATGCATTGTTCTACATCGCTGGAGACTTCAACAGTAAGCTGTGTTGCCGTGAAGATAACAAAGAGTTCATGTGTAGACACTCTCGTGGTCGTCGCAACATTAACGGTATGGCGCTGGGCTGACTTCTTGGAAATTCACGACCTGTTGGTCTGTAATACCGCCTTCGCCTATGCAGTCTGTTACAAAACTACATGGCAAGGGCATAGACTTGATAAATTCACTGGACATGTAATCCCCATATATAACATGATAGACTTTATTATATGTCGCAAGCCACACAGATGTCTGCTCACTCATTCGAGATCGTATGCGGGAACACTTCTAAATAGCGACCACCGCATAATTATAATTAAGCTAAATATGAGTCGTGTGTTTGGTATGTGGGGGAAAATGCACAAATCAAGTTCTTAAGAAGCGTGTGCGATACTGCACAGAAAAGCTATCGTGTAAAAACGTAAAAAAAAGAATATTGCGCAGCCGTCGCCAATTCGCTACGGGACATATAGACACTAACATCAGCCCATGCGATAGATGGGTTTCCGTTGAAAATGCAATCAAATCAGCTGCAGAATCCACCCTTGGAACAGTCCACCAGAAAGCTAGGCACCACACCATGTATTGCCCATAGCTAAACAGGAAGTCGATCACCCAAAAAGAACAATGACTGAGAATCAGTAACACTACCGACTCAACACAAAAAAACAGACTAAAACAAGAACGAAATATGCTTCTTCATGCAATGCGCTTAATTGTTCTAGAGAACGGGTCAGCTAGATTAGACGTGTTAGCAACCGAGGTCGAAGGGCAGCACGATGGAGCCAAGATATTCTATTTGTCGTAACTTGACTATTAATGTATAACTAGAGAGTAGTAAGTATTATAAACCTTTTATTATGAACGAAGAACCACGCCTGCGGCGGAAACCAACTACACACACAAAGCGCGCAACAGCGCGCCGTATACACAGAATAGATTATACCCGATGTAACGACTACAGAATGTCCGATTATAACACTCCTTCCTCTTAAGCTTTTAAGTCACTAACTAATGTAATAACATGGAACAGTGTCAGAATACTGAATCAATTAAAGGTCCAGTATTTTCCGTTGTTTGACACACCGGTTTGATCGGCGTAGCACAGGAGACGATGATTCATCAGGAACCACAGTCACATCACTTGGTGCTCGAACAGTTTCATCTGCCTCAGACGGAAGTGACTCTGCTTGAACACACGGCTCCGTAGAAGATGAAGGAAGGGTAACACACACCGACTCTGGAATCTCCGGAACCATAGGTACAGTCACCTCACCTTCAGCCGTCAGCCGTAGATGGTCTACGTGCACATAGCGACGCTGTGCACGTACTTGCACTAAGTAGGTGAGCGGACCCAGTCGTCTGATGATCTTGCCCGCGACCCATTTCGGAGGACCGCTGCCACGATGATTGCGAACGTGTACTGGATCACCGCTGACCAGCTCTCGAAGCTTCACTCTACTCCGATCGTGTTGCTCTTTTTGTTGCGTCTGTTTCTCCTCCATGTGTCTCTCTAGGTGCGGTTTGAGAAGACTGAAGCGATTCCTCAGTCGACGCTTGAGGAAGAGTTCCGCAGGAGACACACCGGTCACGGTATGCGGAGTGCACCGATAACGCAGGAGGAAATTAGCGAGCCAACTCTCCTTCGTCAGTTGAGTTCCAACAGAGTACTTCCGAAGACTCTGCTTCACAGTCTGCACACAGCGTTCAGCAGCACCGTTCGACGCTGGATGGTATGGAGCCACCCTCGTATGCTTGATGCCGTTCTTGTCCATGAACGTCTTGAACTCGTGTGCGATAAATTGAGGCCCGTTATCTGACACGACCTCCTCCGGTAGACCATGAGATGCGAACATTCCTCTGAGTACCTCAATGGTCTTAGCGGATGTAGTGGACCTCATCGCCACAGCTTCCAACCATTTCGAATGGCTGTCAACCACAATCAGATAGTTCACACCGTCCTTCTCAGCAAAGTCAATGTGAATTCTCTGCCATATGCGTGTGGGCCAAGGCCATGGATGCAGTGGTGCTACGGCTGGCTGATTCTTCACTGACTGACACACTGCACAAGCCTGCACCATCGTCTCGATATCATTGTCCATACCTGGCCACCATATGTAGCTGCGCGCGAATGCTTTGGTCTGGCTGACTCCACTATGCTCCGAGTGGAGCTCATCTAGCATCGCCTGGTGATAGGCTGACGGAACCAGAACGCGTGATCCCCACAGCAGACAACCCTGTTCAGTTGACAGCTCGTCTCGCTTCGCGAAGAACACTTGTAGTTCCTTGTCTGTGTGGTTGGGCCAACCTGTGAGTACATACTCGAGTACTCGTGATAACAAAGGATCGCTGCGGGTTTCCACGGCGATGTCCCTAGCCTTGACCGGGAGATCGTCAACCACTGATACTTCGAATATTGCCGGCTCCTCTGTCGTTGTAGTCGGTAGAGGTAGTCTCGACAATGCGTCAGCGTTGGCGTGATCCTCGGACTTACGGTACTCGATACCGTAGTGGTACGCTTGCAGGATGAGTGCCCAACGCTGCATTCGTAACGCTGCCAACGTTGGCACAGCCGTTTTGGGACCGAAGATTGTGGCCAACGGCTTATGATCCGTGATCAATGTGAAAGAGCGTCCATAGAGATACTTATGGAACTTCTTGACTCCAAAGATGATCGATAACGCCTCCTTCTCGATCTGTGCGTAGTTGCACTCACTCGACGAAAGGGTCCGTGACGCGAACGCTATCAGCTTCTCATCTCCGTTTTCCATGACATGTGACAGCACGGCCCCGACGCCTGTGACGTCAGCAGATCTGTGCACTTCTGCATTGCGTCATCACACTCGGGAGTCCATCTCCACTCACGATCCTTCATGAGCAGTAGGTGTAGTGGACGTAACACGGTAGACATGCGGGGTATAAACTTAGCGTAGTAGTTGATCAACCCCAAGTACGAACGCAACTCCTTCACGTCCTTCGGCTTCTGAGAATTGGTGATTGCGTCCAATTTCTCAGATGTGGGATGGATGCCTTCCGCATCTATCAGATGACCCAAGTAGTCAACTGATTTCTTGGCAAACTCACATTTCGCCAGATTCACTCGGACGCCACACTTCTCCAGACGAGCGAGTACTTCGTCTAGAAGTTTCAGATGCTCCTGCTCCGACTCAGCCGTGATGAGGATGTCGTCTAGGAAGCACATCACATGATCCATGCCCTGCAGGATCTGATCCATCACCGACTGGAAGATACTCGGTGCGCTGCTCACACCGTACGGCATACGCAGGTAGCGATACGTGCCCTTGTGGGTATTCACTGTGACGTAGTGTTACGACTCGGCGTCCAACTCGAGTTGTTAGTACGCATGGATAGGTCCAGCTTGCTGAACACCTTGCCACCGGCTAGTGACGCGAAGAGATCCTCCACGTTTGGAAGTGGGTAGTGCTCACGTTCCACATTCGGATTGATCGTGACTTTGAAGTCACCACAGATCTTCACCGTCTTGTTCGCCTTCGGCACTACCACAATCGGAGCCGACCAATCGCTGTGGTCCACCTTCTCCAACCGGTCCAGTTCGTGTTCAACTTTATCTCGCAGTGCGTAGGGCACCGGCCTAGCCTTATGAAAGCGAGGCTGGACGTCTTCCTTCATGTAGATGTGCGCTATGTAGCCCTTTATTGTGCCCGTTCCTTCTTGGAATACCTCTGAATGCCCTTTCAGCACTTCCTCCACCGAATGCTTTGCAATTGCGGTGACTGCCAGGATACTCGACCAGTCTAACTTCATTTTTGCCAGCCAGTCTCTTCCTAGTAGAGGTGTTTTGTCGCCCTTGACGACCACTGCGGATAACTCAGCTCGTTGGTCTCCATGCCTCACTTCCAGAGTGACCACTCCAATGTGCTCGATGACCTCTTGAGTATAGGTGCGTAGAGTGAGGTTGGTGGGTTGTAGAGCAAGATGTACAAAATGTCTCAAGTACAGTGTCTCTGGAATGAGCGACTTAGCTGCACCTGTGTCCACCTGCATTCTCACGGCGTTGCCTCCAATATCCACTTCAGCGAAGATTGGCTGCGCCCCGGCCCCTCCAACGTTACACGTGTAGATTCCAATGTCCGACTCATCAGCGACCACACTGACGTAGCGAACATTTTGGGATTGACTCTTGGTCATCTGACTCTGAGACGTGTTTCTGCGGTTATTTCCTCTGCATTTGCATGCCAAATGTCCCACTTTGTTACAGACATAACACACTGCCGTCCTGAATGACATCTTTCAGGATTATGGTCCTCGCCACAGCGATAACACTCATTCCGTCTCGACATATCAGGCTTGCGTGCAGCACGACCACTTCCTTGACGCGGCGAGTAAGTGACTTTATTTACGGATTCACCAGTGGCCCGTAGACAGACCTCACTTCTGGTCGCCAGCTCCATTGCAATCGCTACTTCTTTTGCTGATTGGAAGGTGAGCTCTTTGGTGGTTAGCAATCGCCTCTGAATGTTCTCATCCCGAAGACCACATACCAGACGGTCTCTCAGAGCGTGCGGTAGGAACTCCCCAAACTCGCACGTACCACTCAGCTGCTTCAAGGTGATCACGTAGTCTGCCACCGACTCTCCCTCCTTCTGTCCTCTCTTGTAAAATCGGAATCTCTCAGCAATAACCAGAAGGTTTGGCGAATAATACAAGATTTAACAAGATTGCCATCCAGAAAATTACTCTGGATGGCAGGTGGACAAGGAAGCCTTTTGGCTTATCGAGAGTCCAATACTTTTTATCTACATGTATCCCGCCTTTTTTAGGTGTGTGTCGATTTTATTTTTAAACATATTCACGCTACTAGCACCAACACAATCAGGAGATAATCTGTTCCATTCATTTACAGTCCTTTGTGAGAATGAGAACTTTCTTATATCTAATCTACACTGCTCCTTTACTAATGTAGCTTCATGTCCTCTGGTCCTTCTATCTTTCTTAACTGAGAAAAAAATGTTTCTATCAATATTTTCATAACCATTCAATATTTTAAACACTTCTATGTGATCTCCTCTCAATCTCCTGGTCTCTAGTGTTGTTAAACCACATTCTTTTATGCGTATTTCGTAACTAAGATCCCTCAGATTTGGTATCATTTTAGTCGCTCTCCTCTGTACTCTTTCTAGCATATCTATGTCCTTCTTGCGATATGGCCTCCATGCTTGTATACAATATTCTAAATGAGGCCTCACTATTGTTTTGTACAGCGGTACTATTAATTCTTTTTTCTTATACGCTATATTTCGCCTAATTAATCCAAGGATTTGATTTCCCTTTGACGCTGCAATTCCGCACTGCTCTGAAACCTTCATATCAGCACTAATGGTTAACCCTAAGTCCTTTTCTTTTACAGTAGTACTTAGAACAGTACCCCCCATTTTATATTTTACCTCTTCATTCCCATGACCTGTGTGGAGGCATTTACATTTCCCAAAGTTGAACAGCATTTGCCACTTTTCAGACCATTTGATCAACCTATCAAGATCATCTTGTAAATGCTGTCTGTCTCCATCACTTTTAATCCTTCTAAACACTTTTGTATCATCCATAAATTTTAACACCTTGCTTGTTATATCATCGTCCAAATCGTTGATATATATTAAGAATAATATAGGTCCTAGTACTGATCCCTGTGGTACCCCACTCAATACCGATTTCCAGTTTGAAGCCTCCCCATCAACTACTACACGTTGTCTTCTGTCATTCAGCCATTTTTCTATCCAGTTTATTATACCATTTCCTATGCCATGGGCCTTTAGCTTAAGGAGTAATCTTTGATGTGGTACTTTGTCGAAAGCTTTTTGAAAATCTAAATAGATGATATCTACTGGTGATCCCTCATCTACCCACCTGGTGATGTCTTCCAAAAAACATAACATATTTGTTAAGCATGACCTCGCTTTTAAAAACCCATGTTGAGATGGGTTTATCAAGTTATGTTTAACAAGAAAATCCACCATGTGATCTTTAATTAGTCTTTCTAATAATTTGCAAATCACTGATGGTAAACTCACTGGTCTATAGTTCTGTGACTTGTTTCTCGAACCTTTTTTAAATAACGGTATAATGTTTGCCTCTTTCCATTCTAAAGGAACCACTCCCTCTTCTAATGACAAATTGAAAACTGTTGCAAGCGGTACGCTAATTTGTTCTACAATTTCCAATAGTAGTTTGGGCGGAATCCCGTCCACTCCAGGTGATTTATTATCCTTCATAGCCCTTATTTTCTTAGCCCCTTTAAGGCATCACATAGTTCAACGTAGGACTTATCCTTCGGTTTCTCCGGCGTCAGGATATCTTTGAGTAGTTTATATGACGTAGGCCCGATCACAGAAAGAAGCACGTTTGCTTTCTTCGTCGAATCGATTCCGTTCAATTCAGACCACTGATCCAGCCTCTCTACGTAACTCTCAAAGTCCTCTTTAGCCTCATTGAACTCTCCTAGCTGACCGATGTAGCCTGCCATTATCCTCGTCGCCAGCTGTCGTAACTTGACTATTAATGTATAACTAGAGAGTAGTAAGTATTATAAACCTTTTATTATGAACGAAAAACCACGCCTGCGGCGGAAACCCACAAAGCGCGCAACAGCGCGCCGTATACACAGAATAGATTATACCCGATGTAACGACTACAGAATGTCCGATTATAACACTATTGACTCGCAAACCTTAATGTTCAGGCCACGATACACGACGAAAAAGGTCGACCTGTTAGAGATCCCTCTGAGTTCGGTGCAAGGGTCTGTGGATACTTCGGCAAACATTTCCGCGGTTCTGTAACCGAAGGGATTTCAGAATTTGAACTCCCCCAACAGCGCTGCCCACACCCGTTACAACCAGAGAAGTGTTAGCAGCGATGGCCAAGCTCAACAACAACAGAGAAAGTAGCTACGACTGCATCCCGGGAGAGCTACTAAAGTACGCGTCCACATCTCTGGCAAACCCCATCAAAAAAATATTTGACGATGCGCCAGAACAATATGCACCACTGGAGCTTGGTAGAGGTGTCTTAATCCTTCTACATAAGCCCGGTAAGACGGTGAGGCTTCTAACGAATTTGAGACCTATCGTCCTACTGACTCTCCTGCGCAAAACGCTGTCACTAGTGGTTTTGTACGAATTCCTTTCAACTGGTCAGAGTGGATTCCGTTGAGGTCGAAGTACGGCTGACATAGAGTTCGGGTACCGATGGTTGTGTGCTAAGGCACAGCGATGTCGTGTCGCAGTCGATATTCTTGGAATAGACATGAGCCGAACATTCGATACCATCCGGCGAGACAAGCTGATGGACATACTTTCAACCTACCTTGAAGAGCCGGAAATTCGAATGATAAGACTTCTCCTTGCAAACACATCGCTCGAACCACGCATATCGGTCGGAGATTGTCCTTCTTTCGTGATAACGATAGGCAAACCTCAAGCCCAGCCCAGAGCTGTTTACCGTCTACCTTGAGGCGGCTTTGAGAAACCTGCGGGCACAGCTGCCTCAACGACCAATCACTAATATCGATTTGCCACGTAACATTCGATATGCAGATGACACTGACTTTGTCAGTTCTTCCCGAATTTTCCTGGACCGAATTAAAGAAATTGGCTTGGCAGAATGGTTCCTTGCCATCAACGAATCCAAAACCGAAAGAACATCTGTCCAGAGACACACCGACCGAATATCTGAGGAGTGGCGGATGACAAATAAGCTAGGCTCACTACTGGGAGACGCAGGGGATGTCGCACGCCGTAAACAGTTGGCAAATGTAGCATTGGACTGTCTGGTTCAGGCGGAATCCGATCAGTATAAAGCAACAGCTCCGCCTCTATGTATCATTCGTTCTAACAGTGCTGACCTACAACATGGGTACCTGGGGTCTGACAGGGACGGAGTTAAACCGACTGGACTCATACCATCGCCGTCATTTTCGTAAGATAATCGGTGTTCATTATCCACAGTTCTAAGATGACTACAGAAACGTCGATGCTAGTGCGAGCCGATCAGTCGGTTGGTCCGAAAAGTCCGGTGGCGACTCATCGGACACGTGCTACGTTTGCCAACGAACGTCCCTGCCCAGCTTGCCATTGGCGAATACTTCAAGCCGGACAGGGGCTGCTTTCATGGGCCACCTCGGGTGACATTGCCAACGATGCCGAACGGGGGACTTGAAAGGTGACATGACCATAAATTTAATATTTTAACCACGTAAATTACATACTAACATGATGCTATTTAGACAATTTAATACCCGACTAATTCCTTAGTTAATATATGTACACACAGCTTAATGAGTAAAAATTCAGCCTATCTGACCGATTTCCGAATGAAATAATGTACCTGATTGCCGCTTAGAAAAGTACTATGACGTAATATGTGCCATTGCACAAATCTGCCTCACCACTGAAAACATAGAAGACACAGCGTAAGATTCTTGTGATTCGGATTTGGAGAGTTGTGTGGCAAATGTGAGGACTGGTAGGACTGTTGCCGCATACAGCGATGAACCATTGGCAATAGACGTCACTCAGGAAAGTCTATGACATGTACAATGATAACGACGATGTGAAAAGGAACATTTTGAGACTGTCGTTGACGTTGTCGCCGGTAACAAACAACAGTTTCAGATCCACTAACCGAACATCGAGTTTTATTGGAAACGGACAATGCATTCATGACATTATGTAGAATCACACAAATTATTTCCAAGTCAAATACAACGTTTATACGTATAACTGTATCATATTTTATTTATCAGTTGTATTTGACAGATATGTTATACGTTGTTAACCGTATACAAAATTACTCAGAATATTTTAATACCAGCAATGAACTCTCAGTTTTTGGAGCGCACATCTGCGAATGGAAAGGGACCGTTCATTAACTGAAGATGAGCACTTCGCCTTCGCTTCAAAGAATGTCGCCCAACTCCTCGGCTCGACTGTTAATTACTGGCTTGGCAGTTCGCGAACATGTCTTTCCAACGTGTATGCAATATGACATTTGGTCATGTTGTTGGATATTTATATTTTGTGTAACCTGGACTGTACACTGAATAGTCACTTTCTGCGCTGCAATTAAACTATCAAATAATGTTAAGATATATTTATTTTAATTATGTATTTCTTGACTACAACATAGTATGGTAAGGGGATACTTGTTTCAATCCAACAACAATTATTATGTAGTATACCTCTGTGTGCTCAGATTTTAGTAATACAAACAAATAGATAAGGTCATCTGTTTTTACTATAATTATGTATAGTTGGTTTGAATTTCAGTATTACTGATGCTGACAAATTAAGGGATGAGGAAACACTATCATCTTCAATTCTTACATGTGAATCCTTTCACAATCTCCATTGTGCATAGGAAACTGTGCATCAGATAGTGCTGAATAGGAATTTGGAGACACTTGCTGTGAGAGAGCAGTCAAGCATACGTGATTATGTATCAACAAATTGAAAAAGAAAATATTCCTAATAATATTGCATGCTTCATTGCACTGCAATAATAAAAAAATAGTTTTGTTTCTCAATACCGTAGCTTAAGCTCATTCATTAGAAACATATCACGTTTACTAAACATTATGCAATACTACTAACAATCATGAGTATATATATTTCCTGTGATAATATATACCCTACGTCAAATTTTTAAAGAAACACATTTACAATAAAAATCAACTGTCAAATAAAAGTAGCTCATGATGTTAGTATTTTTATAATTAGCTTTCTGTTGACGCAGGATGTTCTCCTTTTTGTTAAAAAAATGTTTTGTTTAACTAGGAGAATTGCTCTATTGCAAAATACCTTGTATGTATGTATATATATATATATGTATATATATATATACATACACGCAGGACATGGGAACGAAGAGGTAGAGTATACAATGGGGGTACTGTACTAAGTACTACTGTAAAAGAAAAGGACTTAGGATTAACCATTAGGACTCAGCACACTGTCAGTTTTCCCATTGGCGACCATGTTAATGTTTTGTGTGATTATAAGAAAACGTGACCTATAAAGTTTCTTAAACTTCCCACCTGCTGTTATTATCATCACATTGACATGCTGGTCGATTTTAGTCTAAATCTAATATCTCTAGCTCTTGAAAAATGCCTGTATGTATGACACCCGTCAATATTTACAAATGCATGCAGGCAGTAATCCGGCTAAAGTGTCAACTAGCCAAATTGCTGCCAGATACCCTTCCGCTTAGTAAAATCAGCTAAAAAGACACCATTTTACTGTCAACAGCTGCTACAATCACATCTAGAAATCTGACTACTCAAATGCACTTATGTCAGAGCAAGTGAACATTGTAAAAAATCATTTCTCAAAAATATAATGCACTTTTTTTCGTCTGTAATCAAGCAGGAAGTTCAACAGTGTGTTGACCCCATTAGTGCTGATATGAAAGTTTCAGAGCAGTGCGGAATTGCAGCTTCAAAGGGAAATCAAATCCTTGGATTAATTAGGCGAAACATAACGTATAAGGAAAAAGAGCTAATAATACCGATGTACAAAGCAATAGTGAGGCCTCATTTAGAATATTGTATACAAGCGTAGATGCCATATCGCAGGAAGGACATCGATATGCTAGAAAGAGTAGAGGAGAGCGACTAAAATGATACCAACACCGAGGGATCTTAGTTAAGAAATTCGCCTAAAAGAATGTGGTTTAACAACACTAGAGACCAGGAGATTGAGAGGAGATCAGATAGAAGTGTTTAAAATAATGAATGGTTATGAAAATATTGATAGAAATATTTTTTTCTTAGTTAAGAAAGATAGAAGGACTAGAGGACATGAAGTTACATTAGCAAAGGAGCAGTGTAGATTAGATATAAGAAAGTTCTCATTTTCACGAAGGACTTTAAATGAATGGAACAGATTATTTGCTGATTGTGTGGGTGCTAGTAGCGTGAATATGTTTAAAAATAAAATCGACACATACCTCAGAAGGGCGGGATACACATAGATAAAAGGGTCGGACTCTCAATAAGCCAATGGGCTTCCTTGTCCACCTGTCACCTAGAATTAATTCTCTGGGTGGCAATCTTGTTAAATATATTGTATAGTAAAGCAGCTGTTGTGTTTATACAATTATATGAATAATATTATAGTTAAGTAAGTCAACAAACATTTGCAATTACCTTTAATTCTGTTGTATCATACATTATCATGATGTATAGCTGGTATGCAAAATTGTGGTGTGGGTCTTTTGAGAAACGTTCTTGAACAACTGTAATTGCACTGACATCATGCATATTTTGGATGTTTTACAAAAATCATCACATAAAAAATGTGACATGTAAACAACCTAGCGCATTTACTTTAAGTGGATGCCATTGTTGAAAGACCAATCATATTTATGCATATCTGACTGATGCCGTGTTCTTCTTCCTGGCGGTATTGCAAAGTCATTCCTCTAACAAGCAAGTTCTCTTGCACCAGTTGTGCACATTGTGCGTGAAACATGTTTGAGGTCTGCCGTAAAAGCACATAAACGAGCTTCACGCGGTGATACTCAAACATTGTGCAGAACCACACGACCATCCCAACAACATCCACGTGATTTCAACTGAGTGCTACTGTCATCTTCATTCTATACAGCTCTGACGACATTCCTCGTAGATAAATGGCCTTCTCTGAAATATACTTCAGTACTTCAAGAAACTGTGCCTTAAGTATGAGTGTACTTTATGTTAAGTATGAGGCCATATTGTCTTGTGACCACGAAGAAACAGACACTAGCGTAATCTTCCATGCCAATTACATTGCACACAAGACTACTACAATTAGCTGTCCGTTGTAATAACACTGACATGTTCGTCCTTCTGCTGCACGATGCAGAATTAGTTTAATCATGTTTGTGGATTGATGTAGATCTCAGCACAACGAATTCACGACGAGTTATCAACATTACTAGACTGGCTACGGTAATCATGTCTGACATAAGCTATGTCTTACCAAGTTTGCATGCGTAAAGGCAAAGTGAGACCTTATCAAATGATGATAAAGCATGTCGACTACAAACTGGCTTTTGGGAAACTTGGTGAGTCTTCTTTGTTGATCACTCTAGATGGGAACACTTGTCGCCTTCATAAATGATGCTGTCCTCCTCAATGCCTCCGAATCATCATGCATCTTCTCGTTCAGGGGGTGTCCTCTGGCCATGCATGTAGCCTGTAGCATGCAGTCATGTAGTGGTCAGTGCTGGAGTACGTGCTCACTGGTCATCGGGGCGTTTTCACAGTGAGATTTGGTGAGTCAAACGCAGTAGCTGCTGATGTAATCAGTACAATAGAAGAGTTTATTTGTGCAATGTATAGTGCTTCCAAAGTCAAGGAGGTGAACGAAGCAAGGTTCCATATGTTCAGCAAATAGCACGCATCGCGTGATCCCAATTTTCCACTTGAGAAGATATAAACTTCTGACCCGTGTTGCATTCCACCCTGCGAGGCTGTTTTGCTACAGAAGTTGAAACAAGTTAACTTTGTAGCACATGTGTGGAAAAACGCAAGACTGTCGCAACCAGTAGACTTTGAGCAAGAGGGGCATGAATGGAAACTGGATGTCGACAGCCATGAACAAACTATATGGCTTGAAAGTAGACAAACACATGTAGACACCAGGATTGACAGTGTTGATGATGTTGTAAGCGACAGTGAAGATGATGACAACAAGGAACCGGTTTACAATGAGTCATCTGATGAGGAGGATGACTACCTTGAGTTCTTAGTTGTTTCAAAATGAACGATATGGACATGTCTCACAACATATCAGTTTATATGCTTGTTTGTATCGGTACTGTTTGTATCGTTTTGATAAGGTGCACATTCTGACTGAAGCTAAATCAGGCTGTCACATACTATTTTCTCTTTGTGTTTTAACCAGTCATCAGTAAATAATGTATAATGACTATATTCTTTAATTTGTATATAGTTATTAGCCTGCAAGATGAATTAACTGTTTTTCGTGATCAACTTAAGTGGAAGGGTTATCCCTATATGAGCTATTAACTAAAATGTGGAGTGATTTACATAAAATAGTTGAAGTATGATGTCAGTAAGACGTCAAAACATCATAATTACCTATTATTATAATATTGTTGGAAAGAGTATTCAAATATCTTTCCAACGATACCTCATATGCTATAGTTCGGCTGATCTTTATTGATGAAGTAGACTGATATCTACCCCACCCCCTTATTTCACTAATCACACGTGTTGTAATAAATAAGTAAAACCACACGATTCACTCCCAGATGAAACTGAACCTCGGACTAAAGTGTAGAGTAATTTATAGCATAGTACACATCTAACGTCATACTGACGTCATTACACCATAACTTCATATTAATTATGATACCTTTGAAAAGTGTGCTCAAATAGCTTTCCAGTGATACATTCAACATATGTACACATTATAAATTAAAACAAAATTCAAGTGGAAATGGAGAAAGTTTTAGCTGTATGGCACAAACAAATTGCCTTTTGTTCCCCCTTTTAACTATAGGCTTTATCATATTGAATTCACCTCCCAATATGAGTTATGCTTACATAGCACAGTCAGTAATCCGGTGCGGAATTGATGACTGCGAGGCTGATCCAAACTGCCGTCCTGTGAGGCTGTTCGTATCGTATTGTTCAGGTTGGGAGTCGCTTGTATTGTGAGAGAAGAGAAGGCGGTTCCTGCAATCGACATGAACCAGTGAGTCAGCGATCAACCCACATCAACGCAAATAACAAGACAGTATATTGCCGAGCATGAATATCGCCTACGGTTCAACCATTTGATATCGTTACATCACTGCAACCTGCGATGGTTTCGACACCTACTTGAGAGGGTGGGGTATTCGAACTAGACCAAGAGCCCATTTATTTGCTTGAAATGACCAGAAGTTTGATTTATATTTCTGAATAGATCTACCTAATCGTAGACTGTTCAAAACACCGCGTTTAAATGTTTATGAGCCACGGACTGAAGTGCAAGGCGTTGATGTATATTGTTAGGTGTGTACAAGAAAAGATCAGGGTAGGGGTAAATAGCAGACCATTTCATCAACATAAATAGTCCAGACTATAGCAGGTGACGTGACATGTCATCCATAATTAGTAAATAAAGACATGAAACTTAGTAAAGCATGGCATACGACAAACCAGAGATGTGCAGTCATTCTGGTAACGTAGATAAACGTCGTAAATTCGCTGAGCAGATACCTATATAAAACCAAAAAAATTCTTAAATTTGTTCTGTATGATCCAGCAGAAGGATGAATGTGTCATTGTGTCATTACAACGAACAACCGGATGTGGCCATTCGTGTGTGTTGTGTGTTGGCATTGGAGATGGCTCTTCGTGGACACGTCAGTTTATTTACAATGCTTTGACCAATATAGCCAGCATCAATCTCATACGTACGTTAATGCACAATTCCCCTGTAGCTGAACAGATAAAGTGCCCTTGATGTACTATGGCGTATTTCTGAGAAGCCCGTTCATCTATGAAGAATGTCACCAGAGCTGTATTGAATGAAGATGATACTAGCGCACAATTGAAATCAGTCGTGCAATGGTGGAATAGGCCGGTGATGTCTTTACAAAATCAAATAAAATCGTGAAATTTATAATGCGCTGTTCCAACAATCGCTGCTCACGACGCCGTACAAAATGTTTTGGGAATCAGGTAAGTCTTACAGTTCTACTTAAAAACAGCATTCGACACTGTTGTTGACATAACTAACAGTGTCACTGTCACTTACAACGTACATTACAGGTGCACGAGAACACGATTGTTGTGGGGTTGACTTTGCAGTAACGGTATATGTTGCAGGAAGGTTCGGAATGACCCGGAAGAAGAACGTGACACCAGATACGCATTAACATCGACTGTTCCAACAATTGCACCATTTCAATTGGGTGTCCATAAGATCATTATTGACACTGGTTCTTCTGTGTTAATGAATGGTCAGCTAGTTGTAGACGCATCGTAATTCCTGTTTTTGTACGTTTTGGACCAATAGAACAGCCTATTCTTCACGCATTTGGAGCGAATAAGTATTGTCGCGGTAAATCCCGGTGTTTACAAAAATCGCCTCAATAACACAGCAACAGTGATTAGACTAAGAACATCCCGTTGAAGGATGTCAACAATGAAAAAAGAATACCAGTGGCAGCTTACCTGTGTAAGAATCCAAACTTATTGCGCGGGGTGACTGCTTGAAGTGGGACACGAGTCCGCGCATGCTTACTCCCTTGCCTTCCCACACGATCGGTTCGAAACTGATGCCTCGGTACGCAAACCTGCACACGTACGTGACGTAGGCACCTTCATAAACCGTGTGTGGAGCTGACCCGTTACAGGAATGGTTGCCTGGCGATCACAACGTATATATGTATATATATATGTATATATATATGTATATATATATATATATATATATACATATATATATGTATATATATATATGTTTATATATATATATATATATATATGTATATATATACATATATATATATATATATATATATATACATATATGTATATATATATATGTATATATATATGGTCGATTCTCACGAAACCTGGACACATTGCCGATTTGGCAACTATCATATATCGTTTTCATTTTTTAATATATTGAAGATTTGAAGACAAAAATGGGACACCTTAACATGATTATTTCTGCCAGAGAGACAAAAATCCTACAACGCGGAAGGAGCGTCAAACCAACACGAGTGGAACTATACGGGGAAGGAAAAGATCCTTTGCCATGCCACTACGATGTCACGAAGCTTCGAAAACAAGCGAGACAACAAGGTGCAGAAAAATACTGCACCAACGTTTTTCGGGCAGTAAGGACGGGGAAGAAAGAATAAAATGTGACTTATATGCGCCATGGGCACACCGTGACTGGCCAGGGTCCGAATATGCACAATGTGTTTGCGAAATGTGTGATGATGGCTAAATAATACAAGTGAATGTGCAGGGGCCCGTTTTCGGTGAACCTTTCTAGCGAGTCAAAAATGGGGTGGTGTTCTGGAACATCCCGTAGATGTAGTATTTCCAATAGAAATATGCTAAATTATTGCACAGACGTAGTCAGATAAGTAAAGAAAATGATCCCGTAGAGAAAAAATTATTAGAATGAAAAATGTCAACTTGATGACAAATGTCGCTTATGGGGCTTGTTTTGCACGCCGTTGCCCTAATTGGCATAGCAACATCCAGACAAGCAAGATCTGTTTCGCATGTACCTTTAGCCTCAACTTGGGACCATCGCGTGAGGCTGTTAAAGTGTGGTGGTTTTCCATGAATATGAATTGATGATGCCACAGCTGGCTTTGATTGAGATGGAGGATGCTCGGACAACCGTCGTCTTCGATTCATTTGTAACGCAGCGGTTGTATGAGGTTTTTGTTCCACAATACGACTCCTTTCTTCACCGCAATTTCCGCTAATTCTTTATACATGTAGCACGGCACACACCTTCTCACGCCCGCTTCCAGTCATTGCCTTGAGTGTTCACCAAGGTTCGCACGTCGTCAGTGAAGTCCTATTAAAACGAATCCATTGCAGAGCTCACCTCGATGAGCTTCGTGTTCTTGATGTGTTTCCAATACCATTGCGCGTCAGTTCTCACCGTTGGTGAAAATTGGCGTTATTAACAATACAAAGCAGGAATACGTTGTTTGTGAAATAATTGATACCCCGCGAAACGCATATATACTGCATGAAAGAGAATAGATAGACAACACATGCAGCTATAAATCTACAATTTATGGTTACACGCTTTAATGAGTAGGTCAGTACATTATGTTTTACCAAAAAACACATGTTAATGTTTAGTATATGCCGACAGTAAAATCATAATAACTAAACTCACTATTGAGTTAAATGTCAAGACACGATTAAATAACAACTTTATATGTTGCTTTAATTAAACCTACGTTACCAAAGCATAGTATTGTGTTATCCTCATTATACTATTACACTTTAGTGCTTAAAGTATAGTATTGTGTTATCCTCATTATACTATTACACTTTAGTGCTTAAAGTATAGTATTGTGTTATCCTCATTATACTATTACACTTTAGTGCTTAAAGTATAGCATTGTGTTATCCTCATTATACTATTACCCTTTAGTGCTTAAAATATAGTATTGTGTTATCCTCATTATACTATTACACTTTAGTGCTTAAAGTATAGTATTGTGTTATCCTCATTATACTATTACACTTTAGTACTTAATTTATGTTAACAAATGCTTACAGGAAAAATATTGTGAGAAACCGGTGATATCCAACGTTGCCACGCATAGTTAAGATTGGCTTATTCTTCGCAACACAACATGGACATGCGCTAAGTTATGCACTAATCAAGCGTACTCATTTAACATCAATTTCCACACTAAATTATACGCAACATTGTCAAATTCATTATCTACAGCTTACCCTGATAATCATTTATCAAAATTGTTTCACGAATAATGTCTCTAAAATGTTTAACTTCTATTTAAATTCCAGGGATGTCACAGGTATAATGGCCTTGCATACACGTGTCGATCTGAAGTTCAGGGTTTTAATGTTAGGTGACATTAGTATGTTATTTCATGTCAAGACAAACTGCGTTTCGCGTGGTATCGTATTCGCGGGTATCGATTAGCAAGTTAAGTCGGTGTATCTCATCCAAGTTTGTAGTGGGGAACATGTCTTTCTTTTGATCACGTGTAAACTAATCTAAATACATAGTGTATGTCAAATATATAGTGCTAATGTATACATGTGACTGAGTTATTTGCCATTAAAAGGCGTTCGCGTGGTATCGCATTTTCTGACCATTTACATGTTTTTTTCGGAGAAAGATGATCTCGGCAAACTTTGACTGGGATTACACATAAATTATTGATGCATACATGTGTAGTATATTTTAAGGCTTGCATATAATATTTAATATTGGAATAAAGCTTGTTTCTTTCTCCGTTTAATGCACACGGAAAGTTGCGTTTTGCTTGGTACCGGCTAAATAATATTTATACCAAAATAATTCTCAAAAATGTGTGTCATTCACGCTAGCGCAACCAATTTTACATGATGTTTGCCCACATTTATTATAAGTCATATGGCGTATTAGTTATGCGTATCCTTTGAAGTATCTTTGAATGGCGGGACATTTAATACAATAGAACAATAGTATCCAGGTTTCGTGAGAATCGACCATAGTTAATTCGAACTACTAGCATACGTAGCATAACCAGAAAAGTAATGACATGGGAATAATTATTTGCATAAAAAGGTATTTTGGTAATTTTAGAGCATTGTTTTCGGAGGTTGTATATCATATCTCCCGTAATGGAGGGGTCTGCGTATGCTGCCTTTAAGAATACACACGCACGCACGCACGCACGCACACACACACAGTACTTGGTAAGACGACAGGACAAATTCATTTTCCAAAAAGCAAACCAACAGTCTCCGCTATGACATGTTTTTATACATTTTTATATTTAGTTTGTGTAAAACCGTCAGACAAACTATAAACTTACGTAATTCGTAATGATATTAATTCTAAACATTGGTCACGTGTGTGCGCCAGACGATGTTTTTTCAGTTAATTATGTTTAAAAAATCATATTCAAACTCAGTGGGTTAAAGGATAAATGCCGGCCTAGCAATTGGTTTTAATACGTGATCTGTCTGTCTGTCTGTCTGTCAGTGTGTCTATCTGTCTGTCTGTCTGCTTGCCTGTCTGCCTGCCTGCCGGTCGGTCGGTCGGTCGGTCGGTCGGTCGGTCGGTCGGTCGGTCGGTCGGTCGGTCGGTCGGTCGGTCGGTCGGTCGGTCGGTCGGTCGGTCGGTCGATTCGCCTCACCGATGACGACGAGATCGAGAAGTGATGGATTTTGATGATCTTTTGATTCAAAGGTGTACCTTCCGCCGTCATCAAATTGCGCGCTGTTGAAAAACATGTAGACAATTATGAACTTGACGCAGGAATAAATTCTACATTGTTGTAGTAAATTTGTCACGAGTATAACAATTATTCCCAGATTACGCAAACTTTATGTTAAACGGTCCAAACATACTGTCGCGAAATGTAGAAGATCTAAACAGACGATACCTTCGAAACACCTGTCATTAATAAGATAGTCACCATTGATGCCTTTTTATGAGCTATGCTTGTTAATCATCAGGAATTAGTTGTCTTGAATGTGGAAAGAGCAGGAGCATGTTTATGTCAATTACTTTGATGTATTTCCATCATTGCTACTTCCCGTTATAGCTACTGTTTTATTTCAGTTTTAGCTACTCATTACGTTTAACGGTCAAACTAGTCATGTTATAGCTACTTCAGGAGGGTGCAGGAAGTGAGAACATTAAATATTTCAGATTGCATTGAGACATTCAGACATGTAATGCAGGTTTTGTTTACAGTCCTTCCGTCTGCACCCATAAATCTGCCGTGCAATATAACAAGACTAGAAAGTAACATTTTAGAAGTTCTGAGAAAAATATTAAAAAAAACATCACACAAACAAAGATAATTAATTATCATGTTGTGGGGTTTACCTTACTAGGTATTTCGAAAGCACGATTGAGCAATCGACTGAAATTGTGGTAATGTGCACTGCAGGAGAATAAAAGCAGGGGCGGACGCGTGGAGGAAAGAGGACAGGGTGACCGGAGACAGTCACACATCGCGTAAACTCAAAGGAAATGTTTTTTCATGTGTGATACCAGCATAGCTGTTTGGTTAAGAAACAAATGCAATGACGGAAAACAATACGATAAAATAATAGTATACATGTTTGCGAAAATAACTGGGTCAGAACATTTGCGGGAGTGAAGAGAATCGACAAGCGAAGAACGGGGGAGCTGAGCGAGAAGGTTGGCGTAAAAGACATTTCTAAGGTCGGCAAAGCAAGCAGATGTCCGGAGAGTGGGAGGCAAAGGGAAACGAGGACGACCCAGATTGCGTTGGGAGGATAGAGCAAAGAGGGATTTAAAGGGATTGGGAGAGGAGAATGAGAGGGAAAGACAGAGGGGAGTGGGGATGGTTGTTGGAGACAGCTGTGTAAATACGTGTGGGAGACACAAAAAAGAAAACATAAATCGAGGAGAGGAACAATATGGAAGCAAGCCTCGTCACGGACATCCAGGAAAAGAAGAGAAAACAAGATGCTGCTACGTTTGCGTCACGCTTGTCGTATATTTTTCTAACACAATACCTTGTGCGACTGTGCCAGCTGTGACTAGAGCCTCATGTTCTCAAACGTGTGGCTGATAGCACTAGCAAACCGAAGTGACACATGGAGGAAATCACAAACGCACACAGTCAGTGAGAAACATAACACGTATACACCGAGTAATTATGAAAGGTGGTCGACGTGGTTATCCACATATGGAGTAACTGACAAGAGACATACTTCTTGATGAACAACACATTTCCAGTTGGATCGTGGTAATGTAGATAACGACTTCTTCTTGGACTGGCCGCCGGATAACTTCCCCGAGTTATGACGACGCCGTTTTGGCCAGTGATGAATTCCTTCCAAACAGAACCTAGGTCGGTGGTGTAGGAAGTAACTTCGACTTTTCTAAATGAACTGCCCACAGCGACGACATTCCTGCGAGTGTATTGGCCATCGAAAACCGCTGTAAAATAGAAATAGGCAGTGTCGCAGTTGCAGTTGTGTGGTGATAACAACTGTTGCTTTGGCAGCAGCAGCTGCTGTTGTTGCTGAGGTAGCGGTTGTTTACGTAATAGCGGTTGTTACAGTGATATATATATATATATATATAATATATGTATGTATATATATATATTATGTATGTGTATATATATTATATATATATATATATATACATATACGTATATATAAATATATATATACGTATATATATATATATATATATACATACATATATATATATATATACATATATAATATATATATTATGTATAATATATATATATATGTATAAATATACGTATATATACCTGTATATACGTATATATATAATATATGTATATAGATATATATATACGTACATGTATATATGTATATATATATAACACATATAATATATATAATATATATAATATATATATATATATATATATATGTATAAATACACATACATAACTTCGCTTTACGGCCACCTCTGTAGTACAGCCACCTCGCTGGGACAGTCCCAAATTATTTTTATAACAGTAAGTTAAAGAAAATTAGTCCCGTTAATACGGTCACCTCGTTATACAGGTCATTTTTGTTCAGTCCCGATGGTGACCTTAATAGTGAGGTTCTATTGTATGTATATGTATATACGTATATATGTATATACGCATATATATATATTTATATATATATATACATTGATACGGCACTTCAGCAAGAAAGGAAACAAACACGAGTTTGAATTGAAATATGGCCGTTTCTTAAGGAAACGTACATCCGTCTTTGGGGCAACAAATACGCACACCCGCCTACATACAAATGTGGGCCAGTTGGGGTCTTGAACAATGCCCCTTTTGCTTAACCTATACATATTAAAAAAGCCCACATTAAAAAGTACCATATTAAAAAATGGTAATACACCAGAACACGTGTGTCAACTTGAATAGCTCATTTCACCTACTAGAGAAGGGTGGTTTTAATCTACTAATCAACATTAAATCCTACTTTAATTGCCGTCCTAAAACCCTGCGTACACTCATAATGAGGAGAAAGGCCTGAAAAGGCAAAACCTCGTGTACCAGTTTGAGCAGGAAAAAGCGTAACAAATTCTAAATCTACTTGTTTCGCCATGAATAATGACAGTGCACCACATTTAGACATGCTATTCAAACTTGACATAGTGACAACACAGTACTTCCATAATTATCAATTAACAAAAACTTGACATTCAAACTTTACATATTAACCACGCAAAGACGTGATCGAACTGGCTTGTTTCCTTTGTTTTCGACAAATGTAAACAAAGATGACGCCTAGCTAGGCGTTGATATTACTACGTAGCTTAATCACTTCCGTAATGCTGCTCATGAACTCTTTCTTGCTGATGCCCGCATAAACCACTTAAATCAATTATTTATGTGTGTGTATATATATATATATTATATTATAATATATTTATATGTATGTATATATATATATATATATAATTATATATCAGCAACACGAACACACACACACACACACACATAACACACTCACAAACACACACCATACGTTCGTGCGCATGCATGTACGTCACTATATTTATGTACATAGTTATATATATATATCATAATAATTATATATTGATTGTTTTAATGTTTGCATTTATGAAAGTGAGATGTCCAACACCTTTCCAGTTTCCAATATACTCCTGAGCCAGTTATTTTGTGTCTGTGGTTGAATATGATACTCGCATTACGCGGGTGTCAATACAGTAAGCAATACCTACGCAAGCTGGTGCAAAAGACGAACACAATCGGGAAGAAATCCATGACGATCGCTGGTCTCTCTACATAGAGAGAGATCGGACATGGCATTTGAGATCCGAAAACGCCGCCATTGAATAATGAGCTGCGTCACACACACACGAGGCGCTGTGTTAAATGTAATACGTGACGTAATATATGACGTTACATAACTTGAGTTCTCGGGCCAAGTCTCGTTTATCCGACCCTCGCGTGCATTCGTGAACTCGCAAAGAAGAGAGTATGGCAGTTGGAATGACCAATGTGTCCCCTCATAGCATCACTTAATCTTGTGTTCATCTTCGTGCTGTGTGGCACACAAGGCTCGCACAAGATCTCACCAGACCCCTCTGTTTTGGGCTCTCCTTGCTGCTTTGCCACATGTTAACACGTCAGTCTTCGGTTCTTCTTCCATTGGTCGTCGCCCATGTTGTTTTTAGTCTGCTTCTTTTTATGTTTCCTTCTGGCGTCCAGGTTGGCGCTGTTTTTTTCTGGCATGTTGCTGTTCACTTTTGACTTGATGCGCCTCTGAGCTTGGTTTCCAAGGATTTCGGCGCAATAGAAGTTATATTATTATTACTATATACAAGCATGGCCAAGCCATGTCCACCTTTGCTTTTTCAGGGTGAGGTTGATATGTCATTGTTTTGTTGTTTGCTCTTGGTGCATCGGCTTGACCACTAAGCGCCGACCTTTGGTATTTCCGTGCCGTGCACCTTGCGGACGTACCATTTTAATACATTATAGCGACAAAGCAAATTCGGCGACTATTTACGTCGTAAACTGCTGTACTGCAATGGGAGTGTGGATATTATAACCATCTCACAATATACATAAAACAACTTGTACAACAGAAAGTTGCATAATCAGTTGAGAACATGTCATTACAACTGCTAACAAACGGTTGGCCGAAATATATGGGCGGCGTAAACTGGATTAGTATTCCCAGGCTGCTGGGAAGAATAGACACTCGTGACGTCAGTCTTTCTATAAAATGGCGCTGTCCATGCAACTTAAATTGTGTGTCTTCAACAGGGTTTTGCTGGTAAAGTAGTGGTGCAATAGTCTTAACTGTAGTTGCAAGTGGTTAGTTTGTATTAACACTTGTAGACACATAGACTCAACCAATGGCCTTTTGTTTCCTTTTAATCAAACAACTTTCTATGCCTACACCTTAACGGATAACATCTGAAACTCTCTGCTTACCCGCTTGCATTATACCATAGCAATGTACAGTGGAACAATGAAAGTTATTCAGTATATAACTGATATAGCCAAATAATTAACGTGAAGAAAATAGCATCCACACCTGCGCTCAGTGGCGACCGTGGGCTAATTATCTAATTCATATTCATAACTACAGGTTGGCCTGTGTGCTTCAGTCGGTAACCATTGTTTTATATTTATTGCCACAACCCACCTATTAAAACAGTCTAATATGGTTCACGGGATACCGTTAATACTTAATCTGTGGCGAAGAAGTTTGACGGGCGTGGCATCTTACAATCTATATAAACCTATTTTCCAACAAACCTATTTTCCAACAAATGACTGAGACGCCACCTGCTTGAAAGCGGTGGGTTTGACCATCAGACACGGAGTAGTTGCCAGACGTTGCTAGGCGTAATACGTGACAGTGTTACGTAATGTGAACAACTTGTATACAGCTCAGTGAATGCAGTTCGCTATTCAACGTTGGCGTTTTCAGAATTCAGTCGCAATGCATTTGTTCCCGAGTGGACTAACACTTGTCGTTGCCATCACCTTGCGTAAGTAGTGCTTACGTGCAGTTCCAGTACCCGCCATGTGCCCCGACACATTGTCAATAACATCCACTTACACAAAAGAATTGGTTCAGGTGTACGTTGCGAAATCTTGGTAGGGGGTCAGCAATCTCACAGAGACCTACTGCTGTCAGTATTCTGCCACGCTCACAATAACACACACACACACACACACACACACACACACACACGCACACGCACGCAATCACACATATACACACACACCCACGCACGCGCGAGCGCGCGCCGCACCAGAGCCAACACAGCGACATCAATGACGTCACATTCGCCAGAACCGCCACCAAGAACAGTCGCCTTTACTTGCTCATCAATCACAGCATCAGCTGCCATAACAAATGCTACAATGCCAGGTCTATGTATATTTTACTTTGTAGTGGATTGCGAGAGAGTGACGGGCGTAGCGACAGGCATAGCCGTAGTGGTAGGCCACCAGTGTAAGGTAACCGTAAAATCATCTTTCCCACGGGAAATCGGCTCTGAATGGAGGGAACACATCAATGACCCTCAGGGCGTTGTCATATACCGGGCAGGTCTTCCCGTCGCAAGTCATCGGAAAGCCCGCTACACGGGTGAACTCTCTCTGACTGGATCAGTTCTCTTAATCAAGAAGTATGTATATCGTTGATGTCTTTATTCACACATTCGTAGGCACATCACTGACATCTCATATAATTAGTAGCAATAGCGTCTGAACGTCTATGACATTTACAATATATGTACGTCACGCATTATTACTCTTCCTGAGGAAAATATACAACGAAGAACGTTTGCATAAATGTGAAATTAATGTATCGTGTTAATTACCCCACAATGTATCTACTGTTAATTGCCACTTGTATAATTATTACTACGAGGTATTGGCGCGTTCCACGTTTACAAGAACATGCTTAATTAAGCGTACTTTGCTCAACTGACATTACTGATATTATATAGAACATAATGTTCAAAGTAACATACTGTTAACGCATTACTCTTCTTGGGGACAATATATCTCAATGAACGTTTGCAATTAATGATAATGTTATTTTAAAAAATAAATGGCATGTTAATTACCCCTGACTGATCTACAACCCTTTCATTGTTTATTTTACATTTCTCCCCACTTTTTATTGTAGCGATCCGAGTTTATCAGATACCGCTTAATTCGTGCTATTCTAACATCAATGGAACGTATACATAGGAGATATATATTTATATATATAAATATATATATATAAATATATTTATTAAATGATTTCTGCGTCAATGTCAATTTAAAAATTATCTCTTAAGTTTTACCACAGATCGCAGTACGATGACGGTGGATACTACACGTATACAGAGAGAAACACGCTTTTGGCCGAAGTCAACATTGTCGTCAGCGGTGAGCCAAAGGCAGATGTCACCGACCGACCGACCGACCGACCGACCGACCGACCGACCGACCGAACGAACGAACGAACGAACGAACGAACATCCGAACAGACAGACAGACAGACAGACAGACAGTGTGTGTGTGTGTGCGTGCATGCGTGCGCGCGTTTGTGTGCGTGCGTGCGTGCGTGCGTGTGTTGTTCTTCTCTTCTTTCCCTGTATGTCAGGGCTGACGGTAGCCTTGATACTGGTCTTCGATTTCTGTTTTTGTTTCTTTTTCTTCCCCCCCTACAGTTCTTTTACTGCTGTCTCCACTCCCTCTATCTTACGCTGCTGTCTCCATCAACCGTCTCCACTCCCCTCTATCTTACGTTGCTGTTTCCACCAACTGTCTCCACTCCCCTCTATCTTGCACTGCTGTCTCCACCAACTGTCTCCACACCCCTCTATCTTGCACTGCTGTCTCCACCAACCGTCTCCACTCCCCTCTATCTTTCACTGCTGTCTCCACCAACTGTCTCCACTCCCCTCTATCTGTCACTGCTGTCTCCACCAACTGTCTCCACTTCCCTCTATCTTTCACTGCTGTCTCCACCAACCGTCTCCACTCCCCTCTATCTTTCACTGCTGTCTCCACCAACCGTCTCCACTCCCCTCTATCTTTCACTGCTGTCTCCACCAACCATCTCCACTCTCCTCTATCTTTCACTGCTGTCCCCACCTACTGTCTCCACTCCCCTCTATCTTTCACTACTGTCTCCTCCTATCTTTTCCTGCTGTCTCCACCAACCGTCTCCGCTCCCTCTATCTTTCACTTGCAATACTCCACCAACTGTCTCCACTTCCCTCTATCTTTCACTGCTGTCTCCACCAACCGTCTCCACTCCCCTGTATCTTTCTGCTGTGCTCCACCAACTGTCTCGCCTCTGTCTTTACGCTGCTGTCTCCGCAACCGTCTCCACTCCCTCTGTCTTTCACTGCTGTCTCCACCAACTGTCTCCCTCCCCTCTATCTTTCACTGCTGTCTCCACCAACCGTCTCCACTCCCTCTGTCTTTCACTGCTGTCTCCACCAACCGTCTCCACTCCCTCTATCTTTCACTGCTGTCTCCACCAACCGTCTCCACTCCCCTCTATCTTTCACTGCTGTCTCCACCAACCGTCTCCACTCCCCTCTATCTTTCACTGCTGTCTCCACCAACCGTCTCCACTCCCCTCTATCTTTCACTACTGTCTCCACTCCCCTCTATCTTTCACTGCTGTCTCCATCAACCGTCTCCACTCCTCTCTATCTTACGCTGCTGTCTCCACCAACCGTCTCCACTCCCTCTAGCTTGCACTGCTGTCTCCACCAACCGTCTCCACTTCCCTCTATCTTTCACTGTTGTCTCCACCAACTGTCTCCACTCCCATCTACCGTTCACTGCAGTCACCACCAACCGTCTCCACTCCCCTCTATATTTCACTGCTGTCTCCACCAACTGTCTCCACTCCTCTCTATCTTTTTATACTCTGCCCTTCGTTTTTTCATAAGTCCAATCCACCCCATCCATCTCCATATCGCCATCGCTCTCCGTACCATGTCAAATGCTCTACCCAGGTCTATCAATCCCACAGCCATATTCTCAAGTCGCTCTAATTTCTTTTCGATAAGCAGCCTCAGGACAAACATCTGTACGGTTTCCTCTCCTGAAGCCCTTTTCTTCTTCTCTGATGTCCTCTTCAGTTATCCTTCCACCCATGATCCAAGGAAGCGAGCTAACCTAGAAAGCGGCGAGTGAACCTCGGCGACACGGAGATGCACTTGCTGTGCCCCCGAGTTAACGTATTAATATATAAATGCTGTCGTCGTAGCAAACACGTTATGTTCGTCAGGCAACCACTTGTGTAACGGGTCTGCTCATCACAAGGTCGAAGAAGGACGATACATCACGTACGCGTGTACGTTACTGTACCGTGGGAAGCAAATAACACCGATCGTATGGGAGGGTGATGGCATCACTAATGGCAGTACAGTTGGCCACTTCACTCATTCACCAGTCAGCCGCGATTCTTTCAACGGTACGTAGCGAATGGTATACAGAATGATGTCCTACTACAACCAGGGTTGGTACTTTTTTTGCGATTAACGTAAACAACGGTTTTTACTGCGACAGACCGGCAAGACCAGGGTTTTGTCGCCCGAAATGACCTAAACAGGCAAAAAGCCGGTAAAACATGTTATATTCATACACTATAAAGATGGTGTCGCTTTCCATGTAAAATATGCGAAGGCTGGAAATACCCAGGGCTGACACAGACGGTCCAGAAACATATACATACCCAACAATACCCAAAACTGGTTCCAATAGAGAAATATAACTACTGGAACAGGAATCGGAACATCTTTATTTGATAGATAACAAATACGAAATGTGTAACATAATTTTCATACAAGAAGAAACTTCTGCCGGAGGCTCTCAGTAAAGTTTACAAAATATGCCGCTGAAGTGAGAGCCCCCCACCCGCCCACTAATACTTTCAACTAAACATTCCTGCTGCCCCCACCGTGGCGTACAAGCACATTTTAGATTAAATATTACAAGTGCTGATAGATCAAAAGTGTTGTATGTTGGTAGGCTAAGTGCATTCTTAGCAGTTGTGTCCGTACTAGTATATTTGTAAAGTGCTAGAACGTATTGTTTGGTATGTAGAGAAACCGCAGAGGCTACGTGAGTATATTTTATCAAAGCCGCAACTAGTTAAAGGGAAACAATTTTGACAACTTTGTGGGCTTTATACTTAAAAGAGTTAATACGTGTTACACATTTGCACATTGAAGGCGGGTTTGGACTGGTGTGTTTTGAAGCGTGCTGTGAATGCGATCAGTGAGGTGATCAGCCGCAGTTCCTCCGGCGTCGAGTTCCACGGGGGATGGCAGGCTCGAGAAAGAGATCGCCGGTCGTATCGCACCGGGTTGTATGGGGTCAGCACACTGATAGTTTTCCCATTGGCGAACATGTTAACGTTTTGTCTGATTATAAGAAAACGTGACCTATAAAATGTCTTAAACTTCTCACCTGCTGTTATCATCATCTCATTGACATGCTGGTCGAGTTTAGTCAAAATCTAATATGTCTAGCTCTTGCAAAATGCCTGTATGTATGACACCCGTCAATATTTACAAATGGATGCAGGCAGTAAACTGGCTAAAGGGTCAACTAGCCAAATTGCTGCCAAATACCCTTCCGCTTAGTAAAATCAGCTAAAATACACCATTTTACTGTCAACAGCTTCTACAATCACATCTAGAAATTTGACTACTCAAATGCACTTATGTCAGAGCAGGTGAATATTGTAAAAAAATTATTTCCCAAAAATATATTGCACTTTTTTGTAACCAAGTAACCAAGCAGGAAGTCTAACAGTGTCCTGACCCCGTATTGTTGCACGGTCAAGGGGGCGGGACCTGCGGATCGTGACGACCGGCGTGGTACGTGGCGAGTGGTCAGTGACGCGGGGTACGCGGGTGTCTGGGTGTGAGGGACGTTGAGGACAAAGATCTTTGTTTTATATTCTGTGCGCCGCTTCACCGGCAGCCAGTGAGAAAGTTTGGGTCCTGCGGTGATGCTCTGATGTCGGTCGCTGCGCTGGATCTGTGGAGCTAGTCTGACCGCGGAGCGCTGGACCATCACTAGAGTCTTACACGTCGTAGTTGTGTGTCGTGCGCGTATTTTAACGATGCGGATCACTTGGAAGTACGCGCCACGAGATGTGTGATCGAGTGCATCGAAAGCAGATCTTATCCGCAATATCATACCGTAATTGTTGTATGTAATCTGTATTGCAGTACAGCTTTAGCTCATGATTGTTTAGCACAGTTTTATTTTAGCAAACTTTATAGACATTTTATTTTATTACTCACATTTTAGTACCTCTATTAATCATTACATAAGTATTACTATTTTAGAAACATTGTCAATACCATTGAGCACCGTTGTACTTTGGAAATGAGTGTTTAAATAAAGTTATTAGTATTAAGTTATTGTTATTACAATCTAACAATTTGCAACTACAGTCAACAATATTTCACGCCTGTGGTTTACTCAGAAATGATGTTCAAAATGGGATATTCTAGTGTAATCTCAGAGTTCCCGACGGCTGACATATTGAGGCCCCCCAATGCTTGACCTATAAGTCACAGTTCCCGACGGCTAATATATTGAGACCCCCCAATGCTTGACCTATAAGTCACAGTTCCCCGCGGCTGACATATTGAGACCCCCCCCCCAATGCTTGACCTATCAGTCACAGTTCCCGACGGCTGACATATTGAGACCCCGAAGCTTGACCTATAAGTCACAGTTCCCGACGGCTGACATATTGAGACACCCCAATGCTTGACCTATAAGTCACAGTTCTCGACGGCTGACATATTGAGACACCCCAATGCTTGACCTATAAGTCACAGTTCTCGACGGCTGACATATTGAGATCCCCCATTGCTTGACCTATAAGTCACAGTTCCCGACGGCTGACATATTGAGACCCCCCAATGCTTGACCTATAAGTCACAGTTCTCGACGGCTGACATATTGAGACACCCCAATGTTTGACCTATAAGCGCCTGGAGCTTCTTTGACCGCGAGGCTGCGGTGACGCGTCAAATGTCCCTGTTTCTCGACATGTATCTGCATATACGCCAGCTCATATGTTGGTTTCTCATGTTCCCTTCGATTCAGAGTTACACTAGTGACAGCGGCATGTCATACCTTGCGCTCGTCAATGTGTTTATAGTTACAGCGCCAAAACAAATTCGGCGACGCAAACTAGAGTAATATTCTCAGTTTGGCGACTGGCGAATTGGGAAGAGTAGGCATTGGTGACGTCAGGCTTTCTGTCACAATGGCGCTGCCAGTGCAATTTAAATTATGAATCTTCAACAATATTACCCTGGTAAACTGCTGGCATAATATTCTTGATTGTTGTTGCTAGAGGTTAGATTTGTTAACTCTTTTATATGCATAGGCCAAAAAAGTTGCATTTTTTTTCGTTTTAACATAATGTCTGCTACAGGCACGGGCAAATATTCCGTCACACTAAAGGCGACCCGCAGCATCAGCAACACAATGCGAACGGCGACTCAGTACGGCTATCCCTTGGCGCCATACTACAGCTTCCGGTACACGACAGGACTGATGACAGTGGGGTGTGAGTATTGATCCATTCAGGCCTTCATTCAGAGACATGTTGTCCCATTATCGGAACGTTTTTTTTGGAAAATCGTAACGGGTTTTTCTTCTTCAAATAATGGGTATTTTGGTATTTAGATAACACGATTTTTATTTTGTCAAATACAATGATGTGTGTGTGTGTATGTGTGTGTGTGTTTACACATCACCTTTGTAATATAATTTGAGGGAGCTTAATTACTCGATGACCTTTAAAATGGCAAATGAAAAATGGCCGCCATCGAGATCATTCCTGTACACATTTTGCGTAACTCCAGTTAAAACAGAATTCGAGCGGCATGATCGTAGCAAACGTGCTTCAGCATACACATGGAAATATTATCCATCATCAGCACAACTCTTATCAATAGTATACTCAGTGTTTATAGTTGTATAGCGTCCATCTGGGCTTGGTAACATATAGTCCGTTAAACGGTTTAGCTCACGTTTTTGGTATCCAAATATACGAAACTAATTACGTCTGCTTTTCATTTCTGAGTGTTAACCCGTCCGCAATTATCCTGAAACATGTTCAATTTCATGATATATGGACCCATAAATCCGTAAATCGCGAGCTCCCCAGTCGGGTAACAACTCAATTTTCGTCAAAAAAGTAGATTTTATTTTAATTTCATCTCTAGCATAATGTGCCATAATATTCTAAGTGGATGTGGATTTTCACCCGAGGAAAGTGCAGCATCCAAATGATCGTATGAAATGTTTTCTTTTAAATTCAATTAAGTTTCATATCTTCGCAACCCGATAAGATACAGGCATAAGTGAAATGTATTTGGTGTCCTCCCACAAGTCTTCCTACCAAGGTAGCCGCAACGAAAACCTACAACTTAACATGTTGTTATATATTCGCACTCAAACGAGGCACAGGCATAATTCAAATGTTGTGTTCATACAACAGGACTGTTATTGTGAAAAGTAACGGAAGCAAAATGGCGGCCATTGTTATGAGAAAAACGAAGAATGTCCGCAAAGTCACGTAAAGTCAACTTATTCTGATATTTTCGGAACAGGATAAGGTACAAGCAAGTTGCCATTTTATATATTGTCATACATAAGCAATTTGATGCCACTGTTACTTATTTGAAAAATATAAAAAAACAAGGTGGCAGCCATATGAGAATAACCAAGATTGTTCTCATGAAAACATTTACTAATTTTCATACGTAGATACACAGGTGGTCTGATGTTACCTTTACCGAAAATGCCACGAAACCAAGATAATGGAAGGGATATCTGCTGTCACAACTTGATTAATTACCTTGGATCATGTACAAAAAATATCCATCAATTTCTGGAAAAGCATGGGAAACGGGCAAGAGCTAATGTCAAAAGATTTGAACTAGATTGACTTTTCGACCACCCTCGTAAAGAATTACCATGCCCTGCCAAATTTACCGGTCTGCCTTTAGGATCCTCTCTTTCCTCGATGTTGACTGCTTTCTGCGTAGATTGATGCAGCTGTCAATGGTTTGTTCTTGTATGAGGATCCCGAAATTGAACCTTCCTTCCCCCATGGAGGTAGCCTCTCTTCAACAAAATATACCCAATTGTTAATGTCCTTTCTCTTTGATATGTAACAGATCATACCCAGTATTTTCTGACTGGTCTGTGACTAGGTCTTTTGTCGCAGTGTGTTTTACAAGGGTGGAGATGCCTCGCTGGAAAATGTGTTGAGAGATAGTAGTGTTGTCATCAAGTCGACTTCGTGTTGGCAGTTCATCGTCTACCTTCCTGGATTCGCCGTGGATTGGTTCTTCATCTTGGCAGATACCGTATAGTTCCATTGTTTCACATGACTAGTGTAAGTAGTGATTCGGGTTTCGCCATCCACGGAAGTGACCTTAGATCAAAGGCTTTTTCATTTTTTATAAGTAGAATTCCTACGTTTTTTAGCAGTATGATTATAGTAAACGTCAAAGTGATTGATGGGGGTCATGAGAAAGAGGGTGTCGCCATCTACTGAATAATGAGGAAATAAATAGGGTGAATATCGACCTCTAGTGACTAATCAGGTACTAATTAGATTAATTAATTAAGTACTAATTAGTAACAAATGAGTAGCGCATTCACTAGAGGGTAGCACTAGCAATAGCTAATGGTTATGTAATGGTTATGTCGTGTGCTGACATCTAGTGACTAATCTTTCCCTAGTGACTGAAAAGCGACGATGGTGGTGCATATAGGCGACCGTGACGTTGTCGGCGCACCAGATGTTGCTATGGACGGAAAGTGGAAGCACCCTTTTACGTGTATAGTGTCCGGTCCTACGGGGTGCGGGAAGACTACTTTCGTTGTACGCCTGTTAAAGTTTGCTTCGTGTATGATTTCGCCGCCACCGGAGAAAATTCTGTGGTGTTACGGCCAGTGGCAGACCGCTTACGACTCTATGGCCGGCGTAGAATTTGTAGACGGTTTGCCGGATCCGTCGCTGTTGGACACCAAAACGAGGACGCTTCTAGTGCTCGATGACCTGATGTCGGAGACTGATAGTAGCGTCACGACTTTGTTTACTAAAAAAAGTCACCACTGCAACGCGTCCGTCGTACAGCTTTTGCAGAATCTCTTTCCGAAAGGGAAAGAAAATCGCACAATCAGTTTAAACGCGCAGTATATGGTCCTCTTCAAGAGTCCCCGGGACGCTGGACAAGTAGGCCACCTGGCGAAGCAGATGTACCCGGGTAAGGTCAACTACATGGTGGAGGCGTACAAAGATGCCACGTCGGCCGCCTACGGTTACCTCCTGGTGGATCTCAAACAGGAAACGCCGGAAACCATGCGCCTGCGTACGGAAATTTTCCCGACGACCCCGTTCAGTACGTCTATGTGCCGACGAGACTATAAAAAAGGCGGGAGGCGCCGCGGCTGCCGTCATTCGGCAGGATGACAGAGCGCGTGAAGAGGCACATCCTTGCCCTGCAGCTGTTGCGCCGCTACAAGGGGAATACGAATCTGAGAAAGGCGGTAATCACTCACGCGGACGCCGACCTCATCTGCAGTCTGGCCGACTGCGCGTATAACATTCTGCGAGGGAACGTGAAATTGACGCCGAAAAACCGAAAAGTGCTGTTAAGGTACAGGAACAATTTGCGCAAGTTAGCGTCGAAAAAAGTAGCCATCAAACGGAAGAGGGCCGTCCTGCAGACGGGTTCGGGTGCGTTTCTGACGGCGCTGCTGGCGCCATTGGCGAGCACCTTTCTGCCCCTCCTCAGGCAGGCTTTCGGTTGATGCAGCACGCGAAGAAGATGGCGCTGGTAGACCCCCGGTTGGTGGAGCGACTACTTCCGTTACTATCGCAACCGACTACGACCACGTCGCGTGTGATGAGTAGCCTGGACGGCGATATGAAAGCCGTTCTCGAGCGTGCAGATTTATCCGAAGGCGAAAAGGTGGTGGCGTACAATCAACTGCTGAGTCGTTACAACGCCATGGAGGCGTCTCGCGCGCAGCAGCCGATGCGCGTGTCCGTAGTGAAGAACGAGTCGTCGTCCGATCAGCCGCCGCCGCCGCCGCCGCCACCTACGGCTGATCAATTACCGGGGAGATGGAGAGCGAGGTCGTGAAGAGCGTACCGAAAGTGCTGAAAGAAAAGGCCCGCCTCCTGTTGACGCGACTGAAGGCCGACCCGCTGATTCGCTGGAACGATCGAGCGGAGCTCGTGTACGACGGTACGCCTATCGCCGGAAGTAATATGGTAGATCTCGTGAACGATCTCATGCGAACGCGTAAGAGGACCCCCGCGCCGGTTGGCTGGGAAGCGTTCGGCGACCATATAAGGCGCCTGAACGTCCCTATGGAATTCGTCGGCAACCCCCAGCGTCGGGCGTATATACAGCGCGAGCAGAAGCGAAAGGGGCGCACTCGGTCCGTCGAGCGCGAGCAGAAGCGAAAGGGGCGCAATCGGTCCGTCGAGCGTATGCCGTGGTCCAGCTTTTAGCCCGCCCCCCGTAGAGGATGCCCGCCGCCAGAAGATCAGTACTCGTCGTCGTCGTAGCCGTCGTAATTGCGGCGGTCATCGTAGCCGCCCTCTTGTTCGCCGTATCGTCGTCGGCGCCGCGCGCTCCATGGCGGTGGTGCCCCGGCGGACTCGTGGTGCGCAACGAGAGCGCCAACAACGCGATGGCCTACTGAAGCGCGCCTACTTCGACCCGAAACGGGCAGGCAGTTATGGCGGCGTCGACGCGTTGCGCCGGTCGGCCGCGTTGCCCAAGCCGGTCGTCGGGCGGTGGCTGGCGGCACAGGACGCCTATACGCTTCACAAGCCGGTTAGGCGCCGATTTAAGCGACGTCGCGTTATCGTGGGCGGTCGAAACCAGCAGTGGCAAGCCGATCTCGTCGACGTGGCTAAACTGAAAAACCACAACGACGGCATAGCGTTCTTATTGACGGTCATCGACGTCTTCTCGAAGCGGGCGTGGTGCGTTCCGTTGAAGCGCAAATCCGGTCCGGCGCTCGTCGCGGCCTTCGAGGGGCGGCTGTCGTCGTCGCCGCCGCACGTCCTGCAGACCGACAAGGGGACGGAGTTTCTGAACAGGCCCCTTCAGGCGCTTTTGAGGGCGCGCGGCGTCCACCATTTCGTGACGCACAACGAGGAGACGAAGGCGAGCGCCGTGGAGCGATTCAATCGTACGCTGAAGACGCGCATGTGGTGGTACTTTACGAAGCATCAGACGCTGAGGTTCGTGGAGCCGTTGCAGGACTTCGTGCGGTCGTACAACAACGCCTACCATCGAAGCATCGGTAGGACGCCGGCGAGCGTCGACGCGTCGAATCAGGAGAGCGTGTGGCAGCGTCTGTATGGCGGCGGAGGAGGGTGTCAAAAAGCAAGCCGAAACTGCGAGCGGGGGATCGCGTACGCATCAGCAAGGCGAAGGGCGTCTTCAAGAAGGGGTACATGCCTAACTGGAGCGAAGAGCTTTTCACCGTCGTAGATTCGCACCCGACCGACCCTCCTGTTTACCGACTGATGGACGACGCCGGCACGATACTGGACGGCACCTTCTACGGGCTGGAGCTACAAAAAGTGATCGTTGAGAAGGACAAACTATATCGGGTGGAAGCCGTTCTACAGAGACGTCGTCGACGACGCGGTAAGGGCGAAGAGGTGCTCGTCAAATGGTTCGGCTATCCGGCCTCGTTCAATAGCTGGATCGACGCCAAGGAGCTCGTGGACTATAAGGGCTGATGTCGACGCGCTGTTGGACGGAATACGCAGAGCGCTGGAGACTTTCTTCCGAAGTCCGGCGCCGCTACCGTTGTCGCTGCGACCGATGCTATCGACGTCGCCCGCAACGTCGGCGAACTCGCTCTATGATTTATCTGCGTGACCTATAAGGGATGACGACGACGCGTTGGATGCGCCACGCGGGGTGCTGGCGACTGCACGAGGCGGGGGTGTGCAACGGCTTTTCGTTTTTTTTGTAAGGGGACCGTGCTGTATTAGTAGACTGCCGAGGAGAAGAGAGCCGCGCCACCAACACCGCCGTCGCCCCCACGCCCGTCGACGAACTCGCTCTATGGTGTGCCTGCGCGGGTAAAGGAACGGCGCCGTAGCGTCGGACGGCAGTAGCGCGATGTGTGCGGACGAGACGACAGCAGCAGCAGCAGTAGTAGCAGCCAATGCAGAAGCCGCCCACCGCCGTCGACTCAGGCGCATTTGTCGCTACACCCGTCGACGCCTCATGCGTCTCTGTGGGTGCGCCCGATGCCGTCGACGCCTCCTCCGTCACGAGCGTTCCTTGGCGTCTCTGCGGCAACGAATGCCCTAAGGCCGAGATCGTCTTCCTGTGCCAGATCGTCGTCCTGTACACGGTGATCGTCGTCAGTATATACAATCTAACGCGCGGCACGGCCGACTCCAACCTGTGGACGGCACTGCTGAGTAGTTGCCTCGGCTACCTACTGCCGAGTCCGTCTATGAGGAGGCGCGATGGCGTCGTCGTCTGACTTTTACGTCACGTTGCCGAGCAACGCGTCTATGAAGGCGCACCCCGAAAACACGTTGACGCAGTACACGACGAATCTGCCGCAGCGCGTCGACCTGTTGGGGGAGTGGGAATGCGGCCTGGTGTCGCTACAGTACACGCATAGCTGGTACAATGTGAGGCCGGTGGACGCCTACTTCTTCGTGGCGTGCGAGAGGGGGGAGGTGGGCTTTTTCACCACCGAGGACGGGGGAAAAATTGCCCGTCAGGCCAACATTCCGCACGGCTTTTACAGCAACGCCAAAAAGCTGATGCGCAAAATCAACGAGGCGTTGGCGAAACTGAGCACCGACACGGTCAAGGTGCGAATAGTGTACAGCGCCATCACTAATCGGATGACGTTGCTTCTATCGCCGGGCGTCGAAATTAACATGCCGCGGGACGGGCGCCTGAGCCGGATACTAGGCTTCGAGTCGGACTATATCGCGAGTTACAGGACGCCCGCGGACGGCGGCGCCCTGCCCCCGGGGTACATGTTCGAGTGCGAGGCGCCCCACCCGGTGGACCTGAGCGGCGGCGTCGACACCCTGTTCGTGTACGCGGACATCGTGGAGACGCGCATCGTCGGCGATGTATTCGCCCCCCTCATCCGAGCCGTCCCCGTCCACGGTTTGAACGGCAGCATCGTATCGAACATCTTCGACCGCGTCCAATACGCGCCGCTCTTGCGGCGCCAATTCGATTCGATCGAGATAGATATAAGAGACGACCTCGGTCAGTCGATACCATTCGAGAACGGAAAAGTCGTGACGACGTTTCACGTCCGACGCCGCAAGTCGAAACTGTTCTGACGATGACGCGAAACGTGTACGAGGACTACTACACGCGGCAGGTCGGCGGTGGCCTGCCGGTGTTCGTAGGCGCCCGAGCGCAGCGGGGTCACGGACTGGGTAATCTCTTCGGCAGCTTGTTTCGAAGCGCCATGCCGCTTATCAAGAGAGGGGCCATGGCGCTGGGCAAGCGCGCGCTCAAGACGGGCGTGCGCGTGGCGCAGGACGTCGTCGCCGGCGGCAATCTGAAACAGGCGGTAAAGAGGCGCGCGAGGGAGGCGGGCGCCGACCTTCTCGACGGCCTGCTGAATAGGCCCCCGCCGCCGAAAAAGCGACGACGACGCATAAAGCCGCCCGGCAAGCCGGCCAGCAAGAAGAGGCGCTGTCGAAAGAGGCCGAGCGACGACGTATTTCCCGCGTAGTAGTAGTAGTAGTGCATCGGTGGTAGTCGTAAAGAGCTTTACCTCGGCGGGGTACATAAGGCCGACCGGCAAGGCGGCGCCTGACAGTAAGGGGAGGCGCCGTCGAACGAAGCAGACGTAGTAGGATGGCGTTCGTGCATCGGCAGTCGTGCGAGGGCGTAAAGTCCGAACTGGACCTGTTCAGCGTGCCGACGACGCAGACGAGCATCGAGAGCGGCCAGTGGATCGATCACCAGCCGCTGACGGCCCTCGACGCTGGCGGCCCCCTCGAGTTTCTCATTCCGGGGTCCGGAGACGACTATCTGGACCTGTCGTCCGTTAGACTGTACGTGCGCGCCAAGGTGGTGAAGGGGGACGGTACCGCGCTCGCGAACGACAGCGTCGTGGCGCCCGTCAACAATTTCCTGCATTCGATGTTCAGTCAGGTCGACGTGACGCTGAACGGCACGTTCGTGACGCCGTCGTCGAATACGTACCCGTTTCGGGCCTACCTCGAGACCCTGCTCAGTTACGGGCCCGACGCCAAAAAGTCGCAGCTCGTGGCCGACCTGTGGTGCAAGGACACCGCCGGGCGCATGGAGGCGA
>CM034533.1:68203593-68380648 GCA_020002185.1 Paraescarpia echinospica | reverse complement strand
GTCGTAATAAAACTCCAGCATGCGCAGTTTGGCGTACTGATAGAAGAAGTAGCCGATCTGGATGGGCAGCGCGTACCGGACGGTTCGCTTGTTCAGCGCCACCTCGTAGAGACCGTCGGGGACGACGACGTCGAGCTGACGGAAGCGACGATTATTGATCAGCGTCGAGGCGCCGGCGGCCGTGCAGAACTTGATGTTGCGGTGCAGGTCGACGCGCGTGATCGTTTTCCCGTATGAACTGTTGCCGAGCAGTTTAAACGTGTCGGCGATGATGGCCTTGTCGGGGTCGTCGTCGCCCGCGCGTCGCGCGGCGGAGACCGTGTCGCCGAAGCGGCGAAAGCACGCGACCGGCTCGTACTCGACGATCTGGTAGACGCGCTCGACGACGAGTCCGTGCCGCAGATACCACCGCAGTAGCGGCGTCGCGAGTAGAATCTTGACGCCGAAGAAGCTCCCCACGAGCGTGCGCTGAGGCCGGACGAGGAGGTCGTGCGTTTCGGCGTAGCGACACATGAACGGGCTGAGATCGTCGCGCTCGATGTAGGCGTTCTTGAAGATCGGCTGCATCTCGGCGAAGGTGTCGCGCAGCGCCGCCGGCACGGCGATGTCGCACTCGACGAGGCCGAACAGCGTGCCGTCGAGCACGGCCTTCAGGATCGTCGACCGCGTCACGGCGCCGTCGCCGGTCCAGCTCCGCGGTGGCGGCGGCGGCGGCGGCGGCGGTCGCGTCGCGCGCCACTGGCACTCCCACATCTCGACGACGGCGACGAAGCGGCGAAGGTAGGCCGTGACGGCGGCCGTCTCGGCGTACAGTTGGCTCATCGGCTTACCGTTCACCGCGTTCGTCTCCCTCCCCGTGCACGGACAGCCGTGGAAGAAGCACCCTTGGAACTGGTACGCCGTCCGCGTCGCGCCACACCAGCCGTCGACCCGGTACTTGCCGACGCGCTTCTCGCGCCCGTTGAGCTGGTGACGTATGTGGGCCCCCGTCCGTCCCGCCTCCCACGTCAGCCACTCGACGGCCAGGCGGCCGTAGCGGTGTACGCGCTCCGGCCGAAAGGCGTTGTCCGCGCGCCGGCGCGTGTACCACCCCGTCGGCATCTCCTGCGTGATCGCCCATAGATAGAGGCCGTTTGCGTCGAAGCCCACAATAGAGCGACAGGGGCGCGCCGACTCGCCGTACTCCTCGCGCCGAAGGGCGGTCACGCCGGCCTCGTGATAGCGCGCGAAAATGATCGAGGGGCCGCCGACGATCTGCGACTGTAGGAGCCGGTGCAGGTCCTTGTTCGACTCGTTGAAGAGCGTGAAGTGGAGCGACGACGGTAGATCGTTGAAGAGATACAGCAGCGTCAGGCCCGGCACGCTGATGGCGTCCTTGAACATGTCGATGCGGCGCTGCCGATAGAAGGCGAACTGCTTGTCAACGGCCTCCAGGAACGGCACCACGTCCCTATTGTTATACCACACGAGGTAGTCCCGCAGCGTCGTCATCCCCTCGTCGCGCCATACCCGCGCGCAACCCTCGTATTCGGCGGCCGAGATGCCTTCGCGCTTCAGGCGGCTGTAGAAGGCCTCGCGCGGTGGCAGCCGGGTCTCGGCCAGTTTACGCGGGTCGTCGAGGTACTCGTAGGGGAAGTGCCCCTTCGTCGCCTCGCAGCCGTAGGCCTTCAGAAACCGGTTGTAGCTGACGCCGGGGGCCAGGTAGTTGGTGATGTCCAGGAACTTGAGCGTCACCGTCGCCAGGCACATGAAGTTGTTCTGACGCTTGATCGTGAACGCCGACGAGACGCTCTGCGCCGCGTCGTTCATGAACAGGGGCGTCAGATATTTCTTAACGACGTTCAAGTCGTACTTCCCCGAATTGAACCCGAGGACGGGGAGGCGGCGCAGGTGCTGCCACAGACGGTCGCCGAGCACCGTGTACGGGCTCTTTTCGAGCGCCGCCTCCGCCACCGTTGCGTGCGCCCGCCATTCGATCGCCTCGAAGGTCGCGTCGAACGACGGCCGCAGAGCCGCGCACGCCGCCTCGCTCATGGCCTCCAGGGCGTCGATCAGGCGCTTCGCGAGGTCGCCCGAATCGCCGGACGTCACGAAGCAGCGCGCCGACTCGTGGCCGGGGACGTTCGAGGCGACGCTCACGCTGAGTAGCTCGTGTCGCGCTATCCACCGGCATTTGGCGCTGTCCGCCGGCAGATCGTGATCGTCGAAGTAGCACTCAAAATCGTACGTCGCCCTGTACGGATAGTAGCGCAGGCGTTCGTCCACGTAGACGCCCTCGTCCTCCAGCTGCTGAAACACGGACGGCGTCGGATGGTAGACGCCGCCGGGAAAGACGTGGTGAACGCCGCCCTCGCACGTCGCCTCGTGGCGCCGCAGCCGAAAGGCGGTGCTCCACAGCGCATCGCCGCAATTGCCGCATCGATACGAACGGCAGAACAGCGACACGTCGGCTATGAAGGAATAGTGCGTTTCGAACAGATTGACGCTCATGGTGGTCGGGCGGCGATGGAGGGAGCGGCGGACCACTTCGGCGGTGGCGTCCTCCGCCGACAGCCGATACACGGTCACATTCGTTTCGAAGACCGCCTCCACCCGGTCGAGTTCGTTCAGCGGGACGCCGGCGAACGCGCAGTACGGTTGGTCGCCGTAGTCGGCGTAGAGCCTTAAGGCGGCGGCCGTCAAATCGTCAGCGCGAAAGTCGGCGCCCCGATGCAGCGCCAGACAGCGGAAGAGGCACAAGTTGTCGGCATACGGACGCCCACAGCGATCGTTCACTAGGCTGACGAGCCCCGCGTTGTGGCGCAGATAGGCGGGGAGGGACCGCTGACGGGCGCACCCGATAGGATGGTGGATGATGGCGTTGAGGAAATACGTAACGTTCGTTACCAACTCGGCGATCCACCCCGAGTCGGGGCGCTGCGCAATCACGTACTGCAGAACGTCGGGTTGTCGGGTGGCCTCGAGGAAGCGTTCGAATGACGCGGCGTCGGAAACGAGGACGGGCGACTCGAGATAGCGGCCGCAACAGTTACACGAAGAATGGTAGTAACGTAGTCGGCCCGTCTCCCTGTGCCGCAGAATAAACCCGTACGATAAGTTTATTTTAAAGGCCCGAGTCTGCGCCTCGAACATCAGTCGTAGTTGGGCGTCGTGCGCGCTCGTATCCCCGTGGCCGGACAAATGGAAATTATACCTAGATTGAACGGGTCCGCGCGCCACAGACGTACGGATGCTCGCCCAGTAGTCACGCACGACGCTCTGTAGGTCGTTTTCGTTTGGGGGCACCTCAGCGGCGTCTCCGCACATTCGCAGATGCCGCAACATATTGGGGCGCTGCGCGAACGATTGATTGCATTTCGGGCATACTACGTGTTCATCGCTGCCGCATGTTTTTAGATGCCGCGACAAATGAAAAAGACGGACGAACGATCGATCGCATTTCGGACACACGTGCATCGTCGGTCTAGGCGGCACTCTATTAACTACGACGGGGCGCGTCGACGCCCTTTATAAGGCCGCCCTAAACCCCGCTAGGGAGCTTTTCTAAACGGCGGCGGTGTTCTCTGCCCTGTTATCCGTCAGGGGGCGACACCGACAGGTGGCATCGCCGAGGGATACGTTTGGCAGTGGCGCCCAGCGGCCAAAGTTTTTGTTCACGTTTTGCGTCAGGTGGCGACACCGACAGGTGGGCAGCGTCGTTTGGCAGGCCGCCTCTGTCAGTGGCACCCGGCGGCCGAGTTTTTGTTTACGTTTTGTAGTAGAAATTTCGCCTGTCGCCCGAAAACGACGGCAAAGTGTTTGTAGTAGATATTTCGGCTGCTGCCCCGCGGCAAATTTGTAGTAGACATTTTTGTAGTTTTCGCCTAAGTTTTTATTTACGTTTTGTAGTAGCAATTTCGCCCGTCAGGGGCGCCCGAATACGACGGCAAAGTTTTTGTAGTAGAAATTTCGGCTGTCAGCTGCTGCCCCGCGGCAAAGTTTTTGTAGTAGAAAATTTCGGCTGTCAGCTGCTGTTCGCCCGGCTGCCGCGGCAAAGTTTTTTTTTGTTTACGCTTTGTAGTAGAAATTTCGGCTGTCAGCGGCTCCCGGAGTGTTTTGTGTGCGGCAGCCGCCGTTGGACAGGCATTGAATGTTAGCGACGTGCGTTTTTTTTTTGGATGGCAACAACAGAAGGCGGGAATTGATTTTCATACGTTTTATTAAGCAGTCTCGTACTACTACTACTACATCACCACCACAGTAAGGCTTTATGCCACAGCAGAGTAAATAATAATAAGGCTCTAACAACGGCCTATAGCAAAATGTTCATCGCTACTAAATGTTCGGCGGGGCGCTTATGCCACAGCGGCGTAAATAATAATAATAACGCTTTAGGGGCGCCACAGCGGACTATAGGCCGCTGGTAATACTGCACAGCGACCATTCAATTTCCTGCTAATGTTCATCAGCGGCGTACCTACTAATAAGGCTTTATGCCATAGCGAAATGCAATGTTCTAAATGTTCATAGCGTTCAGACCCTTTTCAACAGGTAATACTGTAAACAGTAAAGAGGCTTTATGCCACAGCAGAGTAAATAATAATAATAAGGCTCTAACAGCGGCCTATTGCAAAATGTTCATCGCTACTAAGTGTTCGGCGGGGCGCTTATGCCACAGCGGACTATAGGCCGCTGGTAATACTGCACAGCGACCATTCAATTTCCTGCTAATGTTCATCAGCGGCGTACCTACTAATAAGGCTTTATGCCATAGCGAAATGCAATGTTCTAAATGTTCATAGCGTTCAGACGTCGAGGCATGCCCTTTTCATCAGGTAATACTGCACGGCGACCTCCAACAGAGCACGGTCGAACGGCACCGTCCAATCCGTCCCCATGAGCCAGTCGGCTACCTGGCGCATGAGCGCGCCCTCCGAGGCGCGATCGCCACGCACGCAACGATCCTCCAGTACCGAGAGTATACGAATAGCGGGAAGCAACAACGTCTGCTGTAGAAAGCTGTCGAGCGACGCTGAAAAAAAGCACACATTCAGGGCCGCCACGTTTTCGTACAGTATGTTGTACCGCCGGCTCGGCTTCCTCCCCCTGTAGCCGCACATGTGCACGAAGGGGCACCCCTCCTCAGGGGGGCACTCACCACATTCTTGGCGCGCTGTGTCCATCACGCGCTCGCCGATTAGCTCAGCAAACGTGGACATCATGCATCGCTGACGACCGGCGTACGAATGCAGAACGCTCCACTCCGAGTCGGCCTGAAGTGTGCCCACGACCACAGGGCGGTTGTTACGGGCCCACGGAATGAAGTCTTCCGACGAAACCGACAGCACGGCCAGCGGCAGTGGTGACGATAGCACGGTCGCGGCGGCGTCCGCTGTCGCCGCCGGGGCTATTGGCACAGCTGCTGCTGCCTCGTCTGGGCCCACTACCACCACCACCGGGGTTAATGCAACGTACGTGGGCGTCCCGGCGTCGCTCACCAGGTCGTGCGGTGGCATGGGCTGCGTGCCGTCCGCCGCAGGCCAGCAGTACGATAGCGCTTCTTCTTCTCTCCCCAGCGGCGGAGGGTCGTCGGCAAGGCGTGGCGTCGTTTCCTTCTTAGCGCACTTCTCGGCAGGGGGTGCGCACTCGTCAGCAGCGTCGATAAGGCCGCGCAACGCAGCAGCAATTACAGCATCCTACAGAAGAATAACCAAAGCAGCAATTAGGTCTACAGAACACTAGCCAAACGTTAGTCATTCAAACGGTCTCGCTCCCCTTCTTCGTCACGACCCGCGCCTCACGGACCGTATACGTGTCCAGTATGCCACCCCACACGACCTTGTGCACGGTCAACTCCAAGACGGTGCCAACCAGGCTCGCCACAAAGCTACTGCGCAACTGGTCGGGCAACAGGGCTGACACATGGTCGGCATTGTAATCGCCTATCGCCGAAATAGCTTCGTCGAACAGGGTGACCCAAATGCTGGCCTCCGTGTCGGCGTCCTTTTCGTCTTCCACCAAAACGCGCACCGAAAAATACGTCTTCGCCGTTGCCTGTATGCCGTGTACAGCGCACACCCGGCCACCACTTTCTAGGCCTCTCACTTTGCGCTTGCAAATGCCACAGCCCATGTACGTGCATTTGCTTTTCCAAGCCACGCCAACGATTGTTAAGGGGGTAACAATCTTATACGTCCCATCGCACGCCAGCACGAACTCTTTCAACGACACTTCGGACGACGCACTCACCACGGCCTCGAAAATAGGCGCCCCGTCGGCCGTCGGAAGCGCCTTCGCGCTGGCCTCCGACGCCGGCTTCGCTTTGCCACCAGACGCCCCCGTTGGCGCCTCCCTCAGCTTGCCGCCTCTCTTTGGCGGCGCCTCTCCGTGCGCGACAGGCGGGGACATGATCAACAACGCTCTGCAACACACAAAACGGCAACGGTAGCAACACGACAGCGACAATATTTAGACGTTCTCCACCCGGTTCCTATATAAGAGCTTTGCACGCGGCCCGCACGCGGCCCCCGTGCGCAAACGCACGCGAGCCGCAAAGCAGCCGATTCTTACAAGGTTACTAAAACTGAAAAAAATCTCTCGGTCAGTCTAGTGCACTAACAGAACGCCACTTTTATTTCCTAATATAAAGTTACCATAAGATTCTCTAGCCCCCACTGACTATTATAGACCGCTTAGTTTGCTCACATTTCACATTTAACGGTCGTTTTAAAGACAGTATATAAAGTTTATATAAACAGTGACGTCAGCTCCTTATGTAAGGCTATGGCGTACGTGTCTAGGTGCCGCGCGCAAAACAGCGGCTCAACAACTGCGCAATTCATTTCTCACTATGGAGCCGACCGAACAAGTTGGTAATTATGCGGCCAATTCTCATCAGGCGCAAAACAGGTACGTTTTGCTAACTCACCTAACACTGACTTTCCTCACTCACTTTCTTTTATAACGTTCACTACCTATTTCTTTTATAACGTTCACTATTTTTACAGCGATCCGCCTCCCCAAAACGCCGGAATCGGTACGCCCCAAGTCGACGTGAATACGCCTCCCCAAGTCGACGTGATTGCGCCTCCCCAAGCCGCTGGAGATAGTGCTAATCCACCGCCTGCCTCTATGCGTCTACCCCCACCACAAAGCCGCCCCGGCACAAGGTACGTTTAACGATAATAGCGCTTTTTTAATTTACCTTTATTTGCAGACGCCTACTTTCGATAAAGCCTATAGCTGCTTTTCCGTTCGCCCCGCTATTTACAAACGCCCCGCTACCGACTTAATGTTTTTTTTACAGGCCCTAACCTAAACAGAGACGCGCCGTTACTTTAATACTTTTTTTCATACTTGCAGACGAAACATCGCCGGCTTCGATACCCTACATATAGGGCGCGGGCAAACCCTTGCGAGGCCCTCGCACCGAAACGGCTTCATTCATAGATCTAGAATAAATTTAACCCCAGGCGATCTGATTATGATAGATAGGAGGCCGCGCGCCGATCGACCTGGGGGCACATTGTACCTTGGACGTCGCCGACCACATCACACCCCTTAACACTGTTTCCTTCTCCACAGATGAACCCCCGCGCGCCAGTAGTCACCACCCCGACGCTAATTGACCTTTTCCTCCTTCCCCCAGCCGACACATCTACGTGATCGACCCTAGTCTGGCACATGGACGCTACAATATCGGGCGGGGAATGACAGTGCACTACATAGGACCTGCGCCCCACGCAATCACATTCACCTCGCCACGACGCCGCCACCACCAGCCCCTCTTAGCCGTTGAGCCGCGCCGACGAGAAAAAGAACAAGAAGAAGAAGAAGAAGAATACGAAGAGCCGGCAGAAAATTTCGATGACGACTACAGTGGGTTCACCGATTTAGAATTTCTAGATGCCGACAACCCCCTACCAGAGGCGGCGGCGGTAGAGACTTTCACACAGCCATTCTCCTTTGCCGATATATTCCCACGCCCCCAAATTCTCCCCCCCTCATTTGCCCCACCCGTCCCAGCGCATCTTTCCGTTCATTTAGGCTTTCCGCCACAACCCTCCGACCGGAACGGCTTTGGCCCACCCCCATGACCCCTTTCCGTCGTCATCTGTAACCAATAAAATTTATTTCTCACCGTTTATTGTTTCTGTGTTTCCTTTCGCCTTCCAACGCACACACGAATATAGTTCCACCTACACATTTAGCCCACTCCACCAGCCTTCCAAAATCACACACGAATAATTCCGCCTATATTGCAACACCAAAGCCACAAGCTTAATAATACACGCGCACAGGCCAATATGACAGCGCCGACCTCCAGCCGCATCAGATGCCACCAACTGTGTTTCCACCAGTATTCCAACTCACACACGAAACAATCCAGCGAACGCCAAATCCACAAGCTTAATACGCGCGCACACAGGCCAATCTGACAGCTCCGACCGCCAACTGCAATAACACACGATTAATTCCACCTATATTGCACCACCAAACACCAGCGGCCGCCAAAGCCACAGGCTTAATACACGCGCACAGGCCCATATGACAGCGCCAGCCTCCAGCCGCCATAACGATATTGCACGCACATCAGAGGTCCCCAACTGTATTCCAACTCACACACGAAACAATCCAGCGACCGCCAAAGCCACACACAGGCCAATCTGACAGCTCCGACCGCCCACTGCTATAACGATATTGCACCGCAATTGCACGCGTATCCATCAGCTGTGCCGCAGCCAGCGCTGACAGGCAATATCCACATCGGCGCCACAACCTTATTACAAGCGCGTCTATGCGGCCCCGAAAAACATTTATCCGGCCTCCCGTCAAACAATGCACATAAAAATCCTACAGCCTGACATTCGACACCACCATTTGCCAGTGAGTCGTGAAAACCAGGCCACGCAATTGCCCTCCTGATCTCCAGCTCGCCAGGCGTAATCTAAACCGCTCGGCCCCACCTCCACCACCGCACCGGTCTAGAAGCTTCTAGAAGGTTCTAGAACCTTCTAGAACCTTCCCGCGCGTCACGATATACCCCGCTGATCCCCAGGGACGTCACTTCACTCTAAAACTTTCCCATCTCCCGTGCACCTAATTAATACTAATAGGTCGCTATTTACTATTTTTAGTCATTGGCTAGTGCTACCCTCTAGTGAATGCGCTACTCATTTGTTACTAATTAGTACTTAATTAATTAATTAATTAGTACCTGATTAGTCACTAGAGGTCGATAATCACCCTATCTATTTCCTCATTATTCAGTAGATGGTGACACCCTCTTTCTCATGACCCCCATCAATCACTTTGACGTTTACTATAATCATACTGCTAAAAAACGTAGGAATTCTACTTATAAAAAATGAGAAAGCCTTTGATCTAAGGTCACTTCCGTGGATGGCGAAACCCGAATCACTACTAGTGTAATATAGGACTAAAGCTACCTACACAAGGCTGTGGATGTATTGATGATGCTAACAATGCCACCTCCTTTCTTCCCGTTCCAAGTTACTTTTCTTGGCACTTGTTTACCTGGATAAACAGGACTGGCCTCTTTTCTTTTTTTGGAATTCTTGCAGCAATTCATCTTGGATATGTCCATTTCGTTCAGACAGATTGTCCCCCAGCAAGCAATTCGTGTAGTATCTCATGACAACGGGAAACATTAAATTAAATGCATACACATGGAGCTCCCAATTTTCATCTCTCTGGGCACGAACAGGAGAAGAACTACAGCCAATTGCAGGTAACTCCACGAGAACGTGGAATTGACGCTGTCCTTGGACCTCACGAATAATTCCACCACATCTCTGAACTCGTGTAAAAGTGCGATGAGTTTAGCATTGTCCCATTCAACTGTCTGTTGTTTGATATTTGTTCAGAGCTGTGAGTTCTCCTGATACATGTGATCCAATAACCATGGAATTATGATTATCCACATAGCCTGGATGTTTACTTTCTCGGCTCTCATTCCTCTAGAATACGACTTAGCAGATAAGACTTGTTCCGCAGCTCTGGGGCCGAGCAGTTTACTTTCAACCAATGTATCATTCAATCCATTCAATTATTTGCTTGAGTATGACCTTCAGAAGGTTCGTTGGTATGTGAAGTCTATCAAGCCTCAATAGTAGAATTCTTGATATTTTTCCTTTGCCCATTTCACCTCCATTAAGCTTCATGGGTGGAGCGCAGTGGTGTAGTGACTAGAACTTCGGACTTTCGACCGAGAGAACCCGGGTTCGAGTCCTGTGTTGCGGTGTCTAACCTTGGTCATTCACTCTACGTTGCTCCAGTTCACTCAGCTGTATGAATGAGTACCTGGCTATAGACAGTGATGGATATTTATGTATGAATAGTCTTCGCGCATTAAGTGCAGCGTGGCTGGATGGTTCCCAGAGAAGTAGATATGGTGTTCGATTGATCAGGTCTGCCAGGGAGTAAAGTGTAAAGTGCTTTGAGCAATGCTGGGGACTGGATACTGCACTGTATAATAAATTACCTTTACATTAGATGGTAACACGTGTTCAGAAATTATCTCTGTGACGACCATTTTTCATTTTCTTTTTTGAAGGTCATTATGTGACGGGACAAGGTGACGGACATCAAAATCGGATTCAGTATAATCAAATTATGTTTAGAAGGTAGTCTATGCACTTTCCCAAAATGTCTCTAGACGTTTGTTTTTCTCAACATCCGACGTGTCTATGATAAGCATAGACAAACGGTCACGCTGGATTCCCCTAAATGTTCTAGAATACAATTTTATCAGAGCTCATACAAATTTAATATCCGAATATTCTCTACATTAAACATTTTAACGTGACTGTACCGTGATTGTACCTGCACCTGAATGTGCATTTACTTTCACCAGTACACAAATAGAAGCAAGAAAATACTATTTCCATTTAAATTTCACATTTACATGTGACGTATTTTACTATATGAATATACTACAATCAATACTACTATTAATTAATTCATATATATATATATATATATATATATATATTGGATTATGGATTATTAGCATTTTATATGCTAATTTCATCATTTAGTAATTCTCCATTGATCAACACAATTATTATGCTAAACGAGCCTTTGGCAGCGGTTGATATTCTTCCACAGCTGATTTTATTTCACAGCTCTCGCCTGTAGAGAGGACAGGCCTTGCAAAAATGGAGCAGTTTGCACAGACGCCCCAGGAATCGTGAAATGCCTCTGCACTGAACGCTACACCGGCCAATATTGCACAGGTAAGTGCCTCTGCACTGAACGCTACACCGGCCAATATTGCACAGGTAAATGCCTCTGCACTGAACGCTACACCGGCCTATATTGCACAAGTAAGTGCCTCTGCACTCAACGCTACACCGGCCAATATTGCACAGGTAAATGCCTATATATAAATATAGATAACAACAATACAAATAAGTTTTTGATCTAGCATTATTGTAATTTGTAAAAGATAAATTAAGACAAATACAGGATTTTTAGCGCTGAAATAGCGGTGAAAACGTCATAGTATTTATTGTATAAGTATTATAATTATGAATGTGTGTGCGTGTGCGCGTGTGCGTGTGTGCGTGTGTGTGTTTGTGTTTGTGTGTCTTGGAGCAGACTGCTTTGCATGCATGTTAGTAAATGCAGACACGTCGATGTTTTATCGACTTGTTTCTTTAAAATAGTGTGACGATAAACTGTATGTTTCTTTCCTATCATGTTTACCCAGCAACTGTGTCTTTCCGGGCTGACGGTTGCTTTCTTTCTACAGTCCCTATTCAGTGTAGCAAGGACCTTTGCCTGAATTCCGGAATCTGCAAGAATGCAACAAAAACCCCGTTCTCCTGCCAATGCCAACACGGCTATACAGGAATCTTCTGTGAGAAAAAAGATTCATCAACAGACGGAAAGACGAAAACATCAGGTAACATAATAAATTAGACAAGTCTCATTTAACACGACAAGAAAGAATGACGTGTTGGATAATTAGTGCGCTGTGGAGTAGTCGATTCCGGATTTAGATCTTGCTGCTTAGTTATTTCACTCCACGTTACTCCAGTTCACTCAGCTGTGTAAACGAGTATCTATTATATTTGTGTGCGAATATTTTTATTTGCATTAATTGCAGCGTGGCTGAATTTTTCACGGAGAGTCGAGATGGTGTTCGATTGAACAGGTCCGCCAGGGGGTGAAGTGTACAGTGCTTTGAAAAAAACAAAAGCTATTCTTGAATGTTCTGCCTTAGCGGTACATGCAATGTCCTCCCTCAGCGAAATTAAATGCTTCGAAATCCTTGGAAACCAATGTCAAAGGTGCATTAAAACCAAAAGGGTCGATATAAAAAAAAACGTACTATCGATCTATACGCCAGGGAGCTAAATTAGATAAGCAAGGTTATACAAGTTTTTAAATGACGGCGGAATTGAGTAATATTTTCAACTGATCTAACACCAAGAGGGAGCAAACTCCAAATAATCAACAACAGAACGAGACCAGGTTCCAATATCAGCACTGACTCTACGAACAAAGCCTAAATCAGAACTAGATTAATGTAAATATATGCTGGTTGCTCACATGAACGTTCCTTGCAGGGTAGCAGCGCGGATCTTTAAATCATATAATATCGATCGGGAAGCCAACACACAGACGTCAAAAGTGGAACTGACCAAGAAAACAGTGGAGAACGATTCACAAAGCTTGATAAACAGTGTTGCACTCGTTGTATTTGTATTGATATCCTTAAGGTCAATGATGGTAAAAGGGAATTGCTACAGCCACAATACACCATTACTACACGTGTAGTTGCTACTGTTTTTGCAACATAAAGAAGCAAACATCGACGTAAGTTGTACGTAAATGTCTGACAGAATATTCAGAATGTTAATAGGTGTTCACTACTATTACTCTGTCGAGCCTACGATAGATTATGTCGTATCTAAATTGGACAGTTACTTTCATTTGCAGGTGGAGCAACACAGAAGTGGAATTATGCATATCTCAATTTGCTTTTGATTCCTCTCGTTGGCATTCTCTTGGTCGCCATGTTTATCAGGAAGTAGGCATATTCTTCTAGAACGCCCCGTGTCGCTCAATCCCCAACTGTGGCACATCATCAATGCATTATGTCATCTGTGTAACCGTACCATCAAGTCTGTCACAATGTCACATCATCTGTGTAACTGTACCATCACGTCTGTCACAATGTCACATCATATGTGTAACTGTAACATGACGCCTGTCATAATGTCACATCATCTGTGTAACTGTACCATCACGTCTGTCTTAATGTCACATAGTCTGTGTAATTGTACCATCACGTCTGTCATAATGTCACATCATATGTGTAACTGTACCATCACGTCTGTCACAATGTGACATCATCTGTGTAACTGTACCATCACGTCTGTCATAATGTCACATCATATGTGTAACTGTACCATCACGTCTGTCATAATGTCACATCATCTGTGTAACTGTAACATGACGCCTGTCATAATGTCACATCATCTGTGTAACTGTACCATCACGTCTGTCTTAATGTCACATAATCTGTGTAATTGTACCATCACGTCTGTCATAATGTCACATCATATGTGTAACTGTACCATCACGTATGTCACAATGTGACATCATCTGTGTAACTGTACCATCACGTCTGTCATAATGTCACATCATATGTGTAACTGTACCATCACGTCTGTCATAATGTCACATCATATGTGTAACGGTACCATCACGTCTGTCATAATGTCGCATCACATGTGTAACTGTACCGTCACGTCTGTCACAATGTCACATCATATGTGCGATTGTACCATCACGTCTGTCACAATGTCACATCATCTGTGTGACTGTACCATCACGTCTGTCACAATGTCACATCATCTGTGTAACTGTACCATCACGTCTGTCACAATGTCACATCATCTGGTTAACTGCACCATCACGTCTCACAATGTCACATCATATGTGTAACTGCACCATCACGTATGTCACAATGTCACATCATATGTGTAACTGTTCCATCACGTCTGTGGCAATGTCATATCATATGTCATATGTGTGACTATACCATCACGTCTGTCACAATGTCACATCATATGTTATATGTGTGACTGTGCCATCACGTCTGTCACAATATCACATCATATGTCATATGTGTGACTGTACCATCACGTCTGTTACAACATCTGTGTAACTGTACCATCACGTCTGTCACAATGTCACATCATCTGTGTAACTGTACCACCACGTCTGTCACAATGTCACATCACCTGTGTGACTGTACCATCATGTCTGTCACAATGTCACATCATCTGTGTAACTGTACCATCACGTCTGTTACAATGTCACATCATCTATGTGACCGTACCATCATGTCAGTCGCAATGTCACATCATATGTGTAACTGTACCATCACGTCTGTCACAATGTCACATCATCTGTGTGACTGTACCATCACGTCTCACAATGTCACATCATATGTCATATGTGTAACTGCGCCATCACGTCTGTCACATCATATGTCATATGTGTGACTGTACCATCACGTCTCTCACAATGTCACATCATCTGTGTAACTGTACCATCACGTCTGTCACAATGTCACATCATCTGTGTAACTGTACCATCACGTCTGTCACAATGTCACATCATCTGTGTAACTGTACCATCACGTCTGTCACAATGTCACATCATCTATGTAACCGTACCATCACGTATGTCACAACGTCACATCATCACATTATTGTAGTGACTGTTTCATTAACTCTCTCAAAATGGCATATCATCAACGGTTCGCATCATGTGTGTCACTGTGTTATCAAGTACATCACAATACCACATAATGTATTTGATTCTACGATCAAATATATGACACTATTCGTATGTATGCTTTCTATCCCGAAGGAAAGATTAATTTATATTAAATTGTATCACAATAACAACATTGAACTACAACAATAATGATAGAATAGAATCACATCAAACAAACATACAGCAAGCCGTGGGAGAAATCCAAGTATTTGCAATGCAGTGTGGACACGGGAAGTAATGTTTATAGCTAGGCCTATATAGTTTTCCAGCATTTCAATAAGAAATCCGAATAAGAAACCTATTCACAGGAATGTAAACGGTGGGTGGTGATTGTAGTGGAGATGGCGGCGGCGGTGGTGGTGGTGGTGGTGATGATGGTGGTGGTAGTGGTGCTGATGGTGGTGGTGGTGATGATGATGGTGGTAGTGGTGGTGGTAGTGATGATGGTGGTGGTGGTGGTGGTGGTGGTAGCGGTAGTGGTGGTGGTGGTGGTGATGGTGGTGGTAGTGATGATGATGGTGGTGGTGGTGGTGGTGGTGTTGATGGCGGCGGTGTTAGCGGTAGTGGCGGAGGTTATGTTGGCGGCGACGACCACAGACGATGTTATTATGTTTTAGACGCCAGATGGACAAAGAAAAAAAGGCGCTAGAAGAGGCTGTGAACGAGCGCAGGAAGCTGGAGGAGGAGGAGAAAGAAGAAGGCGGTCTCAATGAGATGCTGTGGTGGCTGTAGCGGTACTCACAGTTCGACCATCGTCGAAACATTGCGGTCATGGCTCATGGTGCAATCATGTTACATTTCCTATAGTCGTCAGATCAACGCTGGTACAATCGCAATAGCACGCGCTAATAAATGACGGACGTTGTGAGCGGTATTGCGCTCTGCATTTTATTTATTAACAAAATAACACTTGTTTACCAGTTTAACGGTGTCGTGTTTTGAGTAGCGTTCGCCAGCTTTTAGAAAATGACTAAGTCACTGCCGACTTTTTCTAAAACGCATTTAACAAAATGTAACACAATGGTATAATTATAAATTATATGAAGAACTGGGCCTAGCGGCAGAACTTGTGCTGCCTTAACGAGAGCCCGAGCGTCACCTAGGGCACACATATCACCCTCCAAGTACCCCGTTTTTTCTCCATTTTTTAAACACCCTTCCTACCTCACATATACTCACATACATACGATTGTGAGGTCAGCATAGAATTTAAATAAAACCAACAACATTACAACAACTTCAGATGCAATTATTCGCGTTTGTCGTTATATTTCATAATTCGTAGGAAACACGGCTAGTTTGCGAATAACTGTTCAAAGTTTTGTAAACTTCGTTAAATGTCCGGTACGAATATTTCGTGAAACCGACACCTCGTCAGTAGCATGACACCGCAGTGGCGCAGTAGCTAGAGCATTGGACTCTGTATCGAGAGAACCCGGGTTTGAATCATGTGCTACCGTTTCGAACCTTAGTCAAATTCGTTCACTTTACATTGTTCCCGTTCACCCTGCTATATGAAAGGGTACCAGACTTTAGACAGTGGTGAATATTTGTTTACGAGTAGTATTCGCACTTTATTTGCAGTGTCGCTGAAGCTTCCCAGATAAGTCGAGATGGTGTTCTAACAGAACTGCCCGGTAGTAAAGTGTACAGCGCAGCAATCCTAAAAATTGGCTACTGCGCTATACAAAATCTTACCTTTATTTTATTTTTAGCATCCTCTGGCACAAATTACCGAACTTAGGATGACTATCTAGAGCGCTTACAAAATTCCAAGTCATCTATTACGGAAGATTAATTTTGGTAGTGGTCCTACCTAATTATAATCGAACTAGGAGGAAGAAAGAGAGGCAGGCGGAATTCTGGAGTGGACTGGTGTGCCCTTTTGGTACCAACCAGATAATCAATAGAGACGGCGGGAGCTGTCAGGAAATCGTTAGTGGTGCCCGAACGATCGCATGGTTATGGGACAGAACAAAAAGAATAAGAAGAAGAAGAAGAAGAAAATAGGAAGAACGAATATATACCTTGCTAAAATTCATTTACTCCAAAAACGAGTTTTGCGTGTAATAAGTCATGTAGGATTTATTGATCATACGCAGCCTTTATTTACATCTTATCAAATAATGAATATTTATGACGTAAATAAATATTTATGCTGTATTCTAATGTACAAGCATAATAGGGGTATGTTGCCAGATATATATCATGATGTATTTGTCCTGCAAATATCCACACATAAATATAATACAAGACAGGAAGTAACATATAAAATACCATACTGCAAGACTAATTGTAAACAACTGTCTTTGGCTTATGTTGGTCCTAAAATCTGGAATACATTTATTACAAATAACTATTTACAATATTGTACATCTATTCATATGTTCAAACAAAGGACCAAGCGTCTAATTCTAGCAAACATATGCTAAATGCTGCTTTAATGTAATTTTGTCATGTTAAGATGTACCCGGTGTACAGTGTTAGGTACTCGTATAATGTTGTCGTGTTAAGATGTACCTGGTGTTCAGTGTTACGGTACTCGTGTAATGTTGTCATGTTAAGATGTACCTGGTATTCAGTGTTACGGTACTCGCATAATGATGTCATGTTAAGATGTACCTGATGTTCAGACTTACGGTACTCGTAAAATGCATTATTAAATAAATTGTTAGTTTATTATGAAGATGTTTTTATTTTATTTTTTTATTATTATTATTATTATTATTTTTTTATTTTTTTACACGAATCATAGATTTCATTGCATATATGACATGAATAAGGAACACAAGCAATGTGTTGCTTCGTTCCATTTGATACGTAATGTATACATGTTTCATATTACTGCTACATCTGTGCTATACTTAACATTATGTATCAATAAAGATTATTATTATTATTATTATTATATAAGGTTCTTACTGGATGTTCTCTGCTGTTGTTCCGAAGTACATAAGGTATCCACTGATTAGTTAGGGTCGCTGTACGTAAATTGCGTTGCTAATAAAAACGGCTTCCGTTTACGTCACAACAAAAGACAGGTCCGAACACTTAGGGAAATCGATTTCTGCGTCCATGTGTACGTTGCGCCATCAGGTCGATTGGCAGTTTTCCCAGTGCATGTAGTAAGATAAGACACTCGTCTATTATTCGTTTTAACATGTGTACTTTATTTCATGGAAGGTTCTGATGGCGAAGTTGACGTAATTAGCGTAGCTAATGTCAGTACTCAACGTTGCTCCACAACGTTCTTTCCGGCAGATCAGTATCTTATAAATCGTTTCTTCACTAGACGTGTCTGTGCAATGTCTTTCAACGAACACTCGGTAAATCGCCGTCCAGTCCACTCCAGTCCATGTCTTAGGTTGACTCTTCTGCTAACAATGTATTGGTGTAATTAGTCAGGGGATGATTAAGTTAGCCGAGATAAATAAAGGAATGCGTCGTTCATGTTCTCGTTTTTAACTATTAATACAAATATTGTGTATATATTTTTTTTAAACTGCACTGTCACACGAATAAGAAAATCCTCTAAGATGGATTTAAAACTGGTAATATGTCGAATTCCAAGCTTATTTGCAAATTGGTGGAAGAATGTGTTACAATAAACGTGTGGTTTGTGTGTGTGTTTGTGCGTGCGTGCGTGCGTGCGTGCGTGTACAAAACACGATAGATTTACTACAAAATGTGTTGAAACACATACAATCGTGATTTTGCGTGCCTTTAGTGATTTGTCAATAATTGATTCGCCGTAATGTCGTAAGTAGCACGACATTTTGCTATGTCACTTGCCAAATCAAAGGAGTTACAAGGGGAGGTTCAAAGTTCTGTGTCCATAGATCCCCATCTCCCCCCCCCCCCCACCCAAGAATACGTACACTCAGCCGAGTCCAGTATCAGTCCTCGTTTCTGCTTGTTCGGTAAATTCCAGCTTCTCGGAAAAAATCTGAAGAAAAAACATACGTGTACATATTATGACCCCTCTTCGGGTTTTTATTCATTAGCAGTACACTTGGTCATCTGACGGCATTTGACATCTGTCCTTGAGTGTATTTTTTATATCCGGCCAAAAACATCCCCCCACCCTCTAATGTCACGAACGCCTTTTTTGTCAAAGGTGTGGTAAAGTGTAGTCCATGACATCAGCACAAGTGACACACGGAAATTATTTTTTAAATTGTTCAAGGAATACTGCTCGTGGACGACACAATAACGAAACATAATTTAAAGTGGATAAGGCTAAAATTGTATTTTACTGCATGTGTTTTTCAGTGCTTTTCAACCTGTGTGCCGCGGTACATTGGTATGCCGCTACATGTTCTGCACCCAAAATGTAACCATTCTGCACATTATTTTGGGAGTTTGTTTTGTTTTTTGGAAAATTGCGTTTTGTGTGTGACATGAAGAGTTGGACTTTTAAATTATATATAACTTTTAACAAAAATATTGTTGTGGGTAAAATTTTATTTCAATGTAACCTAGTGACATTTGAATATACATAATTAACTTCTTTAAAAAAAAAAATATATAAATGTGGTGTTATTTGAATTTTTAGAATGGGTATTATAATAAATTACATCACAAAATACATACTTGTATGCAAAATGGCCATTATTTCCCATAACAATTTGTAAAATCATATTTTTAACATGTTTCATAAAAAGGAGAAGTAGACGTAGTAAATGGGTCAACATTTTTCTATCCCAGTCAGTAGTGCAATTATAGCTAGTCACCTCTCAGGCTCACTTTTCGTGGAATCGCCCTGAATTGTTATTTTCTAATTTGTTGACTCAATTAACTTCTGATTAATTAGCTTCCCTAAAACACAAAGGGGTAATTTTATCTAATTAACTAACTTTTCGGGAAGAGGTTAATAATGTATTTAATTTAAACATATAAATTAACTTTGTTTTATTTTGTATTATTTGATGACGTCTTGTGGCAATTATAACTTAAATAGATCGAATTAGCTTAATGACCACTGTACCCATTCGACACAACCAATATCAAGTAACCTATTAGTCAGGTCGAGAACATTTCGTGAATGGTCTAAATGTCGAGCCAGTGTCAGTAAGTGTTTGAGCTTATTGAACTCAGAATCTGGCAGTGTGATTGCTATTGTGTACCGACTGGACCTGCTTGTACGGCTGTTGAAGTAACTAGCATTGCGTTGGTAGACGGCAGTCATTAAAGTAATACAGTGTAAACTCACTACTAAGGACACCTTTGTTGCTGGACAAAAGACCTAAATGTCGAGGTGACCGTATTAGGGACACTAATATGCTATACTTTATTGAATGTGGAAATCATTTGGAACTGTTTTAGGTTGACCGTAATTTAGACGTGGCTGCATTACCAAGGTGACTGTAAAGCGAAGTTTCACAGTATTTATCAAAAGTTAGCATTGTCACATAAACACCATAACGTAAAGTTCACGTCGATTGAAAGGCATTAGTCTTGATAGTGTAGCTAGAATTGTCAAATAACATTTATAATGTTATGCTGTTGGCATGAGGGTACACGTAAGACTTAGTGTGCCTGTGTCAACTCCATGTTGCCAAGTCTATGACGCAAGGGCCGTTTTCCCGTAGTATTTTTTTTACGCGCGCGTGATTCCTGCGATAGTTAGGTTACGTTTTATGTCTTACGTGCACATTACTTTTTACGTTCCGAATAACGGATTCACCCCATAAAGGTGAAAATCGTAACATATATGGCTTATTTGGAGAAAATATATATAGGTCTCACGTCGTATTCCAGGGGTCGCAGATTAATCTCTGAACGTTTGTCGCTCAAGGTTCTAACCATCTAAGAGGAAAACGTTAATCTACCCGCATGCATACGCCAGCTCGATTATAGGTAGATATATACGGATGTCACATTAGCGAAATACAAATTTAGTTTGGCCAAAGCTTTGCAATTGTGTGTTCGTGAATATCTTGGAGCAATTTAATAATACAATTTAATAATACACTTGTGACTTTGCATGGTGGAGGTATGTTTTTGCCAGGAACTCTCGTCAGATAACTCGGCACGTATATAACCTGTAGGTAGGTAACGGTAGGCCTACTGTCATTAAATATGCTATAGGGCCTGCAGGGGACAGGAAATAACTAGGCGCCTGCCTAGGGAATAGGATGTTATTTGTTTTGGGGCTGTAATCACATGAATGACATATAACGACTGATGATAGTTCTGGTTTCTGACAGATAAATTAAACTAAAGCAGTGGGGGAAGTTTTGTAAGTAACCATTTTATGGTAATCGTTTTACCGGTGGTTACAGCTGGATACCTATAATACAGCCCGGGTGATGACTTTACGTAAGGCTGATCAAACCCACGTTTACCGTGAACATAATTACCTACAGCAATTTATTCACCGCATTAACTGCCTAGGAAAACAGAACGGTGTTAACGAGATATGTTGTATATATCTCGTGTGGCTGTTGTATCCCCGAATGAAGTACAAACGGCCTTACTACAGTTTACGACGTAAACACATCGCCCGAGCAGTATTACAGGTATCCAGTTATAACCAGTGCTAAACTTGATTACTGTAACATTGTTACTTACAAAACTTCTCCCACTGTTTGATTTCTTTCCATCAGTCGGAAACAGGAACATTCATCAGTCTTCTGTGTCATGCCTGTGATTATACCCCAACTGAAAATATGCATCATATTCCCTATACAGGGAACAACGGATATCGCTGACTCCAAAGTGAAAACGAGGCGGGAGACTTACAGGTCCTATTCCTATCAAATGCTGACCTTCTTTGTTCCGCCTTGCGCTTCGTGATCTATGTTATCTGTGGATCCGATCTTTGACTGAGCAGTCTGATCGAAATTCAATTTTTCTCCAAACACCTGTAAAATACATTCACACATCTCAAATATTAATAATATGTAACCTTTCTATAACCAGGCATGGCTGACTTTCAATTGTTACTTGTTATTTTGTATTCAATTAACTCAAATAACATAACTTAATTTAATTAATTAGCATTCCAAAAACACAAAATAATTGTATTTTATTAACTAACTTTCCTGGAAGAGGTTAACGTAATCTTCAAATATCAATTAACTTTCAACTAACTTTGTTTTATTTGGTATTATGTTATGACTTCTTATTGCAATTGCCACTAGCCAGCTGTCAATAGTTACAATTAGTTGCATGGGCAGAGTGCTCACTAGACACATCCAGTGACACAACCGATATCAAGAAACCTAGTAGTCAGGTTCAGGGGGTATAATGAAAAAAGTTTATAGTGGCTAGAGCTAATTTGCATATTCATGAGACATTTTGCATAGCATGATTTTGTCACTGATATAATCATAAACAGACACCCTGGAAACATACGTTTGGGACACCTCATTTTGATTGTTTGGATATTTACAATTCGAGATAATAAGAAAAGTAGTATAATTTAATGGCAATGACTAATTTGCATATTATTGGGTTTAAAAAACGCTCAAGGGTGCCAAGGTGGCATACGTCGGAGTGTTGACCTAGAGTGTTACACGGTCACGAAAACGCAAAAAACATCGTGCAGACCCTAGTGCACGGTCTACCTTCAAAAGGATGTTTGACTACCGGATTACTAACCAACACGCATACGCTAGCACACACACACACACGAACACGCACATACACACACATCACACACCACACACCACGCGCCACACACGCGCGCGCACACACGAATGCACACACACCACACGCGCAGGGCTACAGGATGCCATTAGCATATATTTGTTGTCACAAAGAAACTCGCCCCTTGACATGGCAGGGACATGGTTTGGCCACAACTAAGAGTAAGGGGTCAGAATCTGGTCAAAAAACGCACAAGCGCACACACAGACACACACACACACACACACACACACACACACACACACACACACACGGCTCAGAATGCTTCGAGTAAGTATGCAGTATGGTAGCAGGGTTACAAGTTTCCATTAGTATATTATTTGTTTTCACAAAGATACTCGCCCGTTGAGGTTTGTCTGCGTATGGGATAACAGGTGGCCCTGCACTGCTGGCTGCCGCGTGTGTGTCGACGCTCTGTTGTTTTGTTTATGTTTGCACCAGTTCACTACTAACCTTGTACAGCGAATGTTTGAGAGTAAGAGTGTGTGATGTTGCTGACTGAAAATGGACATGTTTGTGAAGACTGCTGTGATTTGGATGCTCTTCCTGCTCATTATAATTTGTGGTGAGTGGGATGAATTGATCCAAAATGGCGGAATGCGGTACACCAGAGACCAGTTACTTCAACTTCAGTGAAGTGGAGACATGACAGCCTTCATCCTGAGTTTAGAGCGGGGGCCTCTGGCCTCCTGACAGCAACAAGGGCAACAACAACGACGACTGACAGCAACAAGCAACAACGGCAACAACAACGACGTCGTGTGAACAGGAAGAGGAGAAAGAGAGGGGGACTGAGACGGAAGCTATAGAAACGTAACGCACTGAGGAACAAAATTGATGAACTACATGCAAATGTTCGTTTTCGGACTGAATACATGCACGCTTGTATTCTTTGCTTCACTGAAACCTGGTTACCAGATGACATTCCCAACGTAACGCTAGAACTCGATGGATTCCACGGGCCTACCCGTGATCAGTCCACTACAGGCAAGACCACTGGAGGCGGCGTGAGTATCTATATCAAAGAGAAATGGTGTTCAACTGTGCATGTCGTAGAAACCCGTTGTACTAAAGACGTTGAACTGCTGTGTGTTTCACTGAAACCATTTTATTTGCCAAGAGAATTTGGTCAGGCGATTATTACTCTTGTCTACGTCCCTCCATCGGCTAATACATTCAGTGCCTCCAGTGACATTTATCAGTGTATTAGTCAGTTAGAAAACTCCGCCCCGGACGCACCAAAATTCGCTTTAGGCGATTTCAACAGTTGTAAACTTGACACAGTTTTGCCTACATACAAGCAGTATATCTCGTGCAAAACGAGGGAGAACAGAATCCTTGACCTTCTCTATGAGAATATCAAGGGTGCCTACATGACTGTGCAGAAACCCCCACTTGGTACTTCAGACTACAACGCAGTGCACTTGCTGCCTAAATATAAACATAAACTTAAAGAGTGAATTTGAATGCATCATCGTCAAATTTGTTCCCTTAAAAAAACGGTCCAAAAGAAACACTTATCGAAAGAAGCAATTAGAAAAATTTAGTATAAACAAATGATGTGGAAGTCATATAGACGTACTGGAAATGACGAAGACTACAACATTTATAAAGAAGCACTAAACCAAGCTACGGCTGAAATTAGAATTTCTAAGAGAAGCTATGAACATAAATTAGCTTGTAATATAAAACATGACAGCAGCAGTTTTTATGCGTATGTTCGAAGCAAACAGAAAGTTCAGGATAAGGTCGGTCCTCTAGAAGATAGTGCTGGAAATATAATATCAGAAGGATTCTTAATGGCAGAAGACCTGAATGATTATTTTAGTTCAGTGTTTACCAGAGAAGACACTAGTAGCAGAGGCTAAGTTCAAGGGGGCAGAATCAGACTATTTAAGACAGTTAATTGTAACCCCAGAAATGGTAGCTAAGAAAATTAGGGCTATGAAGGATAATAAATCACCTGGAGTGGATGGTATTCCACCCAAACTACTATTGGAAATTGTAGAACAAATTAGCATACCGCTTGCAACACTTTTCAACTTGTCATTAGAAGAGGGAGTGGTTCCTTTAGAATGGAAAGAAGCAAACATTATACCGTTATTTAAAAAAGGTTCGAGAAACAAGTCAAATAATTATATACCAGTTAGTTTAACATCTGTGATTTGTAAATTATTAGAAAGACTAATTAAAGATCACATGGTGGATTTTCTTGTTAAATATAATTTGATAAACCCATCACAACATGGGTTTCTAAAAGCGAGGTCATGCTTAACAAATATGTTATGTTTTTTGTTTTTGGAAGATATCACTAAGTGGGTAGATGATGGATCACCAGTAGATATCATCTACTTAGATTTTCAAAAAGCTTTCGACAAAGTGCCACATCAAAGATTACTGCTTAAACTAAAGGCACAAGGCATAGGAACTGGTATAATTAACTGGATAGAAAAATGGCTGATTGACAGAAGACAACGAGTAGTTGTTGATGCGGAGGCTTCAAACTGGAAATCAGTTTTGAGTGGGGTTCCACAGGAATCAGTACTGGGACCTATATTATTCTTAATATATATAAACGATTTGGACGATAATATAGCTAGCAAGGTGTTGAAATTTGCAGATGATACAAAAGTGTTTAGAAGGATTAAAAGTGATGGAGATAGACAGCATTTACAAGATGATCTTGACAGGTTGATCAAATGTTCTGAAAAGTGGCAAATGTTGTTCAATTTTGGGAAATGTAAATGACTTCACACAGGACATGGGAACGAATATGTAGAATATACAATGGGGGGAACTGTATTAAGTACTACTGTAAAAGAAAAAGACTTAGGGCTGACAATTAGTGCTGACATGAAAGTTTCAGAGCAGTGTGGAATTGCAGCTTCAAAAGGAAATCAAATCCTTGGATTGATTAGGCGAAATATAGCATATAAAGAAAAAGAACTAATAATACCGCTGTACGAAACAATAGTTAGGCCTCATTTAGAATATTGTATACAAGCGTGGAGGCCATACCGCAAGAAGGACATAGATATGCTAGAAAGAGTACAGAGGAGAGCGACTAAAATTATACCAAAACTGAGGGATCTTAGTTATGAAAAACGCCTAAAAGAATGTGGTTTAACAACACTAGAGACCAGGAGATTGAGAGGAGATCAGATAGAAGTGTTTAAAATATTGAATGGTTATGAAACTATTGATAGAAATATGTTTTTTTCAGTTAAGAAAGATGGAAAGACTAGAGGACATGAAGTTACAAAACTTTTTGTGTGAAGGACACGTGGTGTGAGATTGGACCTGACCAGCGCTGTGTTCGTGCTCCAACATTACTTCAAATATTGGCAGAACGCACATACTACTCATTCAATAATTATGATCTGAGCCTTCATAATAGCAGGTGGATTCACGATGCAGTGCCCATTGAAGTTGTGAACTTTCTGCGGTAGGTAGAATGCTGAGTTTTACGATGATGCTTGGTGTCGTCAGTCGACCGTGACCACTGTCTCTCTGCCGCGGCTTGGTGGACAGCAGTGATCGGTGCCTGAATTGAACATTCTTCTGTCACTGCCCTGTAATTACGCAATACACCGGCCAAAGCCACGCAGCACAACGACCAGCTAGACAATATCAACAACTGTGTAGTAACAGACTGCGACACTCCCTCGTCACAGTCTATCAGACATGGGTCGATCTAGGGGGTCATCGACGGCGACAGAAAAAGAAGTCGATTTCTCATCTGGTCTTTTTGAGGCACTGTGCGACACCAAGGTCGCAAATAAGCTCAAGGAAATTCTGGTCAACGAACTGAGACAGGAAATTGCTGACCTCAGAAGAGATCGTGTTGTAGACCTTGAAGAGAAGGCGGACGCCCTCGAGCAATATTCCAGGCGCAACTCTCTGCGCATTTCGGGGATTCCCGAAAGGGAGGGCGAGGACGTACTCGAGGAGACACTAAGTGTGATGAATTCGGCGCTTCTACCACCACTGACGGTGGAGGAAGTAGACCGCATACATCGTGTTGGCCCAAAGCTCCCAGGTAAGACACGTCCGATCCTCATCAAGTTCGCGACATATCGAACGAGACGCCGTGTCTTCGTGACACGGAAACACATTAAGTACGAGCAACCAGCCCCAGGACCGACACCGACATCCCACCCGGTATACATTAACGACGACCTCACGAAGCAAAGATCCCACCTACTTTACGAGTGCCGCAATGCCAAAAAGACCGGCAAACTAAACGACGTTTGGACTGTTGACTGGAATATCCTGATACGGGACACTTCTAACCGGGTCGTCCAAATTAAGAACCGATCGGAACTCGCCAAACTGGCTGTCTAACGCTGGACTCGCTGTATGCCATTAATCGTATGACATTTGTCATCATTTACACAACGTGTATATGTATTTGTCTATCGTGCAGCACATACACTACTAATGGAGATAATGATTCTATTACTCTAACACAAATGGGTGAAATTAACATACAAGTATGTTGATAGTAATGAAATCCACCTTGCTTTATTCCTACGAGTTACGTACTATGAATTAGTCACTAATTCTTTTAGCACTCTTTGAATCACAGCAAGAACATATGTTTACACAGATCGATAATGGAAAGATATAAAGGCTTTTGACAAATATGTAAAAAGAGAGTGCATAGTTGCTCCACTGTACTACAATGCATTACTTGTAAAGGGTATTATCATGATAATTGTATCACAGTATTGAACAAACAAAATATTCGAGATTACTGTGAGTATTGGTATTGTATAAAATGTATGTCTAACATTTTTCCATACAATCATCTCGACAATGACTGTGAATTTATAGATGTCATATCTGAAAGTTGGATGCATGTTAATATTTCTTTCTCATTCCAAGAACTAGAAAATAAAGCTTTCGTACCGTTTGAAATCAACAGTGAGTCAGATACAGACATCCTATTTAACTCTGATCCAGATACAAATTACTATTGTGAATTCACTCAAAACATGAATAAGTGTAATTACCATATAGAAGATACCTTTAATAAGTCATGCATACAAATTGGTGTAACAGATACCACATTCTCTGTTGTCCATGTCAGTATCAGAAGTATGCCTCGCCACCACCAACAATTTGGAAATTACTTTGCCAATCTCAATTACTCTTTTTCAATAATTGGATTCTCTGAAACGTGGCTACAGGAAAGCAATGTTGATACTTATAACATTGCAGGTTACCATATGGTAAATAACTACAGAAACAATAAAAATGGTGGTGGCGTGGCGGTCTGCATAAAAGATTCGCTTCTCTACAAACGAAGAGAAGATTTAGAAAAAAATAAGAAGATATAGAGTGTGTATTTATTGAGTTGGACAAAGGTATATTTACATATAAAAGGAACGTTATTATAGGAGTTGTGTACAGGCCGCCAGACAAAGACATAAATGTATTCACCTCAATCTTGCAAAAAATCGTTAAGAATATGTTTCAGTCAGTTATGACAAGGATGTTCATTAGAAATAACGAACTACACAAATATAGGACACGCAACGCAGAATTACTACATGTGCCGATTTGAAAAAGTAATGTATTATTATCATTAGAAAAGGAGCAGTGTAGATTAGACGTAAGAAAGTTCTCATTTTCACAAAGGACTGTCAATGAATGGAACATATTATCTGATGATTGTGTGGGTGCTAGTAGTGTGAATATGTTTAAAAATAAAATCGACACATAACTAAGAAGGGTTGGATATATGTAGATAAAAGGGTTGGACTCTCGATAAGCCAAAGGTCTTCCTTGTCCACCTGCCATCTAGAGTTAATTCTCTGGATGGCAATCTTGTTAAATCTATATCTTGTTAAATCTAAACTTAAAACCCAAGATCGGTGACAGATCGGTGCAGGTGTGGTCTAGTGACGTAATAGCGACCCTGCAGGGGTGCTTCGCATGCACTGACTGATCGGTTTTCACAGAGGGACACACATTAAAAGAGTCATCTACGGCAGTTACGGACTACATACAGTTCTGTGAAGATATGATTGTGCCTACAAAGACTGTTATCCTAATAGAACGCCCAAGTACAGTACCAAGAGGGACAGAAAGAGCTTTATTCCTACCGCCGTGAGACTTCTTAATAAGCGTGTTTGTCGCTCAACTTTGTAGTAGGGTTTGGTTTAATTGGTTTGACTGACCATGGGTGTAATGTTTAGTAGCCTTGCTAGTAATTAACGAGATGTTCTCTAAATGCTGCAGATGCATAGATTACAAGTTTATTAAAGGAACCTTATTCATGTTATATGAATATTGATGTACAGCTCACTGTGATTTAATGTATTATATTATATTAATATTTTATTGTATTAACCATTTACACACGAGATTCCGTGCGAGTGGAGCCGACTGGGGACAGGAAATAACTAGGCGCCTGCCTAGGGAATAGGATGTTATTTGTTTTGGGGTGTAATCACATGAATGACATATAACGACTAATGATAGTTCTGGTTTCAGACAGATAAATTAAACTAAAGCAATGGGGAAAGTTTTATACGTAACCATTTTACGGTAATCGTTTTAGCGGTGATTATAGCTGGATTCCTGTAATACAGCCCGGGTGATGACTTTACGTAAGGCTGATCAAACCCACGTTTACCGTGAACATAATTACCTACAACAATTTATTCACCGCATTAACTGCCTAGGAAAACAGAACGGTGTTAACGAGATATGTTGTATATATCTCGTGTGGCTGTTGTATCCCCGAATGAAGTACAAACGGCCTTACTACAGTTTACGACGTAAACACATCGCCCGAGCAGTATTACAGGTATCCAGTTATAACCAATGCTAAACTTGATTACTGTAACATTGTTACTTACAAAACTTCTCCCACCTATTTGATTTCTTTCCATCAGTCGGAAACAGGAACATTCATCAGTCTTCTGTGTCATGCCTGTGATTATACCCCAAATGAAAATATGCATCATATTCCCTATACAGGCGACAGTACAACGGATATCGCTGACTCCAAAGTGAAAACGAGGCGGGAGACTTACAGGTCCTATTCCTACCAAATGCTGACCTTCTTTGTTCCGCCTTGCGCTTCGTGATCTATGTTATCTGTTGATCCGATCTTTGACTGAGCAGTCTGATCGAAATTCAATTTTTCTCCAAACACCTGTAAAATACATTCACACATCTCAAATATTAATAATATGTAACCTTTCTATAACCAGGCATGGCTGACTTTCAATTGTTACTTGTTATTTTGTATTCAATTAACTCAAATAACATAACTTAATTGAATTAATTAGCATTCCAAAAACACAAAATAATTGTATTTTATTAACTAACTTTCCTGGAAGAGGTTAACGTAATCTTAAAATATCAATTAACTTTCAACTAACTTTGTTTTATTTGGTATTATGTTATGACTTCTTATTGCAATTGCCACTAGCCAGCTGTCAATAGTTACAATTAGTTGTATGGCTGAGTGCTCACTAGACACATCCAGTGCTCACTAGACACATCCAGTGACACAACCGATATCAAGAAACCTAGTAGTCAGGTTCAGGAGGTATAATGAAAAAAGTTTATAGTGGCTAGAGCTAATTTGCATATTCATGAGACATTTTGCATAGCATGATTTTGTCACTGATATAATCATAAACAGACACCCTGGAAACATACGTTTGGGACACCTCATTTTGATTGTTTGGATATTTACAATTCGAGATAATAAGAAAAGTAGTATAATTTAATGGCAATGACTAATTTGCATATTATTGGGTTTAAAAAACGCTCAAGGGTGCCAAGGTGGCATACGTCGGAGTGTTGACCTAGAGTGTTACACGGTCACGAAAACGCAAAAAACATCGTGCAGACCCTAGTGCACGGTCTACCTTCAAAAGGATGTTTGACTACCGGATTACTAACCAACACGCATACGCTAGCACACACACACACACGAACACGCACATACACACACATCACACACCACACACCACGCGCCACACACGCGCGCGCACACACGAATGCACACACACCACACGCGCAGGGCTACAGGATGCCATTAGCATATATTTGTTGTCACAAAGAAACTCGCCCCTTGACATGGCAGGGACATGGTTTGGCCACAACTAAGAGTAAGGGGTCAGAATCTGGTCAAAAAACGCACAAGCGCACACACACAGACACACACACACACACACACACACACACACACACACACACACACACACACACACGGCTCAGAATGCTTCGAGTAAGAATGCAGTATGGTAGCAGGGTTACAAGTTTCCATTAGTATATTATTTGTTTTCACAAAGATACTCGCCCTTTGAGGTTTGTTTGCGTATGGGATAACAGGTGGCCCTGCACTGCTGGCTGCCGCGTGTGTGTCGACGCTCTGTTGTTTTGTTTATGTTTGTACCAGTTGTTTTGTTTATGTTTGTACCAGTTGTTTTGTTTATGTTTGTACCAGTTCACTACTAACGTTGTACAGTGAATGTTTGAGAGTAAGAGTGTGTGATGTTGCTGACTGAAAATGGACATATTTGTGAAGACTGCTGTGATTTGGATGCTCTTCCTGCTCATTATAATTTGTGGTGAGTGGGATGAATTGATCCAAAATGGCGGAATGCGGTACACCAGAGACCAGTTACTTCAACTTCAGTGAAGTGGAGACATGACAGCCTTCATCCTGAGTTTAGAGCGGGGGCCTCTGGCCTCCTCGACTGACAGCAACAAGGGCAACAACAACGACGTCGTGTGAACAGGAAGAGGAGAAAGAGAGGGGGACTGAGACGGAAGCTATAGAAACGTAACGCACTGAGGAACAAAATTGATGAACTACATGCAAATGTTCGTTTTCGGACTGAATACATGCACGCTTGTATTCTTTGCTTCACTGAAACCTGGTTACCAGATGACATTCCCAACGTAACGCTAGAACTCGATGGATTCCACGGGCCTAACCGTGATCAGTCCACTACAGGCAATACCACTGGAGGCGGCGTGAGTATCTATATCAAAGAGAAATGGTGTTCAACTGTGCATGTCGTAGAAACCCGTTGTACTAAAGACGTTGAACTGCTGTGTGTTTCACTGAAACCATTTTATTTGCCAAGAGAATTTGGTCAGGCGATTATTACTCTTGTCTACGTCCCTCCATCGGCTAATACATTCAGTGCCTCCAGTGACATTTATCAGTGTATTAGTCAGTTAGAAAACTCCGCCCCGGACGCACCAAAATTCGCTTTAGGCGATTTCAACAGTTGTAAACTTAACACAGTTTTGCCTACATACAAGCAGTATATCTCGCGCAAAACGAGGGAGAACAGAATCCTTGACCTTCTCTATGAGAATATCAAGGGTGCCTACATGACTGTGCAGAAACCCCCACTTGGTACTTCAGACTACAACGCAGTGCACTTGCTGCCTAAATATAAACATAAACTTAAAGAGTGAATTTGAATGCATCATCGTCAAATTTGTTCCCTTAAAAAAACGGTCCAAAAGAAACACTTATCGAAAGAAGCAATTAGAAAAATTTAGTATAAACAAATGATGTGGAAGTCATATAGACGTACTGGAAATGACGAAGACTACAACATTTATAAAGAAGCACTAAACCAAGCTACGGCTGAAATTAGAATTTCTAAGAGAAGCTATGAACATAAATTAGCTTGTAATATAAAACATGACAGCAGGAGTTTTTATGCGTATGTTCGAAGCAAACAGAAAGTTCAGGATAAGGTCGGTCCTCTAGAAGATAGTGCTGGAAATATAATATCAGAAGGATTCTTAATGGCAGAAGACCTGAATGATTATTTTAGTTCAGTGTTTACCAGAGAAGACACTAGTAGCAGAGGCTAAGTTCAAGGGGGCAGAATCAGACTATTTAAGACAGTTAATTGTAACCCCAGAAATGGTAGCTAAGAAAATTAGGGCTATGAAGGATAATAAATCACCTGGAGTGGATGGTATTCCACCCAAACTACTATTGGAAATTGTAGAACAAATTAGCATACCGCTTGCAACAGTTTTCAACTTGTCATTAGAAGAGGGAGTGGTTCCTTTAGAATGGAAAGAAGCAAACATTATACCGTTATTTAAAAAAGGTTCGAGAAACAAGTCAAATAATTATATACCAGTTAGTTTAACATCTGTGATTTGTAAATTATTAGAAAGACTAATTAAAGATCACATGGTGGATTTTCTTGTTAAATATAATTTGATAAACCCATCACAACATGGGTTTCTAAAAGCGAGGTCATGCTTAACAAATATGTTATGTTTTTTGTTTTTGGAAGATATCACTAAGTGGGTAGATGATGGATCACCAGTAGATATCATCTACTTAGATTTTCAAAAAGCTTTCGACAAAGTGCCACATCAAAGATTACTGCTTAAACTAAAGGCCCATGGCATAGGAAATGGTATAATTAACTGGATAGAAAAATGGCTGATTGACAGAAGACAACGAGTAGTTGTTGATGGGGAGGCTTCAAACTGGAAATCAGTTTTGAGTGGGGTTCCACAGGAATCAGTACTGGGACCTATATTATTCTTAATATATATAAACGATTTGGACGATAATATAGCTAGCAAGGTGTTGAAATTTGCAGATGATACAAAAGTGTTTAGAAGGATTAAAAGTGATGGAGATAGACAGCATTTACAAGATGATCTTGACAGGTTGATCAAATGTTCTGAAAAGTGGCAAATGTTGTTCAATTTTGGGAAATGTAAATGCCTTCACACAGGACATGGGAACGAATATGTAGAATATACAATGGGGGGAACTGTATTAAGTACTACTGTAAAAGAAAAAGACTTAGGGCTGACAATTAGTGCTGACATGAAGGTTTCAGAGCAGTGTGGAATTGCAGCTTCAAAAGGAAATCAAATCCTTGGATTGATTAGGCGAAATATAGCATATAAAGAAAAAGAACTAATAATACCGCTGTACAAAACAATAGTTAGGCCTCATTTAGAATATTGTATACAAGCGTGGAGGCCATACCGCAAGAAGGACATAGATATGCTAGAAAGAGTACAGAGGAGAGCGACTAAAATGATACCAAAACTGAGGGATCTTAGTTATGAAAAACGCCTAAAAGAATGTGGTTTAACAACACTAGAGACCAGGAGATTGAGAGGAGATCAGATAGAAGTGTTTAAAATATTGAATGGTTATGAAACTATTGATAGAAATATGTTTTTTTCAGTTAAGAAAGATGGAAAGACTAGAGGACATGAAGTTACAAAACTTTTTGTGTGAAGGACACGTGGTGTGAGATTGGACCTGACCAGCGCTGTGTTCGTGCTCCAACATTACTTCAAATATTGGCAGAACGCACATACTACTCATTCAATAATTATGATCTGAGCCTTCATAATAGCAGGTGGATTCACGATGCAGTGCCCATTGAAGTTGTGAACTTTCTGCGGTAGGTAGAATGCTGAGTTTTACGATGATGCTTGGTGTCGTCAGTCGACCGTGACCACTGTCTCTCTGCCGCGGCTTGGTGGACAGCAGTGATCGGTGCCTGAATTGAACATTCTTCTGTCACTGCCCTGTAATTACGCAATACACCGGCCAAAGCCACGCAGCACAACGACCAGCTAGACAATATCAACAACTGTGTAGTAACAGACTGCGACACTCCCTCGTCACAGTCTATCAGACATGGGTCGATCTAGGGGGTCATCGACGGCGACAGAAAAAGAAGTCGATTTCTCATCTGGTCTTTTTGAGGCACTGTGCGACACCAAGGTCGCAAATAAGCTCAAGGAAATTCTGGTCAACGAACTGAGACAGGAAATTGCTGACCTCAGAAGAGATCGTGTTGTAGACCTTGAAGAGAAGGCGGACGCCCTCGAGCAATATTCCAGGCGCAACTCTCTGCGCATTTCGGGGATTCCCGAAAGGGAGGGCGAGGACGTACTCGAGGAGACACTAAGTGTGATGAATTCGGCGCTTCTACCACCACTGACGGTGGAGGAAGTAGACCGCATACATCGTGTTGGCCCAAAGCTCCCAGGTAAGACACGTCCGATCCTCATCAAGTTCGCGACATATCGAACGAGACGCCGTGTCTTCGTGACACGGAAACACATTAAGTACGAGCAACCAGCCCCAGGACCGACACCGACATCCCACCCGGTATACATTAACGACGACCTCACGAAGCAAAGATCCCACCTACTTTACGAGTGCCGCAATGCCAAAAAGACCGGCAAACTAAACGACGTTTGGACTGTTGACTGGAATATCCTGATACGGGACACTTCTAACCGGGTCGTCCAAATTAAGAACCGATCGGAACTCGCCAAACTGGCTGTCTAACGCTGGACTCGCTGTATGCCATTAATCGTATGACATTTGTCATCATTTACACAACGTGTATATGTATTTGTCTATCGTGCAGCACATACACTACTAATGGAGATAATGATTCTATTACTCTAACACAAATGGGTGAAATTAACATACAAGTATGTTGATAGTAATGAAATCCACCTTGCTTTATTCCTACGAGTTACGTACTATGAATTAGTCACTAATTCTTTTAGCACTCTTTGAATCACAGCAAGAACATATGTTTACACAGATCGATAATGGAAAGATATAAAGGCTTTTGACAAATATGTAAAAAGAGAGTGCATAGTTGCTCCACTGTACTACAATGCATTACTTGTAAAGGGTATTATCATGATAATTGTATCACAGTATTGAACAAACAAAATATTCGAGATTACTGTGAGTATTGGTATTGTATAAAATGTATGTCTAACATTTTTCCATACAATCATCTCGACAATGACTGTGAATTTATAGATGTCATATCTGAAAGTTGGATGCATGTTAATATTTCTTTCTCATTCCAAGAACTAGAAAATAAAGCTTTCGTACCGTTTGAAATCAACAGTGAGTCAGATACAGACATCCTATTTAACTCTGATCCAGATACAAATTACTATTGTGAATTCACTCAAAACATGAATAAGTGTAATTACCATATAGAAGATACCTTTAATAAGTCATGCATACAAATTGGTGTAACAGATACCACATTCTCTGTTGTCCATGTCAGTATCAGAAGTATGCCTCGCCACCACCAACAATTTGGAAATTACTTTGCCAATCTCAATTACTCTTTTTCAATAATTGGATTCTCTGAAACGTGGCTACAGGAAAGCAATGTTGATACTTATAACATTGCAGGTTACCATATGGTAAATAACTACAGAAACAATAAAAATGGTGGTGGCGTGGCGGTCTGCATAAAAGATTCGCTTCTCTACAAACGAAGAGAAGATTTAGAAAAAAATAAGAAGATATAGAGTGTGTATTTATTGAGTTGGACAAAGGTATATTTACATATAAAAGGAACGTTATTATAGGAGTTGTGTACAGGCCGCCAGACAAAGACATAAATGTATTCACCTCAATCTTGCAAAAAATCGTTAAGAATATGTTTCAGTCAGTTATGACAAGGATGTTCATTAGAAATAACGAACTACACAAATATAGGACACGCAACGCAGAATTACTACATGTGCCGATTTGAAAAAGTAATGTATTATTATCATTAGAAAAGGAGCAGTGTAGATTAGACGTAAGAAAGTTCTCATTTTCACAAAGGACTGTCAATGAATGGAACATATTATCTGATGATTGTGTGGGTGCTAGTAGTGTGAATATGTTTAAAAATAAAATCGACACATACCTAAGAAGGGTTGGATATATGTAGATAAAAGGGTTGGACTCTCGATAAGCCAAAGGTCTTCCTTGTCCACCTGCCATCTAGAGTTAATTCTCTGGATGGCAATCTTGTTAAATCTATATCTTGTTAAATCTAAACTTAAAACCCAAGATCGGTGACAGATCGGTGCAGGTGTGGTCTAGTGACGTAATAGCGACCCTGCAGGGGTGCTTCGCATGCACTGACTGATCGGTTTTCACAGAGGGACACACATTAAAAGAGTCATCTACGGCAGTTACGGACTACATACAGTTCTGTGAAGATATGATTGTGCCTACAAAGACTGTTATCCTAATAGAACGCCCAAGTACAGTACCAAGAGGGACAGAAAGAGCTTTATTCCTACCGCCGTGAGACTTCTTAATAAGCGTGTTTGTCGCTCAACTTTGTAGTAGGGTTTGGTTTAATTGGTTTGACTGACCATGGGTGTAATGTTTAGTAGCCTTGCTAGTAATTAACGAGATGTTCTCTAAATGCTGCAGATGCATAGATTACAAGTTTATTAAAGGAACCTTATTCATGTTATATGAATATTGATGTACAGCTCACTGTGATTTAATGTATTATATTATATTAATATTTTATTGTATTAACCATTTACACACGAGATTCCGTGCGAGTGGAGCCGACTGGGGACAGGAAATAACTAGGCGCCTGCCTAGGGAATAGGATGTTATTTGTTTTGGGGTGTAATCACATGAATGACATATAACGACTAATGATAGTTCTGGTTTCAGACAGATAAATTAAACTAAAGCAATGGGGAAAGTTTTATACGTAACCATTTTACGGTAATCGTTTTAGCGGTGATTATAGCTGGATTCCTGTAATACAGCCCGGGTGATGACTTTACGTAAGGCTGATCAAACCCACGTTTACCGTGAACATAATTACCTACAACAATTTATTCACCGCATTAACTGCCTAGGAAAACAGAACGGTGTTAACGAGATATGTTGTATATATCTCGTGTGGCTGTTGTATCCCCGAATGAAGTACAAACGGCCTTACTACAGTTTACGACGTAAACACATCGCCCGAGCAGTATTACAGGTATCCAGTTATAACCAGTGCTAAACTTGATTACTGTAACATTGTTACTTACAAAACTTCTCCCACCTATTTGATTTCTTTCCATCAGTCGGAAACAGGAACATTCATCAGTCTTCTGTGTCATGCCTGTGATTATACCCCAAATGAAAATATGCATCATATTCCCTATACAGGCGACAGTACAACGGATATCGCTGACTCCAAAGTGAAAACGAGGCGGGAGACTTACAGGTCCTATTCCTACCAAATGCTGACCTTCTTTGTTCCGCCTTGCGCTTCGTGATCTATGTTATCTGTTGATCCGATCTTTGACTGAGCAGTCTGATCGAAATTCAATTTTTCTCCAAACACCTGTAAAATACATTCACACATCTCAAATATTAATAATATGTAACCTTTCTATAACCAGGCATGGCTGACTTTCAATTGTTACTTGTTATTTTGTATTCAATTAACTCAAATAACATAACTTAATTTAATTAATTAGCATTCCAAAAACACAAAATAATTGTATTTTATTAACTAACTTTCCTGGAAGAGGTTAACGTAATCTTAAAATATCAATTAACTTTCAACTAACTTTGTTTTATTTGGTATTATGTTATGACTTCTTATTGCAATTGCCATTAGCCAGCTGTCAATAGTTACAATTATTTGTATGGGCATTTTCCTCACTAGACACATCCAGTGCTCACTAGACACATCCAGTGACACAACCGATATCAAGAAACCTAGTAGTCAGGTTCAGGGGGTATAATGAAAAAAGTTTATAGTGGCTAGAGCTAATTTGCATATTCATGAGACATTTTGCATAGCATGATTTTGTCACTGATATAATCATAAACAGACACCCTGGAAACATGCGTTTGGGACACCTCATTTTGATTGTTTAGATATTTACAATTCGAGATAATAAGAAAAGTAGTATAATTTAATGGCGATGACTAATTTGCATATTATTGGGTTTAAAAAACGCTCAAGGGTGCCAAGGTGGCATACGTCGGAGTGTTGACCTAGAGTGTTACACGGTCACGAAAACGCAAAAAACATCGTGCAGACCCTAGTGCACCTTCTACCTTCAAAAGGATGTTTGACTACCGGATTACTAACCAACACGCATACGCTAGCACACACACACACACACACGAACACGCACATACACACACATCACACACCACACACCACACGCCACACACGCGCGCGCACACACGAATACACACACCACACGCGCACGGCTACAGGATGCCATTAGCATATATTTGTTGTCACAAAGAAACTCGCCCCTTGACATGGCAGGGACATGGTTTGGCCACAACTAAGAGTAAGGGGTCAGAATCTGGTAAAAAAACGCACAAGCGCACACACACAGACACACACAGACACACACAGACACACACACACACACACACGCACACACACACACACACACACACACACACACACACACGGCTCAGAATGCTTCGAGTAAGTATGCAGTATGGTAGCAGGGTTACAAGTTTCCATTAGTATATTATTTGTTTTCACAAAGATACTCGCCCTTTGAGGTTTGTCTGCGTATGGCATAACAGGTGGCCCTGCACTGCTGGCTGCCGCGTGTGAGTCGACGCTCTGTTGTTTTGTTTATGTTTGTACCAGGTCACTACTAACGTTGTACAGTGAATGTTTGAGAGTAAGAGTGTGTGATGTTGCTGACTGAAAATGGACATGTTTGTGAAGACTGCTGTGATTTGGATGCTCTTCCTGCTCATTATAATTTGTGGTGAGTGGGATGAATTGATCCAAAATGGCGGAATGCGGTACACCAGAGACCAGTTACTTCAACTTCAGTGAAGTAGAGACATGACAGCCTTCATCCTGAGTTTAGAGCGGGGGCCTCTGGCCTCCTCGACTGACAGCAACAAGGGCAACAACAACGACGTCAGCCTTCCTCCTGAGTTTAGAGCGGGGACCACTGGCCTCCACGACTGACAGCAACAACGGCAACAACAACGACGTCGTGTGAACAGGAAGAGGAGAAAGAGAGGGGGACTGAGACGGAAGCTATAGAAACGTAACGCACTGAGGAACAAAATTGATGAACTACATGCAAATGTTCGTTTTCGGACTGAATACATGCACGCTTGTATTCTTTGCTTCACTGAAACCTGGTTACCAGATGACATTCCCAACGTAACGCTAGAACTCGATGGATTCCACGGGCCTACCCGTGATCAGTCCACTACAGGCAAGACCACTGGAGGCGGCGTGAGTATCTATATCAAAGAGAAATGGTGTTCAACTGTGCATGTCGTAGAAACCCGTTGTACTAAAGACGTTGAACTGCTGTGTGTATCACTGAAACCATTTTATTTGCCAAGAGAATTTGGTCAGGCGATTATTACTCTTGTCTACGTCCCTCCATCGGCTAATACATTCAGTGCCTCCAGTGACATTTATCAGTGTATTAGTCAGTTAGAAAACACCGCCCCGGACGCACCAAAATTCGCTTTAGGCGATTTCAACAGTTGTAAACTTAACACAGTTTTGCCTACATACAAGCAGTATATCTCGCGCAAAACGAGGGAGAACAGAATCCTTGACCTTCTCTATGAGAATATCAAGGGTGCCTACATGACTGTGCAGAAACCCCCACTTGGTACTTCAGACTACAACGCAGTGCACTTGCTGCCTAAATATAAACATAAACTTAAAGAGTGAATTTGAATGCATCATCGTCAAATTTGTTCCCTTAAAAAAACGGTCCAAAAGAAACACTTATCGAAAGAAGCAATTATAAATTTTTTTCATAAACAAATGATGTGGAAGTCATATAGACGTACTGGAAATGACGAAGACTACAACATTTATAAAGAAGCACTAAACCAAGCTACGGCTGAAATTAGAATTTCTAAGAGAAGCTATGAACATAAATTAGCTTGTAATATAAAACATGACAGCAAGAGTTTTTATGCGTATGTTCGAAGCAAACAGAAAGTTCAGGATAAGGTCGGTCCTCTAGAAGATAGTGCTGGAAATATAATATCAGAAGGATTCTTAATGGCAGAAGACCTGAATGAGTATTTTAGTTCAGTGTTTACCAGAGAAGACACTAGTTCACTGCCAGTACCAGACGCTAAGTTCAAGGGGGCAGAATCAGACTTTTTAAGACAGTTAATTGTAACCCCAGAAATGGTAGCTAAGAAAATTAGGGCTATGAAGGATAATAAATCACCTGGAGTGGATGGTATTCCACCCAAACTACTATTGGAAATTGTAGAACAAATTAGCATACCGCTTGCAACACTTTTCAACTTGTCATTAGAAGAGGGAGTGGTTCCTTTAGAATGGAAAGAAGCAAACATTATACCGTTATTTAAAAAAGGTTCGAGAAACAAGTCAAATAATTATATACCAATTAGTTTAACATCTGTGATTTGTAAATTATTAGAAAGACTAATTAAAGATCACATGGTGGATTTTCTTGTTAAATATAATTTGATAAACCCATCACAACATGGGTTTCTAAAAGCGAGGTCATGCTTAACAAATATGTTATGTTTTTTGTTTTTGGAAGATATCACTAAGTGGGTAGATGATGGATCACCAGTAGATATCATCTACTTAGATTTTCAAAAAGCTTTCGACAAAGTGCCACATCAAAGATTACTGCTTAAACTAAAGGCATAGGAACTGGTATAATTAACTGGATAGAAAAATGGCTGATTGACAAAAGACAACGAGTAGTTGTTGATGGGGAGGCTTCAAACTGGAAATCAGTTTTGAGTGGGGTTCCACGGGAATCAGTACTGGGACCTATATTATTCTTAATATATATAAACGATTTGGACGATGATATAGCTAGCATGGTGTTGAAATTTGCAGATGATACAAAAGTGTTTAGAAGGATTAAAAGTGATGGAGATAGACAGCATTTACAAGATGATCTTGACAGGTTGATCAAATGTTCTGAAAAGTGGCAAATGTTGTTAAATTTTGGGAAATGTAAATGACTTCACACAGGACATGGGAACGAATGTGTAGAATATACAATGGGGGAAACTGTACTAAGTACTACTGTAAAAGAAAACGACTTAGGGCTGACAATTAGTGCTGACATGAAGGTTTCAGAGCAGTGTGGAATTGCAGCTTCAAAAGGAAATCAAATCCTTGGATTGATTAGGCGAAATATAGCATATAAAGAAAAAGAACTAGTAATACCGCTGTACGAAACAATAGTTAGGCCTCATTTAGAATATTGTATACAAGCGTGGAGGCCATACCGCAAGAAGGACATAGATATGCTAGAAAGAGTACAGAGGAGAGCGACTAAAATTATACCAAAACTGAGGGATCTTAGTTATGAAAAACGCCTAAAAGAATGTGGTTTAACAACACTAGAGACCAGGAGATTGAGAGGAGATCAGATAGAAGTGTTTAAAATATTGAATGGTTATGAAAATATTGATAGAAATATGTTTTTTTCAGTTAAGAAAGATGGAAAGACTAGAGGACATGAAGTTACAAAACTTTTTGTGTGAAGGTCACGTGGTGTGAGATTGGACCTGACCAGCGCTGTATTCGTGCTCCAACATTACTTCAAATATTGGCAGAACGCACATACTACTCATTCAATAATTATGATCTGAGCCTTCATAATAGCAGGTGGATTCACGATGCAGTGCCCATTGAAGTTGTGAACTTTCTGCGGTAGGTAGAATGCTGAGTTTTACGATGATGCTTGGTGTCGTCAGTCGACCGTGACCACTGCCTCTCTGCCGCGGCTTGGTGGACAGCAGTGATCGGTGCCTGAATTGAACATTCTTCTGTCACTGCCCTGTAATTACGCAATACACCGGCCAAAGCCACGCAGCACAACGACCAGCTAGACAATATCAACAACTGTGTAGTAACAGACTGCGACACTCCCTCGTCACAGTCTATCAGACATGGGTCGATCTAGGGGGTCATCGACGGCGACAGAAAAAGAAGTCGATTTCTCATCTGGTCTTTTTGAGGCACTGTGCGACCCCAAGGTCGCAAATAAGCTCAAGGAAATTCTGGTCAACGAACTGAGACAGGAAATTGCTGACCTCAGAAGAGATCGTGTTGTAGACCTTGAAGAGAAGGCGGACGCCCTCAAGCAATATTCCAGGCGCAACTCTCTGCGCATTTCGGGGATTCCCGAAAGGGAGGGCGAGGACGTACTCGAGGAGACACTAAGTGTGATGAATTCGGCGCTTCTACCACCACTGACGGTGGAGGAAGTAGATCGCATACATCGTGATGGCCCAAAGCTCCCAGGTAAGACACGTCCGATCCTCATCAAGTTCGCGACATATCGAACGAGACGCCGTGTCTTCGTGACACGGAAACACATTAAGTACGAGCAACCAGCCCCAGGACCGACACCGACATCCCACCCGGTATACATTAACGACGACCTCACGAAGCAAAGATCCCACCTACTTTACGAGTGCCGCAATGCCAAAAAGACCGGCAAACTAAACGACGTTTGGACTGTTGACTGGAATATCCTGATACGGGACACTTCTAACCGGGTCGTCCAAATTAAGAACCGATCGGAACTCGCCAAACTGGCTGTCTAACGCTGGACTCGCTGTATGCCATTAATCGTATGACATTTGTCATCATTTACACAACGTGTATATGTATTTGTCTATCGTGCAGCACATACACTACTAATGGAGATAATGATTCTATATCTCTAACACAAATGGGTGAAATTAACATACAAGTATGTTGATAGTAATGAAATCCACCTTGCTTTATTCCTACGAGTTACGTACTATGAATTAGTCACTAATTCTTTTAGCACTCTTTGAATCACAGCAAGAACATATGTTTACACAGATCGATAATGGAAAGATATAAAGGCTTTTGACAAATATGTAAAAAGAGAGTGCATAGTTGCTCCACTGTACTACAATGCATTACTTGTAAAGGGTATTATCATGATAATTGTATCACAGTATTGAACAAACAAAATATTCGAGATTACTGTGAGTATTGGTATTGTATAAAATGTATGTCTAACATTTTTCCATACAATCATCTCGACAATGACTGTGAATTTATAGATGTCATATCTGAAAGTTGGATGCATGTTAATATTTCTTTCTCATTCCAAGAACTAGAAAATAAAGCTTTCGTACCGTTTGAAATCAACAGTGAGTCAGATACAGACATCCTATTTAACTCTGATCCAGATACAAATTACTATTGTGAATTCACTCAAAACATGAATAAGTGTAATTACCATATAGAAGATACCTTTAATAAGTCATGCATACAAATTGGTGTAACAGATACCACATTCTCTGTTGTCCATGTCAGTATCAGAAGTATGCCTCGCCACCACCAACAATTTGGAAATTACTTTGCCAATCTCAATTACTCTTTTTCAATAATTGGATTCTCTGAAACGTGGCTACAGGAAAGCAATGTTGATACTTATAACATTGCAGGTTACCATATGGTAAATAACTACAGAAACAATAAAAAGGGTGGTGGCGTGGCGGTCTGCATAAAAGATTCGCTTCTCTACAAACGAAGAGAAGATTTAGAAAAAAATAAGAAGATATAGAGTGTGTATTTATTGAGTTGGACAAAGGTATATTTACATATAAAAGGAACGTTATTATAGGAGTTGTGTACAGGCCGCCAGACAAAGACATAAATGTATTCACCTCAATCTTGCAAAAAATCGTTAAGAATATGTTTCAGTCAGTTATGACAAGGATGTTCATTAGAAATAACGAACTACACAAATATAGGACACGCAACGCAGAATTACTACATGTGCCGATTTGAAAAAGTAATGTATTATTATCATTAGAAAAGGAGCATCTGTCACATTGAACGTGCCTTAACGTTTTCACTTTGAGCCTGGTTTGGTCAGGCGGCTGGTCAGTCATCAACATCTCAAAACTCGGGAAGGTTGTAAATCTTGGGTCAAAACTAAGTAGAGATCAGTGTGTCGACATGAGTGTTCTCTACATGAAGAGGGAGGAGGAAAGTTGTGCGTATTGCAAATAACACCATGCATGCACTTGCATGTCACTTTGAGCTGCTGCCATCAGGCAGGAGGTACAGAACGCCCAAGTACAGTACCAAGAGGGACAGAAAGAGCTTTATTCCTACCGCCGTGAGACTTCTTAATAAGCGTGTTTGTCGCTCAACTTTGTAGTAGGGTTTGGTTTAATTGGTTTGACTGACCATGGGTGTAATGTTTAGTAGCCTTGCTAGTAATTAACGAGATGTTCTCTAAATGCTGCAGATGCATAGATTACAAGTTTATTAAAGGAACCTTATTCATGTTATATGAATATTGATGTACAGCTCACTGTGATTTAATGTATTATATTATATTAATATTTTATTGTATTAACCATTTACACACGAGATTCCGTGCGAGTGGAGCCGACTGGGGACAGGAAATAACTAGGCGCCTGCCTAGGGAATAGGATGTTATTTGTTTTGGGGTGTAATCACATGAATGACATATAACGACTAATGATAGTTCTGGTTTCAGACAGATAAATTAAACTAAAGCAATGGGGAAAGTTTTATACGTAACCATTTTACGGTAATCGTTTTAGCGGTGATTATAGCTGGATTCCTGTAATACAGCCCGGGTGATGACTTTACGTAAGGCTGATCAAACCCACGTTTACCGTGAACATAATTACCTACAACAATTTATTCACCGCATTAACTGCCTAGGAAAACAGAACGGTGTTAACGAGATATGTTGTATATATCTCGTGTGGCTGTTGTATCCCCGAATGAAGTACAAACGGCCTTACTACAGTTTACGACGTAAACACATCGCCCGAGCAGTATTACAGGTATCCAGTTATAACCAGTGCTAAACTTGATTACTGTAACATTGTTACTTACAAAACTTCTCCCACCTATTTGATTTCTTTCCATCAGTCGGAAACAGGAACATTCATCAGTCTTCTGTGTCATGCCTGTGATTATACCCCAAATGAAAATATGCATCATATTCCCTATACAGGGAACAACGGATATCGCTGACTCCAAAGTGAAAACGAGGCGGGAGACTTACAGGTCCTATTCCTACCAAATGCTGACCTTCTTTGTTCCGCCTTGCGCTTCGTGATCTATGTTATCTGTTGATCCGATCTTTGACTGAGCAGTCTGATCGAAATTCAGTTTTTCTCCAAACACCTGTAAAATACATTCACACATCTCAAATATTAATAATATGTAACCTTTCTATAACCAGGCATGGCTGACTTTCAATTGTTACATGTTATTTTGTATTCAATTAACTCAAATAACATAACTTAATTTAATTAATTAGCATTCCAAAAACACAAAATAATTGTATTTTATTAACTAACTTTCCTGGAAGAGGTTAACGTAATCTTAAAATATCAATTAACTTTCAACTAACTTTGTTTTATTTGGTATTATGTTATGACTTCTTATTGCAATTGCCACTAGCCAGCTGTCAATAGTTACAATTAGTTGTATGGCTGAGTGCTCACTAGACACATCCAGTGCTCACTAGACACATCCAGTGACACAACCGATATCAAGAAACCTAGTAGTCAGGTTCAGGGGGTATAATGAAAAAAGTTTATAGTGGCTAGAGCTAATTTGCATATTCATGAGACATTTTGCATAGCATGATTTTGTCACTGATATAATCATAAACAGACACCCTGGAAACATACGTTTGGGACACCTCATTTTGATTGTTTGGATATTTACAATTCGAGATAATAAGAAAAGTAGTATAATTTAATGGCAATGACTAATTTGCATATTATTGGGTTTAAAAAACGCTCAAGGGTGCCAAGGTGGCATACGTCGGAGTGTTGACCTAGAGTGTTACACGGTCACGAAAACGCAAAAAAACATCGTGCAGACCCTAGTGCACGGTCTACCTTCAAAAGGATGTTTGACTACCGGATTACTAACCAACACGCATACGCTAGCACACACACACACACACGCACACACACACACACACACACACACACACACACACACACACACGAACACGCACATATACACACATCACACACCACACACCACACGCCACACACGCGCGCGCGCGCACACACGAATGCACGCACACCACACGCGCAGGGCTACAGGATGCCATTAGAATATATTTGTTGTCACAAAGAAACTCGCCCCTTGACATGGCAGGGACATGGTTTGGCCACAACTAAGAGTAAGGTGTCAGAATCTGGTCAAAAAACGCACAAGCGCACACACACACACACACACACACACACACACACGGCTCAGAATGCTTCGAGTAAGTATGCAGTATGGTAGCAGGGTTACAAGTTTCCATTAGTATATTATTTGTTGTTACAAATATACTCGCCCGTTGAGGTTTGTCTGCGTATGGGATAACAGGTGGCGCTGCACTGCTGGCTGCCGCGTGTGTGTCGACGCTCTGTTGTTTAGTTTATGTTTGCACCAGTTCACTACTAACGTTGTACAGTGAATGTTCGAGAGTAAGAGTGTGTGATGTTGCTGACTGGAAATGGACATGTTTGTGAAGACTGCTGTGATTTGGATGCTCTTCCTGCTCATAATTTGTGGTGAGTGGGATGAATTGATCCAAAATGGCGGAATGCGGTACACCAGAGACCAGTTACTTCAACTTCAGTGAAGTGGAGTCATGACAGCCTTCATCCTGAGTTTAGAGCGGGGCCCTCTGGCCTCCTCGACTGATAGCAACAAGGGCAACATCAACGACGTCAGCCTTCCTCCTGAGTTTAGAGCGGGGACCACTGGCCTCCACGATTGACAGCAACAACGGCAACAACAACGACGTCGTGTGAACAGGAAGAGGAGAAAGAGAGGGGTACTGAGACGGAAGCTATAGAAACGTAAAGCATTGAGGAACAAAATTGATGAACTACATGCAAATGTTCGTTTTCGGACTGAACACATGCACGCTTGTATTCTTTGCTTCACTGAAACCTGGTTACCAGATGACATTCCCAACGTAACGCTAGAACTCGATGGATTCCACGGGCCTATCCGTGATCAGTTCACTACAGGCAAGATCACTGGAGGCGGCGTGAGTATCTATATCAAAGAGAAATGGTGTTCAACTGTGCATGTCGTAGAAACCCGTTGTACTAAAGACGTTGAACTGCTGTGTGTTTCACTGAAACCATTTTATTTGCCAAGAGAATTTGGTCAGGCGATTATTACTCTTGTCTACGTCCCTCCATCGGCTAATACATTCAGTGCCTCCAGTGACATTTATCAGTGTATTAGTCAGTTAGAAAACTCCGCCCCGGACGCACCAAAATTCGCTTTAGGCGATTTCAACAGTTGTAAACTTGACACAGTATATCTCGCGCAAAACGAGGGAGAACAGAATCCTTGACCTTCTCTATGAGAATATCAAGGGTGCCTACATGACTGTGCAGAAACCCCCACTTGGTACTTCAGACTACAATGCAGTGCACTTGCTGCCTAAATATAAACATAAACTTAAAGAGTGAATTTGAATGCATCATCGTCAAATTTGTTCCCTTAAAAAAACGGTCCAAAAGAAACACTTATCGAAAGAAGCAATTAGAAAAATTTAGTATAAACAAATGATGTGGAAGTCATATAGACGTACTGGAAATGACGAAGACTACAACATTTATAAAGAAGCACTAAACCAAGCTACGGCTGAAATTAGAATTTCTAAGAGAAGCTATGAACATAAATTAGCTTGTAATATAAAACATGACAGCAGCAGTTTTTATGCGTATGTTCGAAGCAAACAGAAAGTTCAGGAAAAGGTCGGTCCTCTAGAAGATAGTGCTGGAAATATAATATCAGAAGGATTCTTAATGACAGAAGACTTGGATGAGTATTTTAGTTCAGTGTTTACCAGAGAAGACACTAGTTCACTGCCAGTAGCAGAGGCTAAGTTCAAGGGGGCAGAATCAGACTATTTAAGACAGTTAATTGTAACCCCAGAAATGGTAGCTAAGAAAATTAGGGCTATGAAGGATAATAAATCACCTGGAGTGGATGGTATTCCACCCAAACTACTATTGGAAATTGTAGAACAAATTAGCATACCGCTTGCAACACTTTTCAACTTGTCATTAGAAGAGGGAGTGGTTCCTTTAGAATGGAAAGAAGCAAACATTATACCGTTATTTAAAAAAGGTTCGAGAAACAAGTCAAATAATTATATACCAGTTAGTTTAACATCTGTGATTTGTAAATTATTAGAAAGACTAATTAAAGATCACATGGTGGATTTTCTTGTTAAATAGAATTTGATAAACCCATCACAACATGGGTTTCTAAAAGCGAGGTCATGCTTAACAAATATGTTATGTTTTTTGTTTTTGGAAGATATCACTAAGTGGGTAGATGATGGATCACCAGTAGATATCATCTACTTAGATTTTCAAAAAGCTTTCGACAAAGTGCCACATCAAAGATTACTACTTAAACTAAAGGCACAAGGCATAGGAACTGGTATAATTAACTGGATAGAAAAATGGCTGATTGACAGAAGACAACGAGTAGTTGTTGATGCGGAGGCTTCAAACTGGAAATCAGTTTTGAGTGGGGTTCCACAGGAATCAGTACTGGGACCTATATTATTCTTAATATATATAAACGATTTGGACGATGATATAGCTAGCAAGGTGTTGAAATTTGCAGATGATACAAAAGTGTTTAGAAGGATTAAAAGTGATGGAGATAGACAGCATTTACAAGATGATCTTGACAGGTTGATCAAATGTTCTGAAAAGTGGCAAATGTAGTTCAATTTTGGGAAATGTAAATGACTTCACACAGGACATGGGAACGAATGTGTAGAATATACAATGGGGGGAACTGTACTAAGTATTACTGTAAAAGAAAACGACTTAGGGCTGACAATTAGTGCTGACATGAAGGTTTCAGAGCAGTGTGGAATTGCAGCTTGAAAAGGAAATCAAATCATTGGATTGATTAGGCGAAATATAGCATATAAAGAAAAAGAACTAATAATACCGCTGTACGAAACAATAGTTAGGCCTCATTTAGAATATTGTATTCAAGCGTGGAGGCCATACCGCAAGAAAGACATAAATAAGCTAGAAAGAGTACAGAGGAGAGCGACTAAAATTATACCAAAACTGAGGGATCTTAGTTATGAAAAACGCCTAAAAGAATGTGGTTTAACAACACTAGAGACCAGGAGATTGAGAGGAGATCAGATAGAAGTGTTTAAAATATTGAATGGTTATGAAAATATTGATAAAAATATGTTTTTTTTTCAGTTAAGAAAGATGGAAAGACTAGAGGACATGAAGTTACAAAACTTTTTGTGTGAAGGTCACGTGGTGTGAGATTGGACCTGACCAGCGCTGTGTTCGTGCTCCAACATTATTTCAAATATTGGCAGAACGCACATACTACTCATTCAATAATTATGATCTGAGCCTTCATAATAGCAGGTGGATTCACGATGCAGTGCCCATTGAAGTTGTGAACTTTCTGCGGTAGGTAGAATGCTGAGTTTTACGATGATGCTTGGTGTCGTCAGTCGACCGTGACCACTGTCTCTGCCGCGGCTTGGTGGACAGCAGTGATCGGTGCCTGAATTGAACATTCTTCTGTCACTGCCCTGTAATTACGCAATACACCGACCAAAGCCACGCAGCACAACGACCAGCTAGACAATATCAACAACTGTGTAGTAACAGACTGCGACACTCCCTCGTCACAGTCTATCAGACATGGGTCGATCTAGGGGGTCATCGACGGCGACAGAAAAAGAAGTCGATTTCTCATCTGGTCTTTTTGAGGCACTGTGCGACCCCAAGGTCGCAAATAAGCTCAAGGAAATTCTGGTCAACGAACTGAGACAGGAAATTGCTGACCTCAGAAGAGATCGTGTTGTAGACATTGAAGAGAAGGCGGACGCCCTCGAGCAATATTCCAGGCGCAACTCTCTGCGCATTTCGGGGATTCCCGAAAGGGAGGGCGAGGACGTACTCGAGGAGACACTAAGTGTGATGAATTCGGCGCTTCTACCACCACTGACGGTGGAGGAAGTAGACCGCATACATCGTGTTGGCCCAAAGCTCCCAGGTAAGACACGTCCGATCCTCATCAAGTTCGCGACATATCGAACGAGATGCCGTGTCTTCGTGACACGGAAACACATTAAGTACAAGCAACCAGCCCCAGGACCGACACCACCAACAATTTGGAAATTACTTTGCCAATCTCAATCACTCTTTTTCAATAATTGGATTCTCTGAAACGTGGCTACAGAAAAGCAATGTTGATACTTATAACATTGCAGGTTACCATATGGTAAATAACTACATAAACAATAAAAAGGGTGGTGGCGTGGCGGTCTGCATAAAAGATTCGCTTCTCTACAAACGAAGAGAAGATTTAGAAAAAAATAAGAAGATATAGAGTGTGTATTTATTGAGTTGGACAAAGGTATATTTACATATAAAAGGAACGTTATTATAGGAGTTGTGTACAGGCCGCCAGACAAAGACATAAATGTATTCACCTCAATCTTGCAAAAAATCGTTAAGAATATGTTTCAGTCAGTTATGACAAGGATGTTCATTAGAAATAACGAACTACACAAATATAGGACACGCAACGCAGAATTACTACATGTGCCGATTTGAAAAAGTAATGTATTATTATCATTAGAAAAGGAGCAGTGTAGATTAGACGTAAGAAAGTTCTCATTTTCACAAAGGACTGTCAATGAATGGAACAGATTATCTGATGATTGTGTGGGTGCTAGTAGTGTGAATGTGTTTAAAAATAAAATCGACACATACCTAAGAAGGGTTGGATATATGTAGATAAAAGGGTTGGACTCTCGATAAGCCAAAGGGCTTCCTTGTCCACCTGCCATCTAGAGTTAATTCTCTGGATGGCAATCTTGTTAAATCTATATCTTGTTAAATCTAAACTTAAAACCCAAGATCGGTGACAGATCGGTGCAGGTGTGGTCTAGTGACGTAATAGCGACCCTGCAGGGGTGCTTCGCATGCACTGACTGATCGGTTTTCACAGAGGGACACACATTAAAAGAGTCATCTACGGCAGTTACGGACTACATACAGTTCTGTGAAGATATGATTGTGCCTACCAAGACTGTTATCCTAATAGCAAACCTTGGGTAACTTCAGATATCAATGCACTGCTGATACAGAGGGGTGATGTTTTTGCTAGTGGTCAGCACTTTAAAGCGAAACAAATCCAGAGGGCGCTGAAGCAAAAGATAGTCGTGGCAAAAGACAATTACAAACAGAAAGTGCAGATGCAGTTTACAACATGCAATGTGAAGCAAGCATGGCAAGGACTTGCAACTTTAGCAGGTCAAACTAGCAAAAACCATAGGGCAAAACAAGATCTGGAAAGGTGGTGGTGGAAGATCTCAATATTTTGATTGTCGCTTTGACAAACATGATTTTAGTTCAGAAAATGAAGCTGTCAAAACGCAAATTGAACAGCAGTTGCTAGATAAGGAGAAGCATTTGTGCCGATAGATAAAGGCGAAGTGAGAAATGTGTTGAAAAGGTTCAACCCCAGCAAGACCTCATGCACTGACCGCTTTATAAAGAAACCAAACACTGCTGAGCTGAACAACTACCGCTCGGTGGTGCTAACATCGGTTGTTGTGAAGTGCTTGGAACGCCTAATACTTGCCCCGACTCGCAAGAGGATAGTCCCCTGGATTATTTTGATCTGATGCAGTTCGCGTACCGGCGGAACCGGTTGACAGAGGATGGTGTTATCACATGGTGCCTACACTCACCTTGAGAAGCCTCGCTCATACGTGCATATCTGATTCCCAGACCTTTCTTCTGTTTTAATACCACGCAGACACACATTCTGTGCAACAAACTTCTTCAATTTCAGATCAACCTCAGAACTTTTTGGTGAGTCTTGGTTTTCTGCTCAAGAAAGGGCAGTACATGAAAGTGATCGATACCTCATCAGACCTCCTGTACACGTCAACGGGGACAGACCGAGGAACGGTCGTCGCTCCAGCAATGTTATGTACCTACACTAATGATCTGAGAGGCTCAGATGATAACTCTGTGGCCATAAAGTTTGCAGATGACACTGCCGTGCAGGATTTATCAAACAGTGAAAAATATTTTGAATCAGAGGTTGAGAAAATACATGACTGGTGTGACGAACATTTCTTACAGCTCAATGTTCTCAAAACTAAAGAATTTGTGATTGACTTTCGGAAGAATGCTGAACCTATGAGACCACTCTATACCAATGGTGGACTTGTAGAACGTGTGTCCAGTTCTAAATATCTTGGGACCATTCGTGATAACACCCTCAGTGTCAATGGTAATCCACAATATGTTTTTACAACTGTCACATTGAACGTGCCTTAACGTTTTCACTTTGTGCCTGGTTTGGTCAGGCTGGCTGGTCAGTCACCAACATCTCAAAACTCGGGAAGGTTGTAAATCTTGGGTCAAAACTAAGTAGAGATCAGTGTGTCGACATGAGTGTTCTCTACATGAAGAGGGAGGAGGAAAGTTGTGCGTATTGCAAATAACACCATGCATGCACTTGCATGTCACTTTGAGCTGCTGCCATCAGGCAGGAGGTACAAAACGCCCAAGTACAGTACCTTGAGCGACAGAAAGAGCTTTATTGCTACCGCCGTGAGACTTCTTAATAAGCGTGTTTGTCGCTCAACTTTGTAATAGGGTTTGGTTTAATTGGTTTGACTGACCATGGGTGTAATGGTTAGTAGCCTTGCTAGTAATTAACTAGATGTTCTCTAAATGCTGCAGATGCATAGATGACAAGTTTATTAAAGGAACCTTATCCATGTTATATGAATATTGATGTACAGCTCACTGTGATTTAATGTATTATATTATATTAATATTTTATTGTATTAACCATTTACACACGAGATTCCGTGCGAGTGGAGCCGACTGGGGACAGGAAATAACTAGGCGCCTGCCAAGGGAATAGGATATTATTTGTTTTGGGGTGTAATCACATGAATGACATATAACGACTAATGATAGTTCTGGTTTCAGACAGATAAATTAAACTAAAGCAATGGGGAAAGTTTTATAAGTAACCATTTTACGGTAATCGTTTTAGCGGTGATTATAGCTGGATTCCTGTAATACAGCCCGGGTGATGACTTTACGTAAGGCTGATAAAACCCACGTTTACCGTGAACATAATTACCTACAACAATTTCTCCACCGCATTAACTGCCTAGGAAAACAGAACGGTGTTGACGAGATCGGTTGTATATATCTCGTGTGGCTGTTGTATCCCCGAATGAAGCTCAAACTGCCTTACGACAGGTTACGACGTAAACACATCGCCCGAGCAGTATTACGGGTATCCAGTTATAACCAGTGCTAAACTTGATTACTGTAACATTGTTACTTATAAAACTTCTCCCACCTATTTGATTTCTTTCCATCAGTCGGAAACAGGAACATTCATCAGTCTTCTATGTCATGCCTGTGATTATACCCCAAATGAAAATATGCATCATATTCCCTATGCAGGCGACAGCGCAACGGATGTCGCTAGCTGACTCCAAAGTGAAAGCGAGGCGGGAGACTTACAGGTCCTATTCCTATCAAATGCTGACCTTCTTTGTTCCACCTTGCGCTTCGTGATCTATGTTATCTGTGGATCCGATCTTTGACTGAGCAGTCTGATCGAAATTCAATTTTTCACCAAACACCTGTAAAATATATTCACACATCTCAAATATAAATAATGTATAACCGCATACATGTTAAGTTTCAGAAACGCCAGTCCAGGAGATTTATACGTAAATCAGAGGTTCTCGAAAAATCGGACATTTATAGGTAAATCAGAGGGCCTCAGAAAATCGAGCATTTATACGTAAATCGGAGGATCTTGGAAAATCAGGCATTTAGACATAAATCTGATTAAAATATAACAAAAAAGGATACTTTCCATAGACATTAATAATCATGTTATAATAAAATGTTAAGTTTCAGAAATGCGATTTATGCGTAAATTGGAGGGTCTTGTAATATCAGGAATTTTTTTGTAAATTCTAAGGGTATTGTGGAATTGTGTATAAATCTGAGTATTTCATGTTATGAAAATGGTCACAGATCAGCTTTATTTCCAAATGCATTGCACATGTGCTCTTAAATCAATGGCACATAACAGCATGTCAATATGTATTTAATGTGTTACATTAAATACATTATTTGTGGACATAAAGTAATTAAATAAATTATATCTAAACTAAAATGTACGTGACCTTATAGGTATGGTAGAAAGAAGAAAAAGTTTACTAATTTGATGTTCTAGGCATAATATGTGTTCATACATTAAACAAATATTTTTAAGGTGCAATGAACTTTGCATATAGGCAGTAAATACATCTTCTTTTATTACAAACAGATACTGTATTCACAAGTATAAGTACCAGAACATAGCATTGTATTTGCTTCAAAGTGTGTTACCATGGCCTGGGTGACGGAGGCATGCGTGATGAATTTACAATTTGTGACCTTTGTCCTTGCTGGTGGTGCATTTGGTGTTCCAGTTCTAACAGTTACATATATACATGGATTAAATAAAATGTGCACATAGTGTAGATAAATCGACTGACATTATTTGAGTATAGATTGAAACGGATTACATTTCGTTCTACAAGATCGGCAAGCTGACGGTGGGCGATAATATGGAACCCGCGGCCGCAAGCGCGGTTCACTGTGCTCGTCTAAAGCTTATATGCAATATCAACCACACCACAGGCAAGACCCAAGAAGATTATAGTTAAACAGTTGTTGTTGTTGTCTAGTCAACGCAAGGCATGATTTAAACAACCCCTTTTCGCTTTGTTGTCCGAGCGGCCTTGGTCCAACGTCCCTATTCACGAGATTCATTTAACTCGGTGTCTGACCGATTACAATTAACGCACTGACACTGGCACTGGTACTGACCACTTTCTGTTGACCCAGAAAAACATACCCGAGTCAGCCGGAAATAAACACAATTAGGCCATGCCGAGTTCGGAAAATAAGATAGAAAAATTATTTTGGTTTCACTGAAAATCCAGGAGATTGGTTCTCCTTTCCAGGAGATCAGGGGATTTGATGGATTTCCAGGAGTCCCCCGGCGAATGCAGGAGACTTAACATGTATGTGTAACCTTCCTATAACCAGGCATGGCTGACTTTCAATTGTTAATTGTTATTTTGTATTAAATTAACTCAAATAACGTAACTTAATTTAATTAATTAGCTTTCCAAAAACACAAAATAATTGTATTTTATTAACTAACTTTCGTGGAAGAGGTTAATGTAATCTTAAAATATCAATTAACTTTCAACTAACTTTGTTTTATTTGGTATTATGTTATGACTTCTTATTGCAATTGCCATTAGCCAGCTGTCAATAGTTACAATTAGTTGTATGGCTGAGGGCTCACTAGACACATCCAGTGCTCACTAGACACATCCAGTGACACAACCGATATCAAGAAACCTATTAGTCAGGTTCACGGGGTATAAAGGAAAAAGTTTATAGTGGCTAGAGGTAATTTGCATATTCATGAGACATTTTGCATAGCATGATTTTGTCACTGACATAATCATAACCAGACACCTTGGAAACATGCGTTTGGGACACCTCATTTTGATTGTTTGGATATTTACAATTCGAGATAATAAGAAAAGTAGTATAATTTAATGGCGATGACTAATTTGCATATTATTGGGTTTAAAAAACGCTCAAGGGTGCCAACAAAAGGTTAAAAGGTTTGGTTACAAAAGGAAGGTTGCGCATACACGTGCACGTGTAGAGCTGTCCACTATCTCTACGTGGTTTTTACCGTACCACGCACGTCCTAGGCGCTGAGATGTGTGCAGGGTAACTATCCCGGCATGGGAAAGGTTAGGTGAGTTAACCGCGTAGAAGAAGAATGACATTTCGTCGTATTTGCCAGATATTTAATGGTGCAATCTGAAACGGGTCAGTTATCGTCCACTCCATGAATGCTTCCCTAGGACTACGTCGCTCTCGACCAGACATAACAACCGACCAAGGTTACGTATCAACTACCGAGGCCCAACAACAATCGCTACACCTGTGATTACACAACATCCACCACAGTGCCGAACATGCCACCAAAGACACGTCGAAACAAGCATTACATCTAATCGAGTTACTGAGTGACGATGCCGTATTGGCGAAACTCAAAAGTGCGTTGTATCCGCGTGACATCGCGGAAAAACTCGATACTCTAAACGGTCGCATCGAACATTTGACAAAAGAAATACGAGCGAAAGACTCGCGAATTGCCGAGCTGGAAACGAAGGTCGACACGCTTGAGCAATCAGCTGACAAACTTGAACAATATACTCGTCCCCAAACTTAACTTTCCACGGCATCGCGGAAAGAAGCGAGGGTGAGGACACTGACACACTGACACCATAGTGCTTGAGATTATCAATGACAAGATGAAAACTACGCCGCCACTAACTAGAGAAGACAGAGCGAAGCCATCGCCTTGGCGCTAAACGAGCCACGGGGTCCCGCCCAATCATTGTGCGCTTTAAGACAGAGCGAAAGCGTGATAACGTTTTCTGCAGTCGCTTTAACCTGAAAGACTACAACAGAAGAAATAGCATTGCACGGGTCTTCGTTAACGAAGATTTAACAAGTCGTAGATCAATGTTGGCTTATGAATGCAGAAAACTGAAAAACAAAAAAAGATCAACGACTGCTGGACTGCCAACGCCAAAATTATGGTCAAAAACCTCAGCAATAAAATCAAAAAAATCACATGTGTAAATGATTTCCAGTTGTACATATGTAAGTGATCACCAGTTGTACATCTGTAAATGATCTCCAGTTGTACGTTATTGTTTTTGTACGTTAGTGTTTAAAATATTGAAGGGTAATGAAAATATTGATAGAAATATTTTTTTCTCAGTTAAGAAAGATAGAAGGACTAGAGGACATGAACTTACATTGGCAAAGGAGCAGAGTAGATTGGATATAAGAAAGTTTTCATTTTCACAAAGGACTGTAAATGAATGGAACAGATTACCTGCTGCTTGTGTGGGTGCTAGTAGCGTGAATATGTTTAAAAATAAAATCGACACATACCTCAGACGGGCGGGATACACATAGATAAAAGGGTCGGACTCTCGATAAGCCAAAGGGCTTCCTTGTCCACCTGCCACCTAGAGTTAATTCTCTGGGTGGCAATCTTGTTAAATCTTGTTAAATCTTGTCAATGAAAGCATTGATAACTTGATAATCTGTAATACATTCAAGATTATTGTGTGATTCTAATTTTTATGTGATTCTATTTTTTATGTAGTTTTACGCATTGCTGTTCTTCTGTCGGTTAAAATTATTATCAACAGGCTGATTCATATTTTGAAAAATAATAATTACATAATCTACTTATGCTGTATGACCAACTGCAATTAACAGTTTGCAGTATTATTGATATATCTGATGATATATGGGCTATTCGTACCCTTTTGTTTTCTTTTCTTTTTTTGTATGAATGACATTTAAATAACTAGTATTATAACTAATCGTTTCTCTCCTCATAACATCAGTAATGCTTAATTACTTTTGATATCTTGATACTGGACTAATCATGACATTATATCTCTTTTATTATTATTTTTAGATTGACAACTGTTAATCTATATGCAGTCACTGTTGATAACATAGCTCACCCCTTTCCCTGGCGTTACGCCTTATATTCATGATCCAACACCCAATCTGTCATGTTTTTTTCTTATCTTTTATATTTATTTATTCTAAGTCTAGTCTTGACTACTCTGATATCTACACTGTCACACACGGAGTATTTCTTAACATTCACATATGCACAGGAAATAAACACACACAAGTTGACTCTTTTGTAAAATACCTAACATACGTACAAAGGCTGGCTCTAGTATCGTTTTATGTACGAACCTAAGCAATGACCTCTGATGTGACATTTCTCTCCCTTTTGGGAGGTATCCGAAACTGTTCTTTAATCAATCTTCTAGATATAAACGAAAATAGTACTGAACAAAATGAACCTCAGATTGTTCTTCATACTATGACATCAATATGTTTCACAAGTTAGCACATAAAAATACTGATAATTTTAGTATCCTAAGCTTAAATATTCAATCCATTAATGCTAAATTTGACGAACTTGAACTTTTTGTAGAGCTTCTAAATACTAAACAATTTAAATTTAGCATTATATGTTTGCAAGAAACATGGAAGTCAAATAATGATGATTTATCTCATTTCAGTTTACACGGATATGATCTAATTGCTCAGGGGAAACATTGTAGTGTCAAAGGGGGTTTAATAATTTACGTAGATAATAAATATAAATGTAAAGTACTTAAGAATATCAACATGTATGAATATTGGGAGGGGTTAGTAATTCAAGTAACTGGAGGCAGCTTATCAAAAACACTTACTATTGGAAACATATACAGACCGCCTAGGTCATTAAATCAAAATATTATAGATTTCATAGCTGAATTTTCAACAACAATGGCTACTCTAGAAAGTTGTAATAATTTCAGGCGATTTCAATATCGATCTACTTAAAATAAACGAGAACAAAATATATAGTGACTTTTTTGATACTATAATTTCATGTAGTCTCTATACACAAATTACCTTTCCAACTCGCTTTACCAGAACTAAGGGAACACTGATAGACAACTTTTTCAGTAAATTAAATAAATCAATTTTAGATAGAACTGCAGGAATCTTCACTAATATCCTTTCTGATCATCAACCTTACTTCCTAATCATGAATATCAACGTAAAATCTAAACCTCCTCCAAAATTTTACTTTTTTACAAGTATAGGTCAGTCGACAGCACAAGACATTCATTACAATGGTAATAAGGATTATAATTACTACTTAAATGATAATGTCCATTCCGTTTTCAGTCTATTAAATGTTGATGAAGAAATAGTCAAGAAAACCATTGAAAGCCTTCCCAATAAAAACAGTAGTGGCTGTGATGGTATTTCCTGTAAACTTTTGAAAATAATTGAACCCTCTATCATCAAACCATTAACCCTGGTAATAAATCAAGTAATAAATACTGGTATATTTCCCGGTACACTTAAACTCGCTAAAGTAATTCCTATTTTTAAGAAAGATGACCCATCTGTTTTTAAAAATTATAGACCCATATCTCTTCTTCCAACAATTTCAAAAGTGATAGAGAAAATAATATCTAGTCAACTAACAGCATACTTTAATGATTCTGATCTATTTGTTAAAAATCAATATGGTTTTAGAAAAAAACACTCTACCGAGTATGCATCACTTGAACTAATAGATAGAATAATTACACAAATTGATAAAAATTATGTTCCTTTCAGTATTTTTCTTGACCTCTCTAAGGCCTTCGATACAATTGATCACTCAATACTATTAACTAAACTAAGATATTATGGATTACAGGGTCCTACCCTGAATCTATGTAATAGCTACTTAAGCAATAGAAGACAATACACCGAATTTCAAAATGAAAGTTCTGATATCCTACCTATCACAATTGGTGTACCACAAGGATCTATTCTTGGTCCCATATTATTCATAATATACATTAATGATTTTCCTAAAGCTAGCGAAATGTTTAACTTTATTATGTATGCCGACGATACCACCTTATTTAGCACCATCAATTATTTTCAAGGTAACTCCCCAAATAGAAATATCGAATCGGCAATAAATGATGAACTCCTTAAAATAATTGAATGGTTAAACATTAATAAATTATTATTAAACAGAAACAAATATAAATATATGATTTTTCACATGCAAAATAAAGCTGTCGATAACTTTACGCTCAATGTAAATGGTACAAACATTGAAAGAGTAGATGAATTTATTTTTTTTGGACTTACTTTAGATACAAATTTAAATTGGAATAAACACATTGAAAAAGTATCAAACAAGTGTTCTTAAACAGACTAAAATATGCCTTTCCCCTAGAAATTAAAATGATCTTATATAATACGTTATATTTATCACATATCAACTATTGTATTATGGTGTGGGGATACCAAGGTAGTCGAATGTTGAAAATACAAAAGAAAGCTATGAGAATTTTATCTATAATATAAATATAATTCACACTCTGAGCCACTTTTCCAAAAATTTAATATCTTAAAAATTGATGACATGTTAAAATTACATGAACTTAAGTTTTATTATAAATATGTACATCATGACCTCCCTGCATACCTATTAAATTGGAAAATAATTACAAATGCTTACGTACACAATTACAACACAAGGAAAAAACAGAGTTACACCCATTCAGAACAAAACATGAATTTTCCAAAAGATGTCTTAGATACAGTTTGCCACATGTCATTAACAATACTTCAAAGTTAGTCACAGAGAAGATTGGAACACATAACTTCAGAAGTTTTGGTAATTATGCAAAAAACAATTTATTAGAAAAATACGTAGATACGTGTACAATATTAAACTGCTATACATGCTATCAATGTCATTAAAACTGTATTATTGTATGTGATATGTATGGATATGTATTGTATATATATAAATCAGCAAATGGATATTGTATTTGTGCATATACACATACATATCAAGTATATTGATGTGTACTATTGACAACTAGTATTTGTTTATTTTAACATACCATTAATACTCCAATACATGCATATATGTAATCAAGTAATCTCGGTTTCTTTTCTTTTCCTGCACATTTACATTTGCACTTCCTTCGGTAAAATTGAGTTGAAACAAATTATTATTGTGGCTCCTATGAGAGCGACTGTTATTGTCTTAATAGGAGTCACAGACCCCATCTAATTTGAAATTACACTGCATTTGTATATATGAATATAATTATATGCCTATTCATGTTACGTTAATTTGATATTATACACATATTGTAATTGGTGCCTAAATAAAACTTTCTTGTTCTTGTTCATGGTGGCATACGTCGGAGTGTTGACCTAGAGTGTTACACGGTCACAAAAATGCAAAAAACATCGTGCAGACCCTAGTGCACGGTCTACCTTCAAAAGGGTGTTTGACTACCGGATTACTAACCAACACGCATACAAACGCTAGCACACACACACGCACATACACACACACATCACACACACACACACACCACACGCGCAGGGTTACAGGATTCCAGTAGCATATATTTGTTGTCACAAAGAAACTCGCCCCTTGACATGGCAGGGACATGGTTTGGCCACAACTAAGAGTAAGGTGTCAGAATCTGGTCAAAAAACGCACAAGCGCGCGCGCGCGCACACACACACACACACACACACATACGGCTCAGAATGCTTCGAGTAACATCAGTGGTTGTCACAATAGCAAACCCTGCAGTATGGTAGCAGGGTTACACGTTTCCATTAGTATAGTATTTGTTAACACAAAGATACTCGCCCGTTGAGGTTTGTCTGCGTATGGGATAACAGGTGGCGCTGCACTGCTGGCTGCCGCGTGTGTCGACGCTCTGTTGTTTTGTTTATGTTTGCACCAGTTCACTACTAACCTTGTACAGCGAATGTTCGAGAGTAAGAGTGTGTGATGTTGCTGACTGGAAATGGACATGTTTGTGAAGACTGCTGTGATTTGGATACTCTTCCTGCTCATTATAATTTGTGGTGAGTGGGATGAATTGATCTAAAATGGCGGAATGCGGTGCACCAGAGATCAGTTACTTCAAGTTCAATGAAGTGGAGACCAAAGACATGACAGCCTTCATCCTGAGTTTAGAGTGGGGACCACTGGCCTCCACGACTGACACCAACAACGGCAACAACAACGACGTCGTGTGAACAGGAAGAGGAGAAAGAGAGGGGAGGGGGACAGAGACGGAAGCTATAGAAACGTAACGCATTGAGGAACAAAATTGATGACTACATGCAAATGTTCGTTTTCGGACTGAATACATGCACGCTTGTATTCTTTGCTTCACTGAAACCTGGTTACCAGATGACATTCCCAACGAAACGCTAAAATTCGATGGATTCCACGGGCCTAACCGTGATCAGTCCGCTACGGGCAAGACCACTGGAGGCGGCGTGAGTATCTATATCAATGAGAAATGGTGTTCAGCTGTGCATGTCATAGAAACCCGTTGTACTAGAGACGTTGAACTGCTGTGTGTTTCACTGAAACAATTTTATTTGCCAAGAGAATTTGGTCATGTGATTATTACTCTTGTCTACGTCCTTCCCTCGGCTAGTACATCCAGTGCCTCCAGTGACATTTATCAGTGTATTAGTAAGTTAGACAACACCGCCCCGGACGCACCAAAATTCGTTTTAGGCGATTTCAACAGTTGTAAACTTGACACAGTTTTGCCTACATACAAGCAGTATATCTCGTGCAAAACGAGGGAGAACAGAATCCGTGACCTTCTCTACGAGAATATCAAGGGTGCCTACATGACTGTGCAGAAACCCCCACTTGTTACTTCAGACTACAACGCAGTGCACTTGCTGTCCAAATATAAACATAAACTTAAAACCCAAGGTCGGTGATAGATCGGTGCAGGTGTGGTCTAGTGACGTAATAGCGACACTGCAAGGGTGCTTCGCATTCACTGACTGGTCGGTTTTCACAGAGGGACACACATTAAAAGAGTCATCTACGGCAGTTACGGACTACATACAGTTCTGTGAAGATATGATTGTGCCTACAAAGACTGTTATCCTAATAGCAAACCTTGGGTAACTTCAGATATCAGTGCACTGCTGATACAGAGGGGTGATGTTTTTGTTAGTGGTCAGCACTTTAAAGCGAAACAAATCCAGAAGGCGCTGAAACAGAAGATAGTTTACAACATGCAATATGAAGCAAGCATGGCAAGGACTTGCAACTTTAGCAGGTCAATCTAGCAAAAAGCATAGGGCAAAACAAGATTTGGAAAGGTGGTGGTGGAAGATCTCAATATTTTGATTGTCGCTTTGACAAACATGATTTTAGTTCAGAAAATGAAGCTGTCAGAATGCAAATTGAACAGCAGTTGCTAGATAAGGAGAAGTATTTGTGCCGATAGATAAAGACGAAGTGAGAAATGTGTTGAAAAGGTTCAACCCCAGCAAGACCTCATGCCCTGACCGCTTCAAAAAGAAACCAAACACTGCTGAGCTGAACAACTACCGCCCGGTGGTGCTAACATCGGTTGTTGTGAAGTGCTTGGAACGCCTAATACTTGCCCCGACTCGCAAGAGGATAGTCCCCTGGATTATTTTAATCTGATGCAGTTCGCGTACCGGCGGAACCGGTCGACAGAGGATGATGTTATCACATGGTGCCTACACTCACCTTGAGAAGCCTCGCTCATACGTGCATATCTGATTCCCAGACCTTTCTTCTGTTTTAATACCATACAGCCACACATTCTGTGCAACAAACTTCTTCAATTTCAGATCAACCCCAGAATTTGTTGTGAGTCTTGGTTTTCTGCTCAAGAAAGGGCAGTACGTGAAAGTGATCGATACCTCATCAGACCTCCTGTACACGTCAACGGGGACAGACCGAGGAACGGTCGTCGCTCCAGCAATGTTCCTACACTAATGATCTGAGAGGCTCAGATGAGAACTCTGTGGCCATAAAGTTTGCAGATGACACTGCCGTGCAGGATTTAGCAAACAGTGAAAAATATTTTGAATCAGAGGTTGAGAAAATACATGACTGGTGTGACGAACGTTTCTTACAGTTTCTCAATGTTCTCAAAACTAAAGAATTTGTGATTGACTTTCGGAAGAATGCTGAACCTATGGTGGACTTGTAGAACGTGTGTCCAGTTCTAAATATCTTGGGAGCATTCGTGATAACACCCTCAGTGTCAATGGTAATCCACAATATGTTTTTACAACTGTCACATTGAACGTGCCTTAACGTTTTCACTTTGTGCCTGGTTTGGTCAGGCGGCTGGTCGGTCACCAACATCTCAAAACTCGGGAAGGTTGTAAATCTTGGGTCAAAACTAAGTAGAGATCAGTGTGTCGACATGAGTGTTCTCTATATGAAGAGGGAGGAGGAAAGTTGTGCGTATTGCAAATAACATGCATGCACTTGCATGTCACTTTGAGCTGTTGCCTTCAGACAGGAGGTACAGAACGCCCAAGTACACTACCAAGAGAGACAGAAAGATCTTTATTCCTACCGCTGTGAGACTTCTCAATAAGCGTGTTTGGCGATAAACTTTGTAGTAGGGTTTGGTTTGATTGGTTTGATGTTTAGGTTTGATGTTGGGTGTAATGTTTAGTAGCCTTGCTAGTAATTAACGAGATGTTCTCTAAATGCTGCAGTTGCATAGCTGACAAGTTTATTAAAGGAATCTTATCCATGTTATATGAATATTGATGTACAGCTCACTGTGATTTAATTTATTATATTATACTAATATTTTATTGTATTAACCATTTACTCATAATACTGTTGTTTATGAATGTCGACCACACAGAGATAATTTCCCTATGGGGACAATAAACAACATCTTTGAACTTCTACTGATCTATGCAAATGTATTTCAAACTGTGTTAAATGTATCATATCATATAATTGTCCTATTTTGTCTGCTTCATGTTGAAGTCCTTCACGTTCACAATAGTTTTGCCTCCTTCATCTTGATACTTCTTTCACAATATATTCATTTATTTCATATTGATATCCTCCACGCTAAAACATATCAAGTTATGTCTCTTTCACAGTGATATCCTCCACGTTCACAACAGATTCGTGTGTTTCATATTGATAGTTTTGTCGTTCACAACAGATTCGTGTGATTCACGTTGATATTCTCCTCGTTTTCAACATATTTGTCTGCACCATAGAGTTCATACCACTATCCTCCACGCTTATATTCTAAAACAAACTGTGGGTCTGTTCGTTTGTTTATATGTATGTGTGTGTTGTGCGTGTGTGCGTGTGTGCGTGTGTGCGTGTGTGCGTGTGTGTGCGTTTAACAAGATTTAACAAGATTGCCACCCAGATAATTAACTCTAGGTGGCAGGTGGACAAGGAAGCCCTTTGGCTTATCGAGAGTCCGACCCTTTTATCTATGTGTATCCCGCCCGTCTGAGGTATGTGTCGATTTTATTTTTAAACATATTCACGCTACTAGCACCCACACAATCAGCAGGTAATATGTTCCATTCATTTACAGTCCTTTGTGAAAATGAAAACTTTCTTATATACAATCTACTCTGCTCCTTTGCCAATGTAAGTTCATGTCCTCTAGTCCTTCTGTCTTTCTTAACTGAGAAAAAAATATTTCTATCAATATTTTCATAACCCTTCAATATTTCAAACACTTCTATCTGACCTCCTCTCAATCTCCTGGTCTCTAGTGTTGTTAAACCGCATTTTTTAGGCATATTTCGTAACTAAGATCCCTCAGTTTTTGTATCATTTTAGTTGCTCTCCTCTGCACTCTTTCTAGCATACCTATGTCCTTCCTGCGATATGGCCTCCACGCTTGAATACAATATTCTAAATGAGGCCTAACTATTGTTTTGTACAGCAGTATTATTAGCTCTTTTTCCTTATACGTTATGTTTCGCCTAATTAATCCAAGGATTTGATTTCCCTTTGAAGCTGCAATTCCGCACTGCTCTGAAACCTTCATATCAGCACTAATGGTTAACCCTAAGTCCTTTTCTTTTACAGTAGAACTTAGTACAGTACCCCCCATTGTATATTCTACCTCTTCGTTCCCATGTCCTGTGTGGAGGCATTTACATTTCCCAAAATTGAACAGCATTTGCCACTTTTCAGACCATTTGATCAACCTGTCAAGGTCATCTTGTAAATGCTGTCTATCTCCATCACTTTTAATCCTTCTAAACACTTTTGTATCTTCCGCAAATTTCAACACCTTGCTTGTTATTTCATCAACCAAATCGTTGATATATATTAAGAATAATATAGGTCCTAATACTGACCCCTGTGGTACCCCACTCAATACCGATTTCCAGTTTGAAGCCTCCCCATCAACTACTACGCGTTGTCTTCTGTCAATCAGCCATTGTTCTATCCAGTTTATTATACCATTTCCTATGCCATTGGCCTTTAGTTTAACCAGTAATCTTTGATGTGGTACTTTGTCGAAAGCTTTTTGAAAATCTAAGTAGACGATATCTACTGGTGATCCCTCATCTACCCACTTAGTGATGTCTTCCAAAAAACATAACATATTTGTTAAGCATGACCTCGCTTTAAAAAAACCATGTTGAGATGGGTTAATCAAGTTTTGTTTAACAAGAAAATCCACCATGTGATCTTTAATTAGTCTTTCTAATAATTTACAAGTCACTGATGTTAAACTCACTGGTCTATAGTTCTCTGACTTGTTTCTCGAAACTTTTTTTATAATAACGGTATAATGTTTGCTTCTTTCCATTCTAAAGGAACCACTCCCTCTTCTAATGACAAGTTGAAAAGTGTTGCAAGCGGTATGCTAATTTGTTCTACAATTTCCAATAGCAGTTTGGGCGGAATCCCATCCACTCCAGGTGATTTATTATCCTTCATAGCCCTTATTTTCTTAGCTACCATTTCCGGGGTTACAATTAATTGTCCTAAATAGTCTGAATCTGCCCCCTTGAACTTAGCATCTGGTACTGGCGTGAACTAATATCTTCCCTGGTAAACACTGAACTAAAGTACTCATTCAGGTCTTCTGCCATTAAGAATCCCTCTGATATTATATTTCCAGCACTATCTTCTAGAGGACCGACCTTATCTCGAACTTTCTGTTTGCTTCGAAAATACGCATAAAAACTCTTGCTGTCATGTTTTATATTACAAGCTAATTTATGTTCATAGCTTCTCTTTGAATTTCTAATTTCAGCTGTAGCTTGGTTTAGTGCTTCTTTATAACTGTTGTAGTCTTCATCATTTCCAATACATCTATATGACTTCCACATCATTTGTTTATACTAAATTTTTCTAATGGCTTCTTTCGATAAGTGTTTCGTTTTGGACCGTTTTCCTTGTTTTTTGAAGGGTACAAATTGATCGACTATGCACTTAATTTCACTCTTTAATATATTCCAGCATTCTGTTGCCGTCTTATTTTTCAGTGTGTTATTCTAGTCTATCTTTGCTAAATATTTCCTCATGTCCTTATACCTTCCTTTGTGGAAATTTCTCCTATACTGCTTTTTACTATTCCTTTCTGATTTTACTTTGATGGTAAAATGTATCTGGTTGTGATCGCTACTCCCCAGTGGCTCACATATCTTGACATTGTCAACTAATTCATTCTGTGAGGACAAAACTATGTCTAACACATTCTCACCCCTGGTTGGTTCTAGCACATGTTGAGAAAGGAATGTATCTTGAACTAAAACTAAAAACTTGTGGTCCTCACTCCCCATACTCTGTAAAGATTTCCATTGTATATGCCCGTGGTTAAAATCCCCCATAATAATACAGTCCCGTTTGCTTACTTCCCTTACAGCGTTTTGTATTTTTTCATTCTCTTCTATGCTTATGTTTGGACTTCGATAAACTAACCCAACTGTTAACGTTGTTTTGTCGTTCACAACAGTTTGTGTGTGTTTGTGTGTATATGTGTGTATGTGTGTGTATGTGTGCGTGCGTGCGTGCGTGCGTGCGTGCGTGCGTGCGTGCGTGCGTATATACGTGACTTGCGTTTACGCAACCGTGAAACATCACATTTCTAAATGTAGGCGTACTACCCATAGAATCAGTTTGGAAAATTGGACACCTCCTTTTTGAAGATATGGATGCCCTGGTGGACCTAAAACAGATTACCCCAGAATGGCCATACCGTTCGCAGTTCGTTGGTCGGACCTACTGCTTAGTGATAACTAGCTAACCTTGGATGTCCCTCCGCCAGCTTCGTGGTCCGCGTTGTCTTTCGATCCGATCTTTGAGTGCGCCTTTGCGTTGAAGTCCAGTTTGTGAGTTTCGATCTGAAATGTGTAGCAAAGTGATATGGAAGTCACGCAACATTGCCGTATTGTTGGGAACTATCAGCATGTAGCAGTTATTACCTTTATCTTACCTATAAATTGTTTGGGTCATAGTGATCCATACGGTAGCTCAGTATGTCTTTGACTTTAGTCATATGTTTGGCTTCATTCGGACACTTCCACCGCTGCTGCTCGTGATTTTTTCCTACAGTTTCCTCCACGTTGTCTCTGGGTAACCCACTTTCCGTTCGAGTCCATGTAGATTATATCCGTTAGGCAGGTGCAGTGCTCGTTTAATCTCATGTCGTGCACAATCTAGTTCCATCTATCCTCGCAAGCCATGGGGAGCTGCTGATTACATCTGTCTCAGTACCCCTGCAGATCACCTTGTCGCCTAGATTATCCACGCGCAGTTAGGTGGCTGCCGCTTATCCTGAGATAGGTCTCCAATTTCCCGCTGACGTCACAAAACGGTGCGTCATGGTGGAAAGACCAAGCTGCGAGATCGCTGCTAATTTACCATATTTAGTGCAGAATATACATCAGCAGTGTGCAGAGGCGGATCCAGGGGAGCTGGGGGGGCACGACCCCCTAGGCCATTGGAATTTCGCCTGCCCGTAGACCTTTTTGAATGTGCCAACGTTACCGTGTCCCCCCTGAAGTTCCGCTGACGCGGCGGCGAAAAATAGACAACAGCACAATTTTTGCTACTGTATTGAATCGACGCTTAATGTACCGCGCCAGACCGTTGCGGAAATAAGCGAGTTTAATGAGTGGACCCACCTTTTTATCGCCACCCCCGGGCTTGTGCAGGACCTTCTTCTTTTTGTTTTTGTCCGCCATCGCGATGGTCTTTGTGACGTCTTCAAAGTAAATACAACAAGCATGTTTCACCGTGACACAGCGACACTTCAGAGAAATTATTTCAGTCCTAAGTGTGCCGCAAATGCTGACCTTTCTGATTAATGAGTGGAGAAGTAGTTTTTATTGGAAGAAAATATCAAACGAAGCGACTGTTACGAGCAAGATGATGGGCCACCTTCCTACTAAGTACCCGTCTCGCCTCGACAAGATGATGGGCCACCTTCCTACTAAGTACCCGTCTCGCCTCGACAAGATGATGGGCCACCTTCCTACTAACTACCCGTCTCGCCTCGACAAGATGATGGGCCACCTTTCTACTAAGTACCCGTCTCGCCTCGACAAGATGATGGGCCACCTTCCTACTAAGTACCCGTCTCGCCTCGACAAGATGATGGGCCACCTTCCTACTAAGTACCCGTCTCGCCTCGACAAGATGATGGGCCAACTTCTTACTAAGTACCCGTCTCGCCTCGACAAGATGATGGGCCAACTTCTTACTAAGTACCCGTCTCGCCTCGACAAGATGATGGGCCACCTTCCTACTAAGTACCCGTCTCGCCTCGACAAGATGATGGGCCACCTTCCTACTAAGTACCCGTCTCGCCTCGACAAGATGATGGGCCACCTTCCTACTAAGTACCCGTCTCGCCTCGACAAGATGATGGGCCACCTTCCTACTAAGTACCCGTCTCGCCTCGACAAGATGATGGGCCAACTTCTTACTAAGTACCCGTCTCGCCTCGACAAGATGATGGGCCACCTTCCTATTAAGCACCCGTCTCGCCTCGACAAGATGATAGGCCACCTTCCTACTAATACCCGTCTCGCCTAGACAAGATGAGCCATTTGCTACTAAGTACCCGTCTCGCCTCGACATGATGATGGGCCACCTTCCTACTAAGCACCCGTCTCACCTCGACAAGATGATGGGCCACCTTCCTACTAAGCACCCGTCTCGTCTCGACAAGATGATGGGCCACCTTCCTACTAAGTACCCGTCTCGCCTCGACAAAATGATGGGCCACCTTCCTACTAAGCACCCGTCTCGCCTCGACAAGATGATGGGCCACCTTCCTACTAAGCACCCGTCTCGCCTCGACAAGATGATGGGCCACCTTCCTACTAAGCACCCGTCTCGCCTCGACAAGGACAACAGTGGCATCACGCGGTTGAAGGAGGAACACTTGTAGCAAGATGATGGGCCACCTTCCTACTAAGCACCCATCTCGCCTCGACAAGGACACCAGTGGCATCACGCGGTTGAAGGAGGAACACTTGTAGCAAGATTATGGGACACCTTCCTACTAAGCACCCGTCTCGCCTGGACAAGGACACCAGTGGCATCACGCGGTTGAAGGAGGAACACTTGTAGCAAGATGATGGGCCACCTTCCTACTAAGCACCCGTCTCGCCTCGACAAGGACACCAGTGGCATCACGCGGTTGAAGGAGGAACACTTGTAGCAAGATTATGGGACACCTTCCTACTAAGCACCCGTCTCGCCTCGACAAGGACACCAGTGGCATCACGCGGTTGAAGGAGGAACACTTGTAGCAAGATGATGGGCCACCTTCCTACTAAGCACCCGTCTCGCCTCGACAAGGACACCAGTGGCATCACGCGGTTGAAGGAGGAACACTTGTAGCAAGATGATGGGCCACCTTCCTACTAAACACCCGTCTCGCCTCGACAAGGACATCAGTGGCATCACGCGGTTGAAGGAGGAACACTTGTAGCAAAGTTCTCTCAGGAAGTTTGTTTCTGATAGGGACAGAAACAATGTTTTGTTGTTTTTGCTGTACATTACCGACGTCACAGAATGAATTGACTCACAAATACGTATGTTTGCTGATGACAGTATTGTTTATCGTCAAATACACACTCCAGCTGACCACTTTACACTGAATCCGACCTGAACAAACTTGTCTACTGGGCAAAAACATGGCAGACGGACTTTAATATATCAAAGTGCGCCATTCTCTCAGTTACGTCCAAGAGGAAGCTATCAAACTATGAGTACTACATTGAGAACCAACAGGTCTAACGGACTGACAACCAGGACTACCTGGGTGTTGCCATCGACACGAAATTATCGTGGCAGCCACACGTCAATAAAGTGCAGAAAAAACAAGAAAGACACTTGGCTTAATCAAAAGAACACTGCATGCAGTGCCACCTCACGTGAGGAAAACGGCATACGAGGTACTCGTCCGACCCACAGATGCGGGAACAGGAGGGGGGCAGGGGCGCAGCTGCCCCCTGGAATTTTTCTGGGGGCAGACATATGGTTCTGCCCCACCATTAAATGTGACCGTGAATGTTTGTTTTTGTGGCGAGCGTCAATGGCGGGTGGAAATGTAAATTTTACGAGACGATTAATGTGTATTTTTGTCGACTGTGAAATGTGTGTGCAATTGGAGGGTAGACATATTATTTTCTGCCCCCCCCCCCCCAACAGGAGGCGTGTTGGCGAACAAATTTCCGAAACACCGACTTCGGATGTCATCATAATTTCAGCGGAGACAGCGGAGAGAAGCTGGAGAAGGTAAATTGACAGCAGCGGCGCCACGTATACAATAATATTTGTCAACAGCACTGTCCCCCCGTGTTTGTTCGGATGTCATGAGTTCACAACCGAGGCAGCAGCGGAGAAGCTGAAGTTACAGTGGCGCAGCAGCGAGGAATGTTCAATGACCGCACCAGACGAAAACACGAGCACAAACTACGAGCACTGCCAGTCTCCTGCACAACCTACCAGCACTCGCTCTATCCCACTGTGGAACTCACTCACACAGGAAGCCGTTACAGCGTCTACTGCAGAGCCGCTCTCCCAGTCATCCAGTCATTGACATTATAGATGCCCGTTTTGTTTTAATCATGGACTGCGTGTATTATTTAGTTTTATTTATTTATTTATTGTTTTAGCCCACAATGACGTTACAAACTGCATGATAGTTAAATATGACTTTTTAGCAATATATCCTTGAACAATAATTCAACTGCTGCTAGGTTATTTAATATAGACAAAACAAAGATGCAGACCATACACTTATTCTACCAGTTAGTAAGTTGAACAGAGTTCTGGTTTTAGACGATATTATTATGAGTGCTATTTTAAAGTACATTGTATGTGAACCTTTCGAAAACTAATGTGCTTGATCGGTCGATTGCAGTTATTTGTAAAATATATTTAGACGACAATTCTAACCATGCTTCTCTTGGCAGTTATAGTTATGATGGATAACTTAATGAGCAAATGAAATACCTTGAGGGTGGGTGTGTGTGGGACGGGGGGCAGATTGATTGCAGTCGTTGATTAGGGTTCATCTCATAAAGTCAATATCCGTTACCAGACGAAATTACTTTCGTTTGGAGGAGAGGGGAGTATGAGTCACTTTCGACTGGCGTCGGATATTGTTATTTCAAGCAATGGCATTGTAAATAAGCAATTTGTAGACATATGTATATTGACAGCTATTTTTATCAGTGTAAGAAGCGTATGCATTGTTTATTTATCCTGCTTCCCAAAGCCGTCAGCCGAGTAACGTTTCGATTAAATAGAATTATAACGTCCGCCGACGCGCACGGCTGCAGTCGGTGTCAGCTGCCGCTGGGACTGTCACTGAGTCTGTCGAGCCTCTACTACAGTAAATAACATAGCCATAGGCAAGGGTCTCGCCTTTCTAGTTAGTAAAACTGCATTGTCCGGTATTTTACATGCAGTGAACGAAAATGCCCACTAAAAAAATCGTATATGCAACCATAGCAAGAGGATTACTGCACTGCATTTGATAACAATAGTACACGCTAAAAACAAATTAAACATTTATTTTTGACATGTTACTTTACAGTTACTGTACACTTTTCACGAGAATGGCCAATATGTATAATTATATACAACGTTAATTATTAGAGCAAGAATAAAGGAAAATATACAGTGCACTCTGGATAAGGTCGAACTTCGGGGACCCATGACAATACTGATAAATGGAATTTCTGCTAACTAGAAAGTTATCAGAAGGTCCCCTTATTGGGACCTTTGCCCTGGACCGAGGAAAAGATTGACTTAACTTAGCGAAAATTCACTTACGTGAGTTCGTGTTATCTGGAGTGCACTGTATATGACCAATGCATAGGGGTAATTATGCAGAAGCAAATTTAAAGTTGGCCAAAGTAATGGATTGGGATTTTAGTCTGACTGAATCAACATAACAAGGTTCTCTTGTATTTCTTTTTCATTTAGCCAGCTGTACACTTGGTGATAAGTCCCATAATCTAATATCTAAAATGAATTAATCTGCTCAGTGTTGAATTAGTTAACTCACATTTAGGCTCTGTTTCATAAATGCAACTTCGTTTATTTGCAGGAACGTTTTGACCATTAACAGTTTTAAAATAGCCGAGCTGATGGAAAGAGGAAATCGAAGAGCTCTACTCAACAGTGCCATTAATTGGACAATGGGTCACCTGACATAAGATGGTGCCTGACTTTGTTCTGTCCCATTCTGTTCTGTGCGACATGTACTGGGAAGTTGTACATCACTTCGTGTTTCAAATAGATGTTTGCATCTGGTAGCTTTGTGTATCAAAATGCATAGCAGTGCTATTAATAGGACAATGTGTTAACTGACACAGTAGTGAAGAAGATGTCTGACTTTGTTCTGCCACATTAATTCCGTGTGGCTTCTGCTGGGAATATGTACATCACTACTTTTCAAATGGCTTTGTGCAATCGATTGATTTGTGCATCCAAATGCACATCATCCCGTCATTATGTTGCAAAGTAGAAGTACTTAATACAACTTATGCTTTCTTATGCTCATCATGTTTGGATTGTGTCCTACATATTCTTCCAAATTTATTTAAACAAGTTTGTGTTAAGTGAACTATACTGGGAGTAGTGTATAAAAAGGTGTGGACAAAATTGCTTTTACAATAATTTTGAAAATTCATAAAATATAAATGTTCCACAACATTCAAAATGTTTTTGGGATCTTCTTAAGCTAAATACACCAATGGTGACCGAAAACTGTGTTTCAAAATATGCGTTACTTTTAACGTTTTGTAATTTTATAACTTTATTTCCATCATACAATGGACATTTTATTTGTTATCGAAACAGGAGTTTTACAGAAATAAATTCAATATCTTTTATTCTAAATGATACGCAGAACAAATAATTATTGCACTCCCAGTACAAAATAAAACATGTTTTACACTGATGCAATATATTTTAATATTTTTTCGACAATAATATTATGTTCTTTATAGATCTACATTTTTCAAACTAAAAGTAAACCTTATGTAGATAGGAAAGTACGTAACCACCTATCCTATTTTAATACCGTAAATTACTTTAGTTATGTATAGTGTATTTATATTGCTTACGGAAATAGCAGCTGGATTTATGGTGCAAAATGGTTTCATTATTGAATATTTCTCAGCTTCAGTAAGTTTATGTTATCTAAACGTTTCATTAAAACTTCACTTCAAAATGTATAGCCAGATATACCTAGTGAAAAAGGAACATGATAGTACCATAGTTTTATATTCCAATAAAAACAATGTCAATCATTTAATATGACATCGGCGTCGCCATCGGCATCGTGCATGGAGAGGTGGTGTTTTTTCTGTTAAATCAATCCATCTGCCATGAACTGTCGCTATGTTCATTCTCCGTTTATTCCATATATTTTCCTTCTTTTCTTTGCTGAATCTGTGACATAAGCAGCAGCTGGCCCACGTTTCATGTTTATAATTTTATCGGTCAGGACTCATTCCCATTGCGGTGGCTAATCCACATATACACATGTTGATGACGTATTTCTTGTATCTATGAACTCGGCATAGCTAATCGAAGTCTGACGGACATTCATGTCCCGAATATTCATGAGTATGCCTTATACGGATTGTGAAGGTGGGCCTAAAGTAGAAACTCCGCGTACGCGGTGTTATTTTTTCGATATATTGTCAGGGTCATTAGTGATTAATAAAACATAATTCTAATGAAATAAAGGCACAGAATTACATGAAATAATCATATTAACAGGATTACTTAATAATTGCGTGCATTACAAACAGATTAAAATTCTCAAAGAATCCCTTTAATATATTGATATCGTCGTATGAATGTTTATAAACTTCCGTCTGGTGGGACGGGTGAGGGGCTGAGGCTAGATGAAAGTAATTTCGTTCGATATTGGACATCGGCGTTCTGAGATGACCCATTATGTGTCAGTAGAGGTGGTGTTTCCTTGTTTTCTTAGACTAGAACATTTTATTTGCTAGGTTTATTTCTTTTGTAGCCAAATTACTGCAGCACGCTGTTCGCTATGGTGGTGTAAACCTATCACAAGGGCGTGGGGAATTTTCCAGTATGGGGGCTGAACCTCACCAAAAACTTATAATTTCACCTGCCATTTACGCTAACCAAAATCTCCGAATGCACGCCCCGATACTCACCTAAAACGTCCACTACACCTCATTCACGCTTACCAAAACCTCCAACTCCCTTCAGGGTTAAAGATTATATGCGGACACATAATACGTTAACAGTAAAAGTGTATTATCAAGGATGTTTCCTAAGTTAAGCTTCCTTTATCTTTAAGTAGAGGTCTAACTTAATATCAAATGGATTTATTAGATGGTATATATATGCATCTGGCCCTCCTAAAATAATCATGGGGCAACTGTCCCCGTTGCCCCCTCCCCTCCTCCTCCCGTCCCCGCACCATTGGTGAACCAGTCTTACCCTGCGCACGACTGTTGGTGTGCTGGCATTGACGGGAAAGCACGATGGCAGCAGCGTCGTTCGTCTTCTGTTGCTGACGTAACTTCCGGTTTCAACTTAACCTTACCCGTTCTCGTCCATTTTGAAAGCTACTGCATACCTACAGGGGTCATGTTCTAGTTAGAAAAATGCAGTGTATTTTTTAGAAATTATTCACATGCTGTGACATACGAGCATTTGAGTAGGGAGATTTTCATGTGTGATTGTAGAAGGTGTTGACTGTAAAATGGTGGATTTCTAGATGATTTGAATAAGCGGAAGGATATTTGGCAGCAATTTGCCTGTGTGTCCTGTTTGCGGAGTAATTCTTGCCGGCATTTGTAAATATTGACGGATGTCACACATACATGCATTTTACGAGAGCTGGAAGTATGCAATTTTTTTTAATCTATCGGCATGTGAATGAAATGATGATAACAGCAGGTGAGAAGTTTAAGACATTTTATACGTCACGTTTTCTTATAATCAGACAAAACGTTAACATGGTCGCCTATGGGAAAACCAACAGTGGGCTGACCCCTACATTTGAAATATTCTTTCGCTGATAACACAACATCGTAAAACGAGTACATGGTATTTTATTGAGTGGACAATCTTTACATGAGAACGTTTAAAGCGGACTGCACATAAAATTCACATACTAAACAACGAATGATTAATTGCTACGTTATAGCGGCTGGACTACAACTTACAAGCACAAACATGGTTTCTTGTTTTCACTCGACACATTCGCCGAATGACAAATAAAGTAGGTCTTAACGCCATCATAGCGTTTACGTACTAACACTCAATAGTATTTCAACACATCTATTTTTAAGTAAACAAATACTCGTTTCTTGTTTACACTGTTCATATTTACTTACCAAATTACTTATAAAATAGCCATAAAGTCATCATAACGTATGCATTCTACCACTTCCAATAGTCCTTTTAACACATAGTCACTGTTTCATCAACGTGTTTTAACGGTACGCATGTACAAAAAAAGCATTATCTCACTTTCTTTACAAAACAGCTAGCCAAAGAACATAAACCGTTCCAGTTCCAAATAGTTGATTCCACGCGCCAAACAGTTTAAAAGTAATTTCTAACTTAAATTACAATAGCCTCTCTTAAAATCGGCAGTAGATTTTTACTCGTCATTTGTGTAGCTTTTCATTTATTACAATATAGTTGTCTCAATAGATCTAAATTAATAACGGGATACCTGCCAAGTACGAACATAGATACACATATATATATATCACCCAAACATTACAAAGTCTCAAAATGTCTTTATTATTGAATTAACAAATGAGCCAAACAAAACGACATGTCAACAAAAACATTGTTATGGCAACAGAAACGTCATGTTTTCCCGGCATACTCCAGATATTATGAAAACTTCTCGAGATTCTGTCAAAAATCGACATCTCGTAATATTTTCACACACAAACACATTACATAAATTTCAATAAAGCAGACAAAATGAGTATGATCATCTAACAAAATGGCTTCACAACATTATGCAAAATATGACAACTATTATATGAATTATATGAATTAAACATGTCATTTTTTAAACACGGTATCCATTATTAAAATGCCTCTCGGTTGAGTCTCCATTAAGCAAGTGCTGATCTGAAAGAGGAAGAACTTATCCGAACCATGTAAATGTTCAAATGCTCAACACGCAATGTTTGGCTGCCGAAAAGTGTGGTTTCCACACAAAGTAATACAGTAAATCTCATTCTGTGATAGTTCCCTTTCACGTGGACTTGTTTGTAAACAAGTACATCCTGTATATATATATTAGCATATACACTGTAATGGCCTATAATAGACGAATAGGCCTACAATAGACGAATAGGCCTACAATAGACGAATAGGCCTACAATAGACGATAGGCCTACAACAAATAGCAAACGTAGCAAAACGGCAAACTTTAAAAACGTTTCTGCTACCACGGCAATTACATCTATCTTTGATATTGACCAATCCAAATGTATTTTGATTACAGTAGTTGCTAATGCTTTCAAGATATGTGGATATCACACGAACTGAATAGTTTGTTCATGTATGATACACTTAACTAGTACATACTGAAGCAATTTATGACATACGCAACCTCTTCATCACTATATGTAAAACTGTGTAGAACATTGTTTCTGTAATAAATTATGTCATGATAACAGTAAATACTACTATAAATAACGTTTTTAAAATGTACACACAGCGAATAAAAGAAGTTTAATCAAAATTGTATAATTCATGAGTTAGTATCAAATGCCCCCATTGCTTCACGCAAAACTTACAAGCCATACAATACAACAATCACGTGACAGACCAATCACGGAACCGGACACACCAATTACGTGACACGACACATCGATCGTGTGACACAGCATACCAATATCAATACTACAGCAAAACGTGTCATACGGTGTACACATATACGGTGTACACATATACGGTGTACACATATACGGTGTACACATATACGGTGTACACATAAGCGGCATTGTGAACGTAACAACTGTAATCGTGACGTGCTATATAACAGGGTGGGCAGTCACCCCACTGGAACACCCTCAACGACCTATCAACCATTCTTCCAGTTTCACTTATTTACCTGCATACTAGGCCCGACTACACCAAAGCTAAATACAAACATCTCGTGCATTTCGCATGCACCAAATTTTCTTTTTGATAGTGTAGAAACCCCTGTTTATATAACGATGAACATTCTCTTCATCCGACTTACAATTACACACAATCATTCGTTTGGCCACTTTCTCTCTATCATACTTATCAACCATATTTAGTCAATAACCTCATAACTGAGAAGCACTGGAATATATCTGGATATTTGATCCATAAGCCTACAAAAACGTGTACGTGATGAAAAGAGTTCATGAAAGCATATCAGACAGAGCTTAGGATGCCAGAGCTATACCGACTCGGAATTCTAACATAAGTTTTCTTTCACAGGGGGCAATTGACTGAAGCTAGATGTGCAATATCTCTCCAGTTTGAAGATGCACTCAAATATTAACAGGTGGTTAGCAATGAGAAAGCTGTTCCTGATGATTCATGAAGCTCAGGAAACTGTGCTGTTTACATGAAACTCACCGGACACAATATTGCCAGCGTCAGACTACTAAAATAAAGTTCTGCTATGACTGCCAAATAAAGGTTTTCATTACATAAAACTTAATGAAACTTATATTTTCTGTTGCTTAATTTCAGTTGGTGCAGCTCATGTGCTTACAGCTGTTGGCATGAGGTAGAAATGCTATCTAAAAATATATATATATATTGTTTTATGCTGTAGGTGTTGCCGTAGACATTGTGAGAACCAAACGTAAGAGGTACTCAATGTGCATTCTGTGTGCTCCCAACAAAGGCATGCCATCTCACATTTCATGACGTCCAATCTCACTTTTTAACTGAACTCACAATTACGCATTTAGTATATTTTAGTCGGCGTTTCACACTTTCTTACATAAGCTTCATTCCTGATTTACTAAATTTGATTTTGAGTCACTAAGCTCCACATACATAGTCCACTATTCTACTTAGTGTCAGTGTAGATGGTTTGCAGTGAGATTATAATGTATTATTGATTGATGGAAAATTTTAAGATGGGTTCAGCTGTAAATTTGAGTTACTCTGGCACCGTGTTCTTCCGAGAGATTCACCTTCGGAGAGACTGAGACAACAATCAACCATAGAACAAGTGCAAAGATAGTGGATGCTTTGCAAAGTCCCAGTACACAGAAGATGCCTTGCAAAGTCCCACTATATGGTGGATGCCTTGCAAAGTCCTAGTTCTCTACCCTCTCAAGGCTCATTTGAAGAGGACATACAATTGTCTCGTTACTCCATCTTGGCATGTTACCGCATCAAGAATGTCTACAGTAGCTGGTCATTGAGAGGTCAGTGAAAGGTCACTGGTCAGTCTTCGGACTGGTGCCATTTGCCACACCACTGTCTGTTCGTGCCTCTGCCCGACATGCAAAGTCAACTTTCTGGGTTTCGATCTGTTGAAAAGACACAAATGAATCGTTTATGTGTAAAATGTCAACACATGAGAGCATAGGAAATAAACTCGCAATTTGGTAATAACGAAATGGAGTGAAGCATGATTACAGGTGCACAGTCACACACATATAGAAATATACATGCATGTATGCATGCATGCACGCACGCACATACATACACACACACACACATGATTGCAATCATACATGATGAAATGCATTCATCCATGTCAGTTGCATACATCTGCACAAACAGAGGAAGTATGTAAAAGTACATATGAAAACAACTTATTTTTATGAACATGGACTTAAGAAGAAGCAATAGTTCATATGCCATAATATTATATAGTAAGATGGCTTAAAACCTCATAGCGTATAGACAGTCCCTAAAAATGCCATACGTCAGCCGTTTTCTTGCTAATCAAACAAGAAATAACTTTTGGAATGGTCCCTCCACAATACCATTGACACAACCAGAGAGTCACTGAACCGTGACATTCACTGAATCATGACCTGCTACAGCCTTCCACAGAAGTACACACCTTAAGATAGACATTAGTCGAACCTTGCTTTATGATCACTTTAGTAATACAGCCACCTCACAATTAAGGTCACTCAAGAGATAGCCCAAATTGTATTTGTTCTATATACAGCAAAGTATAGGAAATTACTTTCACTAATATGGTCACCTTACTATTCAGGTCACTTCTGCCTAGTCACAAGGGTGACCTTAATAGTGAGATTAATGTAGCATCTAAACCCTTCATCCAATCGACATTAAAATGTGTGTGAATGTAGTCATTAACCAAGCATATATTCCAATGCAATGCAATCTGGATAAAAGATTTATGGAAACAGTGACTTTTCAAGTATACAAAGGTTTCTATGGAAATTATGTTTTCTTGCAGAACAGGAACAGTGCTCTTTTTCCAGACATTTTTACTTAAGTAGTCCTTTGTAGAGCACAATAAACAATGCTCATTTTTATATGTAAATGAAAAATATGAATGAGTAAATATAGGTGTAACAGAAGTAATTGTGAAGAACTGTAGAACCTTCAAAGGTTGAGTAATACTAAGCAGTGCCATAATGACGTCTCTAGACACAACCATGCTTTGTTTACAGTTGCCAAGGAAACAGAGACCAGACGTAATCGAGCCACTGCATGAAACTGGACTGAATATTGTCCACCCAGGCCATTATGTGGCAACGTAATGAATTAGCATGGAGTAGCATCTGCCAGTAGGAAGTTGCAGTTGGATGTGTAACTCTTGGTGTGAACTGAACAAGAGGGTGCAAAGTTGCTGTGACAGCATTAACAGTGCCTGTGAAGTGACAACTTATCCAGGTGACTGCTACTGTCATGTGATCAACGTGGAAGAATCTGCTCTTGTTGAGTGACCAACGGATACTTACCTGCTGTAGATAAATGAGTACTAGTTAAGTACCTGTGGAGTGATAAATGCACAGGTAACTGGTATTGCAAAGACATAATTGAAGAAGTGACTGCTACTTTTAACTTTCCAAATGAGAAGTGATTGCTACTTAGAACTGACCACCACATAAGTGTACGTGTCAGTTTGAAGTGATAATTACATAAATTAGCACTACTTTGAAGAGTCCATCACAGAAGCATGAACGGTAAGCCCGTCAAATCAAATGCTAACTCACCCGAGAATAAAGACCATTTGCCCGATATCAGCAATGGCGACAAACTGATCTTCACTCGACAGAAGCCACCTTGGCATCGCACGGCCAAAACTGATTCCCTGTTCAGCTTTCAACTTCCACCACAAACAAAGATAGCTACACGCAATGACAAATGGTCCAACACGCCTGCCAGAGTTGGCTCCATGCAAAACAGACATCATGTTTCAGCCGGTGGAAACGTCTTCATCAAGTTCCGCAAGTGCAAATGGAACGCAATGGCCAAGGTGAACTCGTTCGAGAACTGGGATCACCAGCCAGCAGATGGAGCACGTGTGAAAATCTTCGATGAGAGGCCGAACTGGCATGCTGAGGCGAAAGTGGCGTCACGTGACGCAAGAGCCAATGAGAAACCAATGCAGAAACGAGATGTTAGAATCGTTAATAAGCTGCCTCACTGGAGGCAAAAGTCAAAGATTGGATCGTTGGATAAGGTGAAATATAGGCAGGATGTGCTGGCAGGAAGGGTTCCAATATATGGCACCCAACCAATGGCTGAACAAACTGTGCCAAACGGTGAACAAGCATCAGAAACCATGACTGCTCAATTAATGCAGTGATTGTGCAATGATAAGGAGAGTCACTCTGCTGTGATGACAATTAGTCAATAGAACTGTGATCACTCAACCATAACAGTAACCACTCAACCGTGAAACTGTCAGATGTAATGTTTGTATATATTATTATTGTATGGTTAATTCACTATTCATTCCTCTGAGATGCAGGCATTGTACACCAAAACTGTAAGTATGAAAATGTTACCAATAATGTTAAACCTGTGAATGGTATATTTTGACAATTTAAATATTTTATTTAGTTCTGAACCAGTAAAATGTACATTACTGCCCACTCACGGATATGATTAAATTGTGTAAAACTATTGAAGATAAAAATTAGCATCCAAAATAATTTATTCTTGAATCTGTTCTGTCTTGCTTGTATTGTTATTTAGTTAATTATTAGTTTTTAAGTTATTTATATTTTTTATGTTTACTTGTTTTTGAACCTTAAATAAACTGGGTATTTATACTGGTGTTGTTAAAAGTTGCATAGATGAGGGTCGCTTAAGATGAACTGCCTCCCAACCCACCTCAGGCATCACCCCTGTTTCTCCCACCCACCTTCTTATCACCTCCGCTGGGCTTGTGTTGTATATTGTCCTTTGATCCAACCTTTGACTGCGCTTTCTCTTTGAAGGTCAACTTTTGTGTCTCAATCTGTAGGATACAAAACATTGTAAAGAAATGCAATAACTTGTATAGCAGTAAATAATGGTTGTGCGCAAACACACGGTCTCATACATCAAAGTTATTCATAGGTTCATCTCACAGAAATATTTATTCACCTAAAGTTGGATAAGTGTACTGGGATGCCTAATCCTAGGCAGAGCATCAAAGAGGAATAATTCACATATCCAGAGTTACATTCAGTTGTCTTTTCAAACACCAACTCACAGATTTCACCTTGCCTTAAATGTATTGTGAGCCCATGGATGTATGAATGTCACATATAAGGAACAGTTTGAGAAAGTCTCAACCCTCCCAACAAGTTCTTTATAGCCAGTGTCCATTGTATCTTACCTATCTACAAATGGTCTCTATATTACCAACTGTTTGTAGTGATCTGGCCAAGTTTCATGCAGGACAACAATTCCTCATGCGACACCTACAGCATCTACAGTTACCAGGGTACCTGCCGTACGTTACTTGTGGTGAATATGGAAACATGCCATTAACCAGTGGTTGGCTCACTGGATGGACTGTACTGATTTCATGTAATTTAAAAGCACCCGAATCACCTCAAAACTGATGTGGCATCTAACAATAATCGAGCTAGCATATGTATGTTAAACTATTCCTTCTAGATATATTGCATCTCGGGAGCAAATCTTTAAGGGTTCATCTACGACTCCTGGACAGAAATGTAACTTATTTTTTTCAAAGTTCCCATTCATAGCAGATGTTTGATGATTGTCTGCAATGTTACACATGTTTACTGTGTCTGTTCGAACTTATATAAATCACACCCAATTGTCCAGTGGATGGTTTACATCACACATCACAATCATAGAAAACATTTGTCATATGGCACACATTTTAATTCTGGTAAAAACCCTTATTAAATGATGAATTTCAAAAAAAGGTGTAATTTTCTTCTGATTTTGAACAGTCATAAATCAACCCCAGAAAGTTTGGCCCAAGAGGAGGAAAAGCTGAACACACATAAACAAAATTACACATACACAGATGGTAGCTCAATTATAGTTAGAAACCAAATAGTTCTGTGAACGAAATGCGTGCTGAGGTCGCTGGTGTCATGACTTCATGCACTTAGCCAAAGTTAACCTAGTCAACTATATTACCCCAGTTTGGCAGTTTACGGATGCAGTGTTTTATTTGCTGCCATGACTGAGTGTGACTATGCATTAGTATTGTGACATCACGGCTTTGATTTTGATCTGGATAGGTGGTGCGCATCTAGTCTATGGTGGAAAGGTTGCCACGTGTTTCATCCACTAGTCTGGTGCATATAGAACAACTGACCATGCAACAACCGACCACTCCACATCTCAGACTTGGACACGTACACCAAACATAAGACAGACTCTTCAGTGTGTGCTTTCTAAATTAGTTAAACACAAAACATCAAAGTGCTTGAAACAACACAATATAAATCATAGTTGGCACCAGAATTATGTGTTTTTGCAGTGGCAAAATACTATGAAAGGTAAAATTAAATTATTTCCTGGCATCGGTGGGTTTAAGGTTGCCATGGTAACTAGACCATACCTTCTTCGTTCCTCCGCCCGCCTTGTGAGTCGCATTATCAAGGGACCCAACCTTTGATTCCACATTCCATTCCAACTTTTGTATTTCGATCTGTTTATACCCGCCGCGAGAGTGCACACATGTGTGCATGTGCGTGCGCATAATGTGCACAAAGGAAGAAAGCAGAAAGCAAGCTACATTATGCAAATGTCACATCTACCTAAAAGTGCAAGAATTATTACTGCCGTGAATAAGAGACTCGGGTGTGATAGAAAAAAAACTGCGTGTTGACTTGTGGTCACCGCCTCCTGCTTTCTAACTGCCAGAGCTAGAAATATGATTTATCTAAAGATACATCCACAATTCGATGTTACCTTTTAAGATTCACAAAAATCCTACCATTGAGCACCTGTTACAACATGCTGGCTGTAATTTGTTTATTTTTACAGCTGTATTTAGTTAGGATGAAATCATTAAACAATTAAATTAGTTTATGTTCAGCAAAACTAAAATTTGGCAAGAAAACGATAAAAGTGACTTCCAGTATGCATAGCCCACCTCTCTCTCCTCCCTCTCTCTCCCTCTCCTCTCTCTCTCCTCTCTCTCCTCTCTCCTCCTCTCTCCTCTCTCTCTCCCCTCTCTCTCCTCTCTCTCTCCTCCCTCTCTCTCCCTCTCCTCTCTCTCTCCTCTCTCCTCCTCTCTCCTCTCTCTCTCCCCTCTCTCCTCTCCTCTCTCTCTCCCCTCTCTCCTCTCCTCTCTCTACTCTCATCTCTCTCTTCCCCCTCTCTCTCCTCCCTCCCTCTCCAACTTAGGCAAATCTTAAGTAATTCTTAATATGTTAACATTCGATTGCCTGGCTGCATCCTGTGAGATCACATGGGAAATCATGTTGTGTAGACAGCAGCATTTAACCACCAAGTGGCCAGTGCAAAGGCATAAAATGGCCTGAAACGCCAACCAGTCGTGTGGCCACTGATTATGTGGCCACTCCAGAGAGGTTGTCGTAATAACAAAATAGTTAATGCAACGGAAATCTGGCCACTGTTTGTGGTCGCCATTGGCAATGGGGGATATCTTTGAAGAGGGGGACTACTGTATTAACTAGAACTGGGGAACCTTAACTAGAACGATTCTTAATATCGGTTGCCATGGTAACTAGACCATACCTTCTTCGTTCCTCCGCCCGCCTTGTGAGTCGCATTATCAAGGGACCCAACCTTTGATTCCACATTCCATTCCAACTTTCGTACCTCGATCTGTTTATACCAGTTTGCGAGAGTGCCCGCATGTGTACGTGTACATGTGTACGTGTACATGTGCGTGCACATAATGTGCAGACAGGAAAAAAGCAGAAAGCAAACTAGATTAAGCAAATGTCACATATGCCTGAAAGTGAATCACAACTGCAACAAGAATGAGTGGAATATGAGAGAAACAAGACTGTGTTGTCCTGTGTTCACTCTCTCCTGCGTTGTACTAAATTGCCAGACTTAATGTTTTAATCTATTTAAATATGCTTTTAATTTCAAATGTCTAATGTTTGTATTAATTGAATCCAAAGGCCTCTCCTCAGTTAAATTGTTCACTTCTCTCATTTCAGACCGATTTCACACCAAAATCATCTATTTGGTATCTACTACAACCTGCCAGCACATTAATATGGTGGAAATTTAATAAAAAATGAGTCTTACAACATAACATTATTCTCTCATTATCTGTATAAAATGACTAAAAACAGTATAATTTTATTAAAACAGATTTATTAATATCAAGACAGACGGCCACCAATTATGCTCATAAACTTTCCTTTCCTAATAAAAATAAGTTAACGAACTAGTGCTAAATAGGTCAAAAGTAGTGTAATTCCATTGAACCCTCACCTTTTTATCACCCCCTTCCGCTTTGTGTTGTATGTTGTCCTTTGACCCAACTTTCGACTGAGCTTTCTCCTTGAAGTCGAGTTTGCGTGACTCAATCTAAAAACATGTCAGCAAACATAAAACAAACATAAAACAAGCAGTCAATGAGATACAAATGTCACATTCACTATAGAAATATCAAAAAGTTTACTGTTTATAAATGTGTAGATTTAGCATATACTGGAAGTGCTTAGAGAGGTTGAGAGAGAGTTTGGAACGGGGCCCAGCAATGTCCACTATGGACAGGTGGCCATTATGGAGAGGTTTTCATTGAGGAAGTATGTCCATTATAAAGAGGTGTGCACTATCGAGAGGTGTCCACAAAGAAGAGTTGTCTGCTAGAGACAGTATAGAGAGGTGTCCATTATGGAGAGGTTTTCATTAAGGAAGTATGTCCATTATAAAGAGGTGTGCACTATGGAGAGGTGTTCATAAAGAAGAGTTGTCTGTTACAGAGACAGTATAGAGAGGTGTCCATTATAGAGAGGTGTCCATTATATAGAGGTACCCACTATAGGGAGGTGTCCATTATAGAGAGGTGTCCATTACAGAGGTGTCCATTATAGAGGTGTCCACTGTGGAGATATGCTATGCCCTATATTATTTCACTGACAAGTTGGTCCTCACTTTCCTGTGCTTAAATTCGAGATAATTTCATGAAATGTCATTCTACAATTAATTTAAAAGGAAGCTTAATGACAGTATTTTACCCTGCACTGTACCAGAACCCACTGGGGCAAATCTTAACAAAAACACATTTTTAATATCGGTTGCCATGGTAACTAGACCATACCTTCTTCGTTCCTCCGCCCGCCTTGTGAGTCGCATTATCAAGGGACCCAACCTTTGATTCCACATTCCATTCCAACTTTCGTTGTTCGATCTGTTTATACCGGTCGGGAGTGTGCATGAATGCATACGTGAAAGTATGTGCGCATGCAGCACGCACAAAATGTGCAGAAAGGAAGAAAGAAGCAAAGCGTGTTATTCAAATGGTTGAAAATTTTTCGTGAAGGCGTGACAGCAAGTGTTCATACAGTGTACAAGGACAACAGCCTCACCCGTGTATAAGGATTGGGCTCCTCGTAAATTGGCAAATTTCATTAATTGTCATATCTTAAAAACTACTGCTCCTATCTTGACAAATTTCCAGTGATTTATGTCTACAGGAGAAAGTCACATGTGACTTAATAACCAATTTGCATGATTTAGTAACCAGGTATTCTTTCAAAATGCTAATGTGGGCTGTTTTGTGGAATGTCCCAAGGAAAATATAATTTATATATTTCCTGTTTTTATTCTGACTAATAATACATTAATACATTACGAAATAGTTTTTAACAAATTAATTTTTAGTAACTCACCTTTCTTGTTTACTGACAAGCAAATGTTAACTAATTTACTGGCCAAACTACTTCATTGCAAACTTTTATACATTATTTGTTATAAATAGAAATACAAATTCAATTTTCTGTGGGATATTCCACAAAACCACTGTGTCAACATTTTCCAAGATTAACCATGGTTACTGTCTTGAAATTTGATTATAATGAGATATTGACCTTCTTTACATACATACACATACATAATACACTGGAAATGGTGTCAAGTTGGGATGAGTAGTTTTAAGATAAGTCAGTCAATTAAAATATATTAAAAAATATGTATGACTTAAAACTCACAGACCACTCCAATATGTCCCTTTTTAACTTTGTATGAAACTTCCGAAACATGGCAACGATATGAATAACAAAGCAACTACAAATAAAGAAATACAAGCTCTTTGAAACTTCTGGCATCCCGGTAGCAATAATAAAAATCTGCTAATGAACTAAGCCTTTAAGTTGGCTGCCCTTTCAGCTTGATGATAAACACTAATGACGATAAACATTACTATTTAACCTGACGAAATGCTTGTGATTTTCATCAACATAAAAAACAGAAAAATTAAACAACTTGTCAAGTGAGATATAATTGATGTTGCAGTTTGCTTATGGAACAATCAAAATCATGCAGTGACCTCCATCAAGCCTTGCCTTTGCCAACAATATTATTAACAGCTATATATGTAAATTACATTACTATTGCTGCATGACACCTAAAAAATAAAACATTCCGGCATACGGATGTCACTTTAAACTTTGCCCTATGTTTCTGTCATAAAGAAACACCAGAATTTCAACAAAATATACAACAGAATGCACAAATGCACCACATGTTTGACATCTATTTTTGATGGCTTGACATAGTTTTTGCCAAGCAGCAGGTCAAGCGATGGCTAGGTTAATTATAAGTGACTGTAGGGTCAACAAACATTCACTAGCCCAGTTTTGAACAACACTAATCCTTTCTGACCCAACTGCTATTGGGAAGAGATGGAGGGAAGAGAAATGGCACACACACCTTCTTCTCTCCTCCCCCGGCCTTGTGCCTCGAGTTGTCCATTGAGCCAACCTTTGACGCCGCCTTCCACTCCAGTTTCTGAGTCTCTACCTGAAGAGGAAGTAATAACATCTTAGTAACACTGGCTTAAATCACCATGGAACAAACAAACAGCACCAATTATCACACATTGTTATGGCACCATCTGGAGATCACCACTAAATTCTCTCAGGTAGGAGAAAGACCTTTTAGATAAGCAGAACATACCAAAAACATGCAAGCAAATATTTATAAATAGCTATCATTGTGTCATGTTAAATAAATTGCCAATTAGTAGATGAGAGGCCAATGGTGGAAGGATGCGAAAGAACAGACAGAGGCGAGTGGACCTTGGCACCTTGCATGAGATACTCTTACAATACTTCATGGATCTTGGCACCTTGGAGGTGATACTCTTACAATACTTCATGGACTTTGGCACCTTCTAGGAGATACTCTTACAATACTTTGTGGACCTTGGCACCTTGGAGGAGATACTCTTACAATACTTTGTGGTCCTCGGCACCTTGGAGGAGAGACTTACAATACTTCATGGACCTTGGCACCTTGTAGGAGATACTCTTACAAGACTTCGTGGACCTTGGCACCTTGGAGGAGATACTCTTACAATACTTCATGGACCTTGGCACCTTGGAGGAGATACATTTAAAAGACTTTGTCGACCTCTGCACCTTGGAGGAGATACACTTACAATACTTTGTGGACCTTGGCACCTTGGAGGAGATACACTTACAATACTTTGTGGACCTCGGCACCTTGGAGGAGATACTCTTACAAGACTTTGTGGACCTCGGCACCTTGGAGGAGATACACTTACAAGACTTCATGAACCTCGGCACCTTGGAGGAGATACACTTACAATACTTTGTGGACCTCGGCACCTTGGAGGAGATACTCTTACAAGACTTTGTGGACCTCGGCACCTTGGAGGAAATACACCTACAATACTTCAAGGACCTTAGCACCTTGGATGAGATACACTTACAATACTTCATGGACCTTGGAGGAGATTCTCTTACAATACTTCATGAACATGGCACCTTGGAGGAGATACACTTACAATACTTCATGAACCTTGGCACCTTGGATGAGATACACTTACAATACTTCATGGACCTTACCACTTTGGAAGAGATATTCTTACAAGACTTCATGGACCTTGGCACCTTAGAGGAGATACTCTTATGGACTTCGGCACCTTAGAGGAGATACTATTACAATACTTCATGGACCTTGGAGGAGATGCACTTACAATACTTCTTGGCACCTTGGAGGAGATACTCTTACAACACTTCATGGACCTTGGCACCTTGGATGAGATACACTTACAATACTTCATGGACCTTGCCACTTTAGAAGAGATACTCTTACAAGACTTCATGGACCTTGGCACCGTAGAGGAGATACTCTTACAATACTTCATGGACCTTGGAGGAGATGCACTTACAATACTTCTTGGACCTTGGCACCTTGGAGGAGATACTCTTACAATACTTCATGGACCTTGCCACTTTAGAAGAGATACTCTTACAAGACTTCATGGACCTTGGCACCTTAGAGGAGATACTCTTACAATACTTCATGGACCTTGGAGGAGATACACTTACAATACTTCTTGGACCTTGACACCTTGGAGGAGATACTCTTACAACACTTCATGGACCTTGGCACCTTAGATGAGATACACTTACAATACTTCATGGACCTTGGCACCTTGGAGGAGATACTCTTACAATACTTCATGGACCTTGGCACCTTGGAGGAGATACACTTACAAGACTTCAATGATAGTGTATTAATATATTGATTACAATAAGCTATAACAGCAAATTACATCCTAGGGAAACACAACCGAAAGGCCAAACTCTGGGTCACAGAAGAAATTCTGGAAATGTGTGACACTAGGAGATTTGAAGAAAGAGAAGTACATGGAAGAAGGAGCAGCAAAGTACAGTAAGATCAACAAGATGAGAAAGGAAATGAAAAAATGGGCCAAGTGGCCCTGAAGTCCTTTAGACTAATACGTCTATACGTGACCCCGGCTGACCAAATGAGTGATAAGTCGGAAAAATTGTAACATTGTTTTCTTACATCCTAGTAAAGGTTTGGTAGGGTGCTTTACACGGTTTCAAAAATGATGACTGCTACAAAAATTGGCGAAGTTATGGAGCATTGAACATGGTAGGGATCAAAAAGTTAAAATGAAGAAAACGGGTGTTGAAGTTTTACATTATATATGCAAATGGATTGCATGGAAATATTACATGCACAACATTCAAATGTGGCACACAGTATGTAATATGTATGTTATGTTGCAATGATACACTGGAAGTACAAATGTGCTGCTACAGACTTATTTTTTGCCAGATTATGTCTTTATGTGTAAAACTAAGAGGACAGATTATTTGAGAGCAAAAGGTAGACTCACTGTTTGACACAGTTTAAAACCTACAGGCAACTGTCCAGTTTAACAGGGGTCTAGTGGCTTAATGCTGTCTGTTGACACAAGCTACTGCCAGAGACCAATTACAGATTAGTCAGTTTCCATCAAACAATAGCAGGCAGAGAATCTTAGCTCCACAGCTGGGTGTAATGCACAACCAAAGCCACCACTGATTCATGGTCAAGTAGATTAGCTCAATGCGCCAACTAAGACAATACACAACACTGTGAGTGACAGTGTCCAGAGTGAGGCCTAAGCAGTGTCCTCATTTCTGAGTAGATCAATTAAACCTGCCAAGTGGGTAACATTCTGCACAAGTGCTCATTAATCCTTAGTGATTGTTCAGAACACCAGACTGACCACATACCTAAACAAAGCGAATGTAATAGGTGAAGAACAGGCAGCGTTCAGATAGGGGTATTGGTTGAATTGTATTTGTCTCGACACAAAAGGCTTTATTGTGCCTTCATCGATTATAAGGAAGCATTTGATTTAGTAGACCAGTCCTCACTGTGGTCTTAGATAATTTCATGCGGTATTAATGGTAATGTGTTGAAAGTTGTATACAACATATAAAAAAATGCTAAATCATGTATAAATCAGGGTCAGGCTGTGTCAGCCTTCTTCTCATGTGATGTAGAGGTATGGCAAGGAGAAAACTTGTGTCCTTTGTTATTTGCTATTTACCTGAATCATTTTGAACACTGTTAGTCACAATTATAACGGACTTGACACGGCAGTTGGTTAAATTTACAACAACCTTAGTGATGATGATGTAGAAAATATATGTTCTACTATATGGTGATGACACTAGAATGATTCAATCAAATACAGATTTCTTGCTTGTGTATAGCGGAACTATGTCAACTCTTCTAATGGTTGACATTTGGTTGTTTCAGGTGTCAACTACATTGTGAATCTGTAATTATTAGTCTATATTGATACAATTGATTTACACAGTACCATGTCTACACAAGGCATGGCAAGCGTAAACAGAACAGTAGAATGCATTTGATAAAATAAAGTGTAGGATATTTCACTCTATAGTTGTCCAGAATATTAATTTTCTATGTTTGTCACCTACAAGTGACAGAATATTAATTTTCTATATTTGTCACCTACAGGTTTCTACAGACTATACATCTTTAACCAACAGACACCACAGTCATACCATTTTATAATAATTAAATGAACATCAAAATAAACACAACTTGCAATTACAGAAAATCAATAGTTTTGAAGATACAGTTTAAAAGTATTAGGGAACTGTTCAGTCTAACAGGGGTCAAGTGTGTCTACTCTGCCTGGGCACTGTGACCAATTAAAGATTAGTCAAGGTCTCAATGGAACAGTAGCACTAGGCTGCAGAGTTTAGTCATGCTGCTGACTTTGTGGCACATTAACAAAATCTACTGTTGGGGGTGGTCTTAAGGGCCCTTCTCAAAACCACATCACTAGATAATGTAAAACTTTTGCACTTTGGGGGCCAACTATAGAGAGGTGTCCACTGTGGAGATATGCTATGCCCTATATTATTTCACTGACAAGTTGGTCCTCACTTTCCTGTGCTTAAATTCGAGATAATTTCATGAAATGTCATTCTACAATTAATTTTTAAAGGAAGCTTAATGACAGTATTTTACCCTGCACTGTACCAGAACCCACTGAGGCAAATCTTAACAAAAACACATTTTTAATATCGGTTGCCATGGTAACTAGACCATACCTTCTTCGTTCCTCCGCCCGCCTTGTGAGTCGCATTATCAAGGGACCCAACCTTTGATTCCACATTCCATTCCAACTTTCGTTGTTCGATCTGTTTATACCGGTTGGGAGTGTGCATGAATGCATGCATGAAAGTATGTGCGCATGCCGCATGCACAAAATGTGCAGAAAGGAAGAAAGAAGCAAAGCGTGTTATTCAAATGGTTGACAACTTTTCGTGAAGGCGTGACAGCAAGTGTTCATACAGTGTACAAGGTGCACTTAGAATGATTCAATCAAATACAGATTTCTTGTATATAGTGGCAGCACCCTAAGATATATCTATGCAAAATTAGAAAAAAGTTGCTGAACAGTTTTTGAAAAAATAGGCAAAATGTTACATTTTTAACAGTTTTGGGGTCCTTGGAGGCCCTAGGGAGCCCTTAAAATGATTCAATCAAATACAGATTTCTCGTGCATAGTGGCAGTGCCCTAAGATGTCTATGCAAAATTAGAGAAAAAGTTGCTGAACGGTTTCTGAGATACGCTAGCTAACGACGGATGGCGGAGGGCAGACGGCGGAGGGCGGACGGCGGACGGAGGACGCAGAGTGACGGCAATAGTCCCTTGGACCTTCGGCCAAAGGACAAAAAACCCAAAGAAAAATGGATTGAAGAACAGTACACGGATAATGAAAACTGCCTCACCAACAACAACAGCAAACCAAGTCGTGAGAGAACTGACAAAGCAAAGGCAGGAGAAAGTCGACACAATTCAAGACAAAGAAGGGAAATGCCTCACCGACGAAAAAACATTATCAACAGATGGACAGAATACTGTTTGGAGTTATACAACTTCCAGACCAACGGAGATCCAAGTGTTCTAGTCAGCCAAGAATCGTCAAATGAGGATGACTTTCCAATTTTACGTGAAGAAGTGGAGATCGCTGTAAGACCACTGAAGAAGGGAACAGCTGCTGGATTTGACAACATCCCAACAGAACTGATAATGAACGGAGGAGAAATGGTGATAGACATCCTCACCAACATCTGCAACAAAATCTGGCAGACTGGAGAATGGTCAACATGATGGACTCAATCACTGATAATTACTCTCCCCAAGAAAGGCAACCTACAACAATGTCAAAACTACCGAACCATCAGCCTCAGTAGCCATGCGAGCAAAGTGATGCTGAGCGTCATCATGAACAGATTGAAACCACAAGTAGAAGAGATCATCGCCGAAGAACAGACGGGCTTTCGCAGTGGAAGAAGCACCACGGAACAAATATTAAATCTTCGTATTATGGGTGAGAAATATCTGCAATATCAACAGGAACTATTCCATGTCTTCGTTGATTTCAAGTAGCCATTTGACAGGGTCCAGTGTGGCATGCTGCACTATGGGCAACATTGAAGAACTACAATATTGGACAAAAACTAGTACACACCATCGAGCAATTATATGCTAAAGCTAGCAGCGCAGTACTGGTGCAAGGCGCTGTAGGTGAATGGTCGGAGTCCGTCAAGGATGCCTCTTGTCACCTACATTATTCAACATATTCCTGGAACGAATAATGACAGATGCCCTGGAAGATCACACTGGCACAGTCAACATTGGAGGACGCATCATAACCAACCCACGGTACGCTAATGACATCGACGGGTTGGCTGGAAGTGAAGAGGAACTTGCTAACCTTGAGAACCGACTGGACGAAACATCAGCCAGATATGGAATGGAAATTAACACAAAAAAACCAAGCTAATAACAAACAGGAAAAAGTGCAATGAGGTCCCGAATAACTGCCAATGGACACGAACTGGAAACAGTAAGTCAATTCAAGTACCTCGGAGCTGTCATCAATGACGAGGTTTCCAGGAATGAAATTCTTGCAAGGTCTGCGCAAACATTAGCAGCACTGGCAAAATTGAAACCAGTTTGGAGAGACAAAAACATCGCACTGAAATTAAAACTTAAACTAGTACCTACACTGGTCCATTCCATCTTTCTGTATGCATGCAAATCATGGACCCTCACAGCGGAACTGCAAAGAAGTATTGCTGCAGTGGAAATGAAATGCTACCGAAGAATCTTTGGTATTTCCTACACTGACCACATCACCAACGATGAAATCAGAAAAATTATCACTCAACATGTGGGACATTACAAAGACCTGTTGACCAAAGTAAAAAAGAGGAAATTGAGATGGTTTGGTCATGTAACACGATCAAGCAGGCTCACAAAAACAATACTACAAGGAACAGTGCTGGGGAAAAGAAGACAGGGAAGACAGAGGAAGAGTTGGTCAGGCAATATTGCAGAATGGACTGGGAAGACCTTCGCAGAAACTCAGACATTAGCACACAACCGCGAAGACTGGCGTCGACTGGTGAAACATTCAGCAATGCAGCGCCCCTATGACCCAGGCGGGTTATGGGAGCAGTAAGTAAGTATAGCAGCATGCATGCTACTGCTAAATTAGGACGACCCATCCTAAATATCAATGAGCTGCATCCAGTAACAAAGAATGCTGGGTGACGTTGTGTATTCACAATAGTTTCTGAAAATCTACTGTTAATATCAAATGTATAATTCTTGAATGGGTATATGATCCGATTTCTTGGTAATTATTAATTGACACATTTACCTCTTGTTCTATAAATTTCAGTCACATAGCTCGGCCTTCTTCAGCAGACTAAAGTTATGGTTGTCACATGATCTATGTCATGTGACTTCAGCTAGAGCGGTTCTGGCGGGAGTTCCTGGCCAACATTTCTGTGCATGTGACTCAACGGTAACATGTTTCTTGAGAGGTAAGTATGTCAACAAAATGTATAATTGTTCATCTATGGACTGCTGTTCATTACAATTTCAGAAATCTGTCTGATGTGTCTTACATAAATTGAGTTGTATAAACAATTCAAAGTAACTATGGATGAGTGAGATAGGGGGCAGCACATGGTGACATACCTTGCGTGTTCCGCCACCAGGGCGGTGCCTGGAGTTGTCGAGAGATCCAACCTTCGACTGAACCTTCCAATCCAGTTTCTTGCTCTCAATCTACAACAAGGGAGCAGGGGTCATGAGGCACAATTCTCCCTTGGGCAAGAAGGATCCCTCCCGGGTAGAATCGGGAAATAAAACAGTAGTACAGTGCTCAGAACAAATGTCGGAAATAAAGTCACTAGAAAGTTTCAGAAAATAACATCACATGAAAAAAGTCAACTTTAAATACATATACAGTAGTTTTTTGTATTTTCAATATGCATTGAAATGTTCAGGTAGAATATTCATCTTAATCAAGAAACTTTGATAAAAAAACACTTATAAATCTCACCTACACTCATTTGACAATGATAATTTGTCTTAATTATGCATCAAATTTTGTTGTTCTCAATTGCGCAAGACTGTATCAGAGTTTCTTCAAATTATAAAACAAAGAAAATTGCATAGAATCAAAACTGGCATTACACAAATTTCTTCTGTATTAAAAAAACAATCACTAATCATTAATTTACTGTTCCTAATACTTCAATAAATATGATGATGGTATACTGCCCACCAAATTATGTTTAATAACCCTGGAACAGAGTTCACAATATTAATTTTTCATCAATGAAATGTACACAAAACATTTAGATTATATATAATATATTCTATTCACAATATAACGAACACCGGTTTGTTTAACTGCAAAGCTTTTTGATGTTCAGTCCAGTGGCAGTGACAACCAATTCAGTGAACTTCCTGTTAATAATTGCCCCTGGTGATTCTGGGTAATGGAACAGGTGATCTCCCTTTAATATTGTTAGTAGCTAACTATTGCCAACTCCTCACCTTCTTAACCCCGCCGGCCGCATGATGCTTTATGTTGTCCTTCGAACCACACCGACTCGACACAGTCGAGAAATCTTCCTTCTTGCTGAAGATTTTCACCTTCAAATACAAGTGATAAGGCTACTGGCGATCTGATCGTGTTCGTATATTTCATATAAAGGATTATGACCGCTAGCATGAAATAAACGATCTACAATGATAAAAGACACTTTTAAAGGTGATCAATAAAATGCATGAAGATTTCCAAGAAATGTATAAGTTTGTAACAAACAAAGCATAATTATGTCAACTGAGTTTTACTTACATTGAATGTATTTCATCTTAATGTATCCTATCATTAAAATGAATTGTCATATCAACTTTCATCTCTTATTAAGCAGGGTTTGTATAATGACTGTTACGTCCTGGTTGTATGATGTTATCACACACCGGTGACACCGGTGACACCGGTGACACCTCATACTTTCCCCATCTCGGTTGACTGGTGTTTTTATTTTTTGTATCGTAAAAGAGGCAATATGGATAAAAAACAGAAACATCAGTCAACCAAGATGACACCATCTGACTGAGCGGGCCATTATCTACACGGACGAAGCATGCCTGACAAGATGTGAAAATCTATCCGACAGTAATTCTCTCCTATGGATATGTTAAAGAGAAATACATTAAATATAATGAACAATACTGAAGAACATTTAATTATCAAAGTTCCACTTATAGTAAACAGACACCTTTAGCTAATGCAATTAAGCGCCATTACCATGTGTGAAAATTGGATGCGACGTCAAACTTTAAGTCGAATCTACATCTCGCATTGGCATGTAGAAAACACCATTAGCTAACCACTCAGTAAGTGGGTCTACATTTTACTCCAATAAAAGAATTAATGTAAGTCCCTTATAGTTGTAACTTGACGTGCGTAACCATATGTGATATTTAGAACATTCGCAGCTGACAAAGAAAATATTCAGACCTAAACACAAAGCCAAACGAGTTCATTAAACACATTTTATTTCACTGCGACAGGCTCGGCACAGCGCCTGGCTACATCACTGTTGTCAACAAGCAACTCATACGTCTCTTAAAAACGTGTCAAATGACGACTGGTTTTTTAAACTCAATTTTCTGTACACATGAGTGTCCCTATGGGATCAGGCAGTCACACTGCATAGTTATTTTTCAATTAAGTTAGTTAAGTACAAAATAATGTGGGATTGGCGCAAATGCCAAATTTCCAATTTGTACATATGAACGCTGCATTGAACTGCAAAGCAGCAGTTGACATGTGATTGACATGTGACTGCACTGCAGAAGGTGTGATGTAGCACTGAATAACATGAAGTAACTTTTTGCCATCACGCTCAGAACAGAAGTCATGTGGCGCTTAATTGTGTTAGCTAAAGGTGTCTAGTATTAAAAAACAGCACAATTTCTACATATCATACTGTAGTGTCGAACTTCCCCACTTCAACATTCAGAGAAACACATGGAGTCACTAATTCGGTGTACATACATTACCGCCACCTGGTGTGTGCCGACTGTTTTCGAGGGAACCGATGCGAGACTTTGCTGCTGCCATGTTTGGACTGCGGCCAATAGAGGGAGCTGCAGTGACTCGGGGCGATGTCGGCTTCGTGCTGCTGCCGTTTGCTGGAGACATCACAAACAAAACACAACACTCAAAAGAACAACTGAATCTCAACATTTCACAAATTAAACATCTCATTTTATTTACAAAGATATTATCTTTATCAAACTGCATTAGACCTTGGGTGCTTGGTGGCAAGAGCCCACAGTAGTTTGAGTAGATATGCACTAAGTATACATTATGTTGGCCAACAGATCCTTGCAAAAATTTACTTCAGCCCCCTCCCCACAATATTCAACAACTTCAGACCCGTGCCTATAATATCCAACAAATTCAACAAACCCCCCATAATATTCAACAAAAAGAGTCCTCTTCCCATAATATTAAACAACTACTGACACTAATGTTTAGTCTTGTTGGTATAAATGTTTATGCAATAAACTGGTATTCTAAACACAACAAATTATACAACAGAATTACCAACTCTTTAAAATGATAACACATCAATATAAAATGCAAGGAAACATTGCAAAAACCATGCAACTATCGATACCTCAAAACTCATGATTTCCATGGGACTGCAATATTTCTCTTACTTTTCGCTGATGTCACTGTGGCTCCACCTGGTTTCCTTGCAGAGACGTTGGATTTATGTTTCGGTGTTGACACCGGTGTAGTCTGTGCAGCCGATCCCGCAGTACTCTGTCAAGACGGCACACAACTTCATTAAAACCAAACATGATATAATAAAGGTAAGTTTTTAATCAAACTTCTTATATATAGCTCTGTATGCAATCCTCTGGGCTGCTCAAAGCACTTTACACTTTACTCCCTGGCAGACCTGTTCAATCGAACACCATCTCGACTTCTCTGGGAAGCATTCAGCGACACTGTAATTAATGTACAGACTATTTGTACACAAATATCCACCACTGTCTATAGCCAGGTACTCAGTCATACAGCTGAGTGAACTGGAGCAAAACAGAGTGAATGAACCTGCCCAAGGTTTGACACGGCAGCACATGGTTCGGATCTGGGTTCTCTCGACTGAGAGTCCCATGCTCTGGCCACTGTGCTCCATGATGAATAATGAAAAATAAATAGTCGTCACACCAGCAACACAACCTACGTCACCTTCCAGAGACTCAGGCAGAAACAGCCAAAGACTGCATGACATGTCAAATAATTAAACATGCAGTACGATTTCAGCTAGACTCAGATTTGCAAAGGTCACTTGTCTTGTCTCAGATATAAATTAACGACTTATTTAAATGATGAAACCTAAAATGTATTCAAGTGGATCAATCTAAAATATATTTAAATAAATGCATGTAGTATAATTTATTAAATAAATGTGAAATTATTAATTTAAACTAATAAATCTAAGACAATTCATTAAAAACTGAAACTGCTAACATTTTAAGCTGTGTACAAATAGTTTGTGAAGTTTCACTACTTTACACTCTGCCTAGACTGTTACTGTTACTGTTACTGTTACTGTTACTGTTAGCCCATTGTAAAGAATGGGTCAGTTTATGGACTAAAGTATACAATCAGGCTTTTGTCGACAAATATTTTTTTTAAATTCCACAAAAAATCATAACAATATATTAATATTAATAAAACAACAGTGACTATTATATTGCAGCAACTTCAATTTAATCACACTTAGCCTTCAGAGAAAAGTTTTCCTTCTAAATCAGGTTCACGTTCAGATTGTTGGAGTAAGCCCGGTCTATGGCAGCAGAAACAACATTGTTTTAATGATTAATTGAATATCTCTACTAAAAAAATGTAAAACATATAAAGTTTAATTCATAAGGATGATGGTTATGAAATTAAAATTATAATTTACAGACTGCGGTGTAGTGCCTAACCACTATTGCATTATTTCTGTGGGGTGGTCTAAATTCTATACAGTATGCTCCATATTCTATGAATAGAATATTCTATAGGGGTTTATATTCTAAATGATATTGGCATGACAAGAAAGTGATGGATATGACAATTAACAATTGACAACCAACTCTGTGTTTCTGTACCAGGGTTGTCCGTAGACCTGTGCACCATCTTGGCTACGTGGTAAAACAAACTATATGCTTCATGTTCAGATAATGCTTTTCTTCAGTGGACTTTATCTTTTCGTGTACTACTCTACTCGGTACCCCCCCTATTCCCGGTGTATCCATGTTATGTTCATGCAGCCCTTTCTCTGTTTGTACTGAATTTACGCCAACTATTGGGTAGGTTGGTATTGGGCAATCAAATTTATTAATACAGGGATTGCCACTGTGCACATATAATATATACAATAGTCACATCTTGTGCACAGCCAGGTACATCCAGATTACAGATTGATGGACCACACATGTTATGTACGACACATTTTTGTACATATGTAATAATCATACTAGACATTTACCAAAAAACCCTTGATTGCTGTTATATTAACTTACAGCATACCGACTGCCATATGTTTACAGTAAATAAAACACAAGGGAAAAAAATACCCAGTGTGCAGACTGCACACCTTTCTATAGTACTAGCTACAGTAATTCCAGCTTGATATATACAAAAGTGGGGGGTAAAAACCCCCCATCATACAACATTCATGTAACATCTGCATTTAGTTATCCTGCATTATGTATGCTAATGTGGAAGTAACTAAAACACGGTACATGTACAACAGATACAACAGGTGGGTGGGTGGGATTAAAAATTTTGTAGTAAAATAGAAGTTGTCACGATGGCGAAGCGAATTGAAGCGACAAGAAACACTGCATCGTCTCCTGCCCACAAATTTTTTCCTGCACCCGCTGCTGGCCAATAGGATGCCGCGTAACTGACATGGGCTGAATGGGTGTTTTGGGCCAGCTTATTAAGTGTTGAGGCGATTCAAAGGGGTGTGCAGACTAGGAGGGGGAACAGGTTGTATAACCACCTAGCTTAACCGCTAGGCGCTCGCTCTGTTGTTACACAAAAATTATTTTCATCCTGAAGGCCAAAAATTCATTTCGTGTACTACTCTACTCGGTATCCCCCCCCCCCTATTCCCGGTGTATCTGTGTTATGTTCATGCAGCCCTTTCTCTGTTTGTACTGAATTTACGCCAACTACTGGGTAGGTTGGTAATGGGCTCTTATGTGGTTAATAACTCCAGCATTATATTATTGACTGACAATGGAAGGTGATATCAAATTTGGTCACTGAATGACTTGTTTCTTGTTTCCAAATTGGTTAATCACTGCCATGTGTTGTTAATGCCTTCTTGCTTTGAGCCACTAAATGGTTCAATTTCACCACAATTGAAATTAGGGTGATAGCACATTACCTGCCCTGTTCTGGAAATATATAAATGATGTCTACTAAAATGCACTCAGCCAGAGGTGAAGATATGTTCTTATATAGCACGGTATCCCGTGATTCCAGTCCTGCTAAAACTGCGTTAAATACACTTCACTCCCTGTCAGATATTCATTCAGACACCAGTTTAGCTTATCTAGGAAGTATTCAGCCATGCTGTACTTACTGCAATGACGTCCTACATAAATATCCACCACTGTCTATGGTCAGGTATCCATCTATACCTAGCTGATGAAGTAGGGTGAGGTGAAGGGAATCACCCAAGCTTCTAAAGGCAGCAAGTGGAACCTATATTGTCTTGATTGAGTCTGAACCCTAACTACAATTCTACCCCACTCCTCTCCTGGTCTACTCTTATTCTGTGTAACTTAAATCAAATTGTTGGCCAAACATTTTGGAAGATAACAAAACATGTTACCAGGAACAGCATGGACTAAAAACAGTGAATGAACGAATGAGAAACATTACAAATATACCTGTGACTAATTATGTCAGAACTTCTAAGTGCTGCAGGGAAGGGAAACACAGACATTTGTCTGCACTGGATTCCTTCAGGGAATATCACAGTTTCCTCTCTCGTGTCTACTTAAATGTTGGTTGCCATAGCAACCGTTGTCCATAACAATTCATCCTGGAAGGATAATGTCTACAGGCAGTTTGCCAGACAATGATACAGCAGTCTCGAGTTACAGGAACATGTTGTTAATCCGTTCTGAATGCAGGTTTGACATGATAGACATGCACGCATATGCACGAATGCACATACATGTCTATTGTTAATGTGCTGTGTATACAGGTGTGACATGCCACATGCACACACCTGTCTCTGACTGAATGGAGAATTAACACATCTAATTAGTTCATTTACACCATCAACATTGTTGATAGGAAACTACACCAGAACAGCATCAGGAAAGTCAATCTTCAACACAATGAGTTTACTTTCGTCTTAAAGATCAGTCGCATATTTTGGAATGATGCATAAAAATGCATACGCACTGTACTAACATGCACACATGCACACAGGCACACCCACCCACCTACCCACCCACCCACCCACCCACACACACACACACACACACACACAGATGCATGCATAGACTCACTGACACACACACATATGTGCACATGTATACACACACACAAACACAGACACATACACACACATGCATGCACACACATGCACACACACATACGCACACTCTCCCACCTACCTCCTGCGGTCTACACAGACATGAAATAAACATGCGTCGGACACGGGCGACTCTCGCGGTTGACATAGTGACACACCCCAACGGCGAGCTCTATGTGATGCTGGCCACTGTCACTGACCGACTGATGTCCAGTGACCAGAGCAGATGGACACATAATCTCATGTCATCAGCTAATCAACACCAGGGAATTAAATCACATGGAGTGGACACAACATGGAATCACCTACTGGTGGTCATTTACACCTGGGTCACAGATCTTTGACAAACGTTGTCATGGAAACATGGATACAGCTTGATGAGGGTTGCCATAGTAACATGGATGATACAGCTAAATTAAGATCATCATGGTGAGATGTGTGGAGGCAAGACTTGAGGAATGTTGACGCGGTAGAATTAGAATTGTATAGATGTTGCCATGGTAATACCTTAGAACACTGCCATCTGAAATAAGATCATCCTTCAAGAATAATTTATAATTCAAATATCCCAACATTCCGCAAACTTGGGCCAGTTTCCTGCTGGCGGGCGAGACTGGCACTAAGAATGTTCTACCATACGACTGATATGATGCTATTACAAGTGAATTTTCTCCATGGAATTGACAGGTTCAGCTTGAAGATAGATCTACTGATTTTCAAGTTCAGCTTTGTATTCTGACACTCATTTTGGGACAATTTGAATATGTTGCTTCATCGAACAAAACAGCTGATTGGCAACATGTACGAAGCACTGGATGTTTCAACAGTTCAAGCTACATAAAAAAAATTGACATTTCAATTTTTAAGTCCACCAGATAATGCTGTGGTGAAGATGGTGTGTGTGGCAAAGTTGCCAACCCTCTGTTTATCACAGAAAACATGAGACCTTTGTGAACAATCGTATATATATATATATATATATGTATATGTAGCTTCCTCGTGGAAACATTTGTACATACGAAATGGCCTTTTCGAACTCTGTATACTTCAAAGTCCTTTTGAGCTCAAACAACTGCAGTTATGTAAAAGAAATAATTATGTACATTAATTCCACTATTATATGTGTGAACAGTTGCAAACAAAATACCATTGACCTTACTGTGTCAAACTACAGAAAAACAACATAGGGAGAAATTACACATATATACATGGTGCAAGAGCAGAGCAAAGTAACCTCCAGATGGAATACACAAACAAGTATCAGGTAAATCAGTTTACTGGAATGACTCCAGGACAGGATGAGGGGCACAGATGTTACTGACACCACTGGCATTAGCTTCATTCAACTGATGCAGCAATTAACAATTAGCTGTTGCATCCTGTGCTGACACAGAGGCTGTGGAGGTCTCCTCCAGAGTTAAGGGTAGATGGATAATGAAGGACTGAGGAAGCCACAGGAGATACAAGCCAATGAAGCAGACATACAGAGAGACAAGACAGGCAGGCAGGCAGAGAGGCAGACAGAGAGGCAGACAGAGAGACAAGACAGGCAGACAGAGAGGCAGACAGAGAGACAAGACAGGCAGACAGAGAGACAAGACAGGCAGGCAGAGAGGCAGGCAGAGAGGCAGGCAGAGAGGCAGAGAGGCAGGCAGGCAGGCAGGCAGGCAGGCAGGCAGGCAGGCAGGCAGGCAGGCAGGCAGGCAGGCAGGCAGGCAGGCAGGCAGGCAGGCAGGCAGGCAGGCAGGCGGGGAGGCAGGCAGGCAGGCAGGCAGGCAGGCAGGCAGGCAGGCAGGCAGGCAGGCAGGCAGGCAGGCAGGCAGGCAGGCGGCAGGCAGGCAGGAGGCAGGCAGGCAGACGGCAGGCAGGCAGGCAGGCAGGAAGGAAGGCTGGCATAATGACCTGAATAGCGAGGTAGGCAGGCAGGCAGGCAGGCAGGCAGGCAGGCAGGCAGGCAGGCAGGCAGGCAGGCAGGCGGGCAGGCAGGCAGGCAGGCAGGCAGGGAGGCAGGCAGGCAGGCAGGCAGGCAGGCAGGCAGGCAGGCAGGCAGGCAGGCAGGCAGGCAGGCAGGCAGGCAGGCAGGCAGGCAGGCAGGCAGGCAGGCAGGCAGGCAGGCAGGCAGGCAGGCAGGCAGGCAGGCAGGCAGGCAGGCAGGCAGGCAGGCAGGCAGGCAGGCAGGCAGGCAGGCAGGCAGGCAGGCAGGCAGGCAGGCAGGCAGGCAGGCAGGCAGGCAGACAGGCAGGCAGGCAGGCAGCAAGACAACCAGGCAACCAAACAACCAGACAGACAGCCAGACAGCCAACTAGCCTGACAACTATGCAGAGAGATAGACAACGAAACAGCCAGACAACCAAATAGCCTGACAACCAGACAGGTAACTGGACAACCAGGTAACCGTTACCCAAACTACCAGACAGACACCGAGACAGTGAGACAGAGACTTGGGAACTGCGAAGAGGTGATGAGAGAAAGCGCCAGAGAAGACAGGGCAAGGAAGACAGGGTGAGGAAGACAGGGCGGGAGATGGAGGCAATCAAGACAATATGTTTCTAAAGACACAGAGATCATGTAGAATGTACAGGAGATTACTCGACATGTGTCATTGTATGAAGTTCATTCTCTTCCTGATTTGATTATTATGCTATAAGCCTCTCACTGACAAAAAAGCTGAGGTTTATGAACAGGTCAGACATATTTTTAGTATGCAGCATTCAGCCAAACAAAATAAGAGAACAAGGAATATGCAGTGCCAGATATAAATGTATCATCTTACTAAGGACTCAATGATTGATCTGGCAAAAGGCCAAAACATTCAATGACCACAACTCAAGCCATTCCTTTGGAGTGCTGGGGGACAGTGTACATATATCACATCATACAGAGTAGGGTACATTAATAAGTATGGTACATTTCATAAGTTAATCTGGTTTTAGTATCATCAATAGTAATAATTAATAATGTCTACTTAATTAGAGACAGTTCAATTTAAATTATCGTTTTTAGGGCAGACATTGAGAAATTATTATTTTCTAGGAATAAGCATGTTACACATTTTTACAAATCTATTTATGTAAACATAATAATTATTAGCACATATATATATTTTATTTCATAAAGCCTACCAGAATAACATTTGTTTCTTGCTGTACCTGCTTTCAAATGCCAAGGTTTATAGAATACATTTTCTTTTTTATGATTTTCTGGGGGGAAATGTCCAGGGTTGGTAAGCAGTTGAGTATTTTATTATCAATTATTGTTGCAAACAAATCACACGACTTCTTCAAACCAATATGAGAAACATATATTTTTCTATCTGGACAGCTGGAGAATGGGTAGAGAATTATATATTTCATGTGTTTGGATGTGTACACAGTCACAATTAAGTGATGTATTTATCTTGTCATGTTGTCATTGGCTACATTTAAAAGGGTTGATGAGGTAACCAGAAACAGAATCATTATCCTGGTTAGGCTATCGAGAATGCAATGCAAACCACAAGAACGGTCACGTATTAGTCACTCAGCAGGTTTGGAATCCAGAGCAAACACCCCAGACGGCAACTGGACAAGGGAACCTTTGGTTAATCGAGACACCAACTTTGTTGTGTCTATGTGTAACTTACCCTATGGAGATATTTGACAATTGTTTTTAATATGTTCACACTGTTAGCATTTACACAGTCAGCAAATAATATCTTCCATTCATTTTTAGTCATCTGTGAGAATACTTTCTGATATTTCAATAAAAATTTCCTTCAATAGAGTTACCTCTAGTCCTTCTATTTTTCTGAATTTAGAAAAACATGCTTAAATCAATATTTTCATAACTATTCAATATCGTAAAAACTTCTATGTGATCTCTCCTTAATCTCTGTCTACATTCTGGTGAACATCTTTCAATGTTAAGGTTTCTCAGTTCGGGAATCATCTTAGATGCCTCCTCCTTCCATCTTATAACAAGGTGACATAATCAACACACGACACAAACAACTCCACTCATAAATCTCAGCTCAGAAGTCAAAAGACTGTCAGCCACACGAACACAATATCTAAAAAAGCAAAGCCTTAATTGCAGTGTTTCCTGTCAAGATGCATGATACTTTTGAGTATTCAACTCAGTTCGGTCCTTATGGGCCACTTGCATCATGATTAATGTCTTACTGCCATAGAAACTGCCTATTAGTTCATCTATAAATCTAAGAATAGTGATTTTCTGTGCCACTTAACCTGCCTGGCATTATGCATGAGCTCAATACATGGAAAAACGCACTATTCCGCTTGAAGGTATGAGAACTATGTACACAATATCAGAGCTGATTAGATTTGAATATTTACGCTTTGAGAGTCTGTGTTTTCATTATTCTATACACAAATGCTATTTCACTTTCACATTGATCCAGATGCAAACATTTGTAGAGTTCCAAATCTATCATTATGTTTGTATTGATTACATTAAAGGTCTCTCTCTGCAATTCAATATTTTTCTCATCTTGTTCCTGACACACTTTGTGGAAGATTGAACCTATCTAGTATATATTATGACATGATGGCTCATTTTCATATCTTTATTTAGTTTTGGTGAAATCAACAGGCAAACTATTATATTATTTTTACCAGATCCAGTCAAAATTTTGCAAAGAAAATGAAAAAAAATTGGCCTACCTCTCTACCTTCTAGCATATGATTATTCACACCTTGGCAAGGTAATGCCCAAAGGAAAATTGGGCAAAATTAATTCAGCAGAGTTTCAATTAAAACTGAACAATTGAGAATTAATAAACAAAGGCATAAAACCAAGTAAAACACCTGTCCGATGGTCACATAGCCGAATGATTGATGACAGCTTTTCAAACGCATACTGCTCATACATGTATAATTCAGCACAAAATCAACGTACGTGTTTAATTCAGCACAAAATCAATACACTGATCCAGTTCCTGTTCCACAGAATATGCATAAGTTGTATCTCCAGCTGCCTGGAAGTTGACCAACAAATGCACCATATACACTGCAGGCCCTTAGCCAGATATAATTTTCCAGTCTTGACATTTTTCGCTAAACTGAAAATACGAAAGTTTAGAAATCCAGCATCAACAAATAAAATATGTAACCAGAAGTCACTTTCAAAATCAAACAAAGTTCACAAATTAATTAACCCCTGCCAACAGCTTACCTACACAAATGAAGCAAAACAAATTTGATGGGGGTAAACAGTCAATTTCTACCCGCTATGTGCATCTTCCTGGTATTCACCCTTTTACGTACAAATTTCTGGTATCAAACTTGCAATCTCCCAGTATTAATGGCTCAAATACCCCATTTCACGTACCTACAAGTACAACTCCTTGCCTTGCCCACAAGGAGAGATTCCTGACTTATCCACAGTATCCCACTATTCCGAACTCCAAGACTTGAATGAGTATCACCGATCAGGTCACCCGCTTATGCTCACTTATTAATAAATCCACCGGGCGGCCATGTTTGTTATGGTTGGTCACCATGACAATGACTATTTTCCACTCAAGACCACATTCCCACATGCTAGGACCACATTGAGCTGGGACGGCCAACAATGTGATCTTTTGTTAGGAAACGCAAACACTCTCCATCGTGCGCATTGTAAGGACAGGGAAATCTGCAGTAGTCGTGCAAACATTGACTTTACCGGTCTCTCTTATGATTTCTCACACATGCGAGGTGTTTGCTACATGTGGCAGTGTATTTGTTCGCTGGACATTAGCTCATCAAAAGATTGATAAATGTATCGGTGGACTCGGGAAGTGATTGATAAGTCTGTGGAGACCGAAATGATTTAGAAATGTTTGCTGCCACACTTGCGTGATTCACGCTCTCTGAGATGAGGAGTATAACTGAAGAATCAGGATCGGACATGTTTATTTGACCAAAACGAAGACTGATGTGACACTGACAGATAAACAACTTCTCCATAAATTGTCATACAAATACAAACGAAAAAGTAGAATAGCAGTAAAGTGTTTATATTTAACATATGAACATCTTCGGCTTATTTGGCACTTTGTGTTTATTTGGCACTTTGTGTTTATTCGTTGGATGTATATAAACGTTGGCAAATATTTAACTGGAAATAAGCCCCCAATCAAAGAATGACAGTGATTAGAAATAAATGCAGAATAGACTACCGTATATTGACATCATCAGTGTTATACCTGATCACATGACCAACTGTTATAGACGTGTGATACAGACACATGGTTAGGCAGTATATATTTAGAACTTATTTCACCGTTTCATGATTATTATGCAATTTATTACAGGATATACTAAACAACTTTAAAACCATAGGGCATGGCACATATTGATCTGCAACAGGTTCTTGACATTTTGTGATAATCTTAGCAAGATTCACTGATAGTGATATATCACATGACAAAAGGCCAACTGATTAGAGAGTCAATCCATATATATTACTCACGAATATCCAAATCTCATAACCATTGTCAGGACTCTACTTAAGGTGTCTTAAATGAAAGGCTTAAACCTCATGTGAGCCTCTCAAGGAGAGTACTCTGTGCACTCAGCTAAGTCGGATCACATTTCCATTTCAATAGAGAAGCTAAGTAAACTAAGCTTATAGCAGAATGTTGATGCTACTAAAAATAGGCTAACACTTTAGCTGTGTGTCAATGCTATGTCTATAGACACTATCAGACCTCCGTTCAGATGTAAGCAGTCTTTAGTAAGCAGATAAATATTGCTACAAAATAGAAAATCTAAATCGAGGTGAGAGATGCCGGTTAGTCTTTTTAATCAAAATACAGAAAAAGGTCGTTTTGAAAATATGCATTAGAGATACCCTTTCTTAACTGCTAGATGGTGACTGCATAAATACATACAGTATGACCAATTTCTGTGGCACGAAAATTCTTGAAAGCCTGAGCTAAGTGGCACATCAGAACCAAAGGGTTAAGTAATCTCAAAATCGGTGAACAATACAAATGTCATCACCTGATGGGAGGTTGTACTAAGGAGCAAAAGAAAAGATTCTATATTTCCTGCTGAGTCATGCTGACAGGGAGCACTGATGGGGTGTTTATCAAATGCATGTTTTGTGTTTTCTTTCACGTTTTTTGAAACTGCGGCAATAAGAATGTCGGTAACTATCAACATTTCATTTCACAGCATATTTTGCTGAACCAAATAATATGTTAAATATTAGAGGTTTGTCATTGTCATGGTAATATAATTCTTCTGACTCTTGTTAGAAAGTCAGAACAATAACAAAATTAAAGCACAAAATTATGTGTCATGTTTCCATTAAATGTTGCACGAGATGGGAACCACAGGTTATTTTTGATAATCTCCGTCACACGCAATGCATGTTTTAAGTTATGCTGCCATCATATATACTAGCCATTTATTTCAAGAAGCCAGTAATATTATTATAATATATTTACCTGTTTAATGAAAGATTGTGTAATTAATGTAGACCTTGTTGCACAGTCAAATATTACTCAAAGAGGATTGTCTACTCAATGTGTATTCTGACTGTTATAGTCGTACATTTCCTGAGCTAAATATAGGATGTAGCTTTAATGGATACTCTTCGACTGAATACTGCATGCATGTCAAGAGCACCGGTGCTGAAGATTTATAACAGGCTTGTATCAAGATCATTTTGGCAGACGGTGTTGTGATTAGTCACTTGTATCAATAATATTTGCCATAACATAGTCCAATCTGCTTTATAATGACACTTCTGATAGGTGTTAGAAATTAGAATACATTACTTTTATGATTATAACAACTTTTTTATAATTTCTATGTTATAAATAGTGTTAATCTAGATATGTAAAAGTCATACTGTGGTGACTGGTGCAAAATTGATGACAAGGTCATTAATAAATGTGACACAACAATAATTGAGAAAAATCACAAACATAAGTTTTTTACAGCTACTACTATGAAATATAAATGGAAGCAGGTTTTTCTAATCTCATTTCTCTTGGCCGAGGTTTTTAGAATCGACTATACTTTTATTATGTACACATTTTATCTGGTCTACTGAACACTAATACAACATTAAATAATACACAACACTGTGATTTGAATGTCATGGCCTGTGTTCTCAAAAGATCCATAAATTTATAATTGAAGTTTTTTGTAAGTAAGTACGGCGACAGAACTGCCTCTATGTAAGTACAGCGACAGAGCTGCCTCTATGTAAGTACAGCAACAGAGCTGCCTCTATGTAAGTACAGCGACATAGCTGCCTCTATGTAAGTACAGCGACAGAGCTGCCTCTATGTAACTACAGCGACAGAGCTGCCTCTATGTAAGTACAGCGACAGAGCTGCCTCTATGTAAGTACAGCGACAGAGCTGCCTCTATGTAACTACAGCGACAGAGCTGCCTCTATGTAAGTACAGCGACAGAGCTGCCTCTATGTAACTACAGCGACAGAGCTGCCTCTATGTAACTACAGCGACAGAGCTGCCTCTATGTAAGTACAGCGACAGAGCTGCCTCTGATGGGGTCACTCATGGAATGTCTAGTAACAAAAAACTTGGCAAATTTAAGATTATACCACAAGCCTTCTGGACGACTTCAGTACATGCCTAGTCAGTATTTACGCCAATATTCATGGGAGTTTTACCAACACCTTTAAACAAAAATCAAGTTACAAAGTTGTATTTTGACAATACAAACCTGAGATGTGGACCTGGTGTCAGAAGAAAGATGGAGGGAATATGTGGCTAGTTGTTGCATCTATTCTCTCAAAGGATCACTCATGACACTTATGTTGATGATGTCGATGACAACAATGATTTCGATGTCAAAGATGAGTGACATTTATAGCATTGATATTGATAATGACACTGCATGATGATGACAATTTTGTTGTAGATGATGATGTTGATGACACTGATGATGAGGGTGATGTTGATGATGCTGATGTTGATGATGCTGTTGATTATAATGAAGACAACGATGAAATATTGACTTCACATGCTCACACTGTTTATATTTGTAAATAATGACAAATCGTCCATGTCGGAAATGTATACTTTTAATCTGCATCTGTATTAAGTTTGGTGCAATGCAATCTGACATGCGCAGTCTTCATTAACTGAAGAAAATATGCATGTACGACTATGTGGAGACATGTTGTTATAGCAGTCGATGTTCCTGATACACGAATGAAGTGACCCACTTTTGTGATTGCCTGAAAGAAGACAATATTGTGAAGAGGGAGGTGAGCACACCTGAGTACCCAGGAGTACTGTGAAGAGGGAGGTGAGCACACCTGAGTACCCATGAGTAATGTGAAGAGGGAGGTGAGCACACCTGAGTACCCAGGAGTACTGTGAAGAGGGAGGTGAGCACACCTGAGTACCCATGAAGAGGGAGGTGAGCACACCTGAGTACCCAGAGTAATGTGAAGAGGGAGGTGAGCACACCTGAGTACCCAGGAGTACTGTGAAGAGGGAGGTGAGCACACCTGAGTACCCATGAGTAATGTGAAGAGGGAGGTGAGCACACCTGAGTACCCAGGAGTACTGTGAAGAGGGAGGTGAGCACACCTGAGTACCCAGGAGTACTGTGAAGAGGGAGGTGAGCACACCTGAGTACGCAGAAGTAATGTGAAGAGGGAGGTGAGCACACCTGAGTACCCAGAAGTAATGTGAAGAGGGAGGTGAGCACACCTGAGTACCCATGAGTAATGTGAAGAGGGAGGTGAGCACACCTGAGTACCCATGAGTAATGTGAAGAGGGAAAGAGCACACCTGAGTACCCAGGAGTACTGTGAAAAGGGAGGTGAGCACACATGAGTACCCAGGAGTAATGTGAAGAGGGAGGTGAGCACACATGAGTACCCATGAGTAATGTGAAGAGGGAGGTGAGCACACCTGAGTACCCAGGAGTACTGTGAAGAGGGAGGTGAGCACACATGAGTACCCAGGAGTAATGTGAAGAGGAAGGTGAGCACACATGAGTACCCAGGAGTACTGTGAAGAGGGAGGTGAGCACACGTGAGTACCCAGGAGTAATGTGAAGAGGGAGGTGAGCACACGTGAGTACCCAGGAGTAATGTGAAGAGGGAGGTGAGCACACATGGGTACCGAGGAGTACTGTGAAGAGGGAGGTGAGCACACGTGAGTACCCATGAGTAATGTGAAGAGGGAGGTGAGCACACCTGAGTACCCAGGAGTAATGTGAAGAGGGAGGTGAGCACACGTGAGTACCCAGGAGTACTCTGAAGAGGGAGGTGAGCACACGTGAGTACCCATGAGTAATGTGAAGAGGGAGGTGATCACACGTGAGTACCCATGAGTAATATGAAGAGGGGGATGAGCACACATGAGTACCCAGGAGTACTGTGAAGAGGGAAGTGAGCACACCTGAGTAATGTGAAGAGGGATGTGAGCACGCCTGAGTAATGTGAAGAGGGAGGTGAGCACACCTGAGTACCCATGAGTAATGTGAAGAGGGAGATGAGCACACCTGAGTACCCAGGAGTACTGTGAAGAGGGAGGTGAGCACACATGAGTACCCAGGAGTAATGTGAAGAGGGAGGTGAGCACATGTGAGTACCCAGGAGTAATGTGAAGAGGGATGTGAGCACACCCGAGTACCCATGAGTAATATGAAGAGGAAGGTGAGCACACCTGAGTACCCAGGAGTAATGTGAAGAGGGAGGTGAGCACACATGAGTACCCAGGAGTACTGTGAAGAGGGAGGTGAGCACACATGAGTACCCAGGAGTACTGTGAAGAGGGAGGTGAGCACACGTGAGTACCCAGGAGTAATGTGAAGAGGGAGGTGAGCACACCTGAGTACCCATGAGTAATGTGAAGAGGGAGGTGAGCACACCTGAGTACCCAGGAGTACTGTGAAGAGGGAGGTGAGCACACCTGAGTACCCAGGAGTACTGTGAAGAGGGAGGTGAGCACACCTAAGTACCCAGGAGTAATGTGAAGAGGGAGGTGAGCACACCTGGGTACGAGTAATGTGAAGAGGGATGTGAGCACACCTGTGTACCCAGGAGTAATGTGAAGAGGGATGTGAGCACACGTGAGTACCCATGAGTAATGTGAAGAGGAAGGTGAGCACACCTGAGTACCCAGGAGTAATGTGAAGAGGGAGGTGAGCACACATGAGTACCCAGGAGTGCTGTGAAGAGGGAGGTGAGCACACATGAGTACCCAGGAGTACTGTGAAGAGGGAGGTGAGCACACCTGAGTACCCAGGAGTAATGTGAAGAGGGAGGTGAGCACACCTGAGTACCCATGAGTAATGTGAAGAGGGAGGTGAGCACACCTGAGTACCCAGGAGTACTGTGAAGAGGGAGGTGAGCACACCTGAGTACCCAGGAGTAATGTGAAGAGGGAGGTGAGCACACCTGAGTACCCAGGAGTAATGTGAAGAGGGAGGTGAGCACACCTGAGTACCCAGGAGTAATGTGAAGAGGGAGGTGAGCACACCTGAGTACCCAGGAGTAATGTGAAGAGGGAGGTGAGCACACCTGAGTACCCAGGAGTAATGTGAAGAGGGAGATGAGCACACCTGAGTACCCAGGAGTAATGTGAAGAGGGAGGTGAGCACACATACCCACATGTGCTCACCTCCCTCTTCCAGGAGTAATGCTGGTTGGAGGGTTAACATTCTGGCTATGGGCGCATGAGTAATGGAACCCTCCCCTGTGTATGTAGACAAAATCCTCCTGTTTTTTGGCAAAATGTGACAGAGTGCATCTCAACATCGATTTTCTTGAGAAAAACTAACGGAAACTCAGTAATAGGTCTGCAACATGCCAAGCAACAACTTGGGCCATTGTGACGAAATTTGATTCATTACTTTGCATACTGCACTAGAAAACATTAATGTGGTCGCATACAGAAAATAAATACTCATCTGTCCCCATTTGTATGCACACAAACCGCCTCTCTGGGGTTAATGATTTCAGAATATGGCAATGAAATCTATACAGTGACTTATGATGCTCTGGACAGTTAGAGACGGGAATTACATTTATTGTAAAGAAAACTAACAGGTTTTCTGATCGAAATGCCTTAGACTTTAGAAAAACAATAACATAGACCTCATTGCATCACTGATATACAGCTGTACATTCATCGAGTGTTGAGAGTGTCATGAAATATCTTAAAGTATTATCTCTGTCCAAGAATTACCAGTAATTAAAGGAGAGGGTGGAAGACTGCATACAACTTTCAGTAGAGTACAGGGAAAATGTGGTTATCTCTCTGGGGAGTATAATAATGTATCCCTTATGAAACAAATGTAAATTGTGCACCAAACACACACCACCAGAACAGTCACGTGTTGATATTTGAAAAATGCAGAAATTAGATGCATGAAACTTGGTTTTCATCTCAGAATATTTCAGTGAGTTGGCTTCATTATGGGTGCATCACATGACCAGTGTGATATGACACAAGCTGCACACGGACTAATGGCATAAACTGGTCAACATCATCACTGCAAATATTTATAGCAACTTACATGCTGAAACATATTTACAGTTTGTGTAAATGTGGAACACAGGATGGTAGTGGAATGTGTTTTAAGATAAAAACATGTCCAACTTCCGAGCTCAGGCACTAACCATCAGTGTACTCAACCAAGTCAATGGATTTGCCCTCCTTACCGATTCATGATATAACCTAGTCATGGACAACGCTTTTAGGAACCTTCCAATAATAATTATGTTATACTTAATCTGATTATGCTCAGAATATCTGCAACCATTGAGGTGTAGTGGTTTGATTATTGCCAGTCACACAGATGATACTAATACTTTAATGAACCAAATACTTAACTCATCAAAGTATGTATCTAAATACTCAATAGTATGTCTGTTACTAAGCCTTCTTTAAATGCTGGTATAAAACTGTTTCATTAATATCACCATGACTATAATGACAATAACAAAGCCACTAATAATTAATTAACACAGATCGACACCAAAATATTGTGTTTGCTTACCTACTGGAAATAGGTTTCTAGGAACACTGCCATGCCATATGGTGCATAATGAATAAAGACTATCATATCGAACTGATTTTGAACTCATGATGAATAATTAATATACTATCCCAAACACTAATTAATGTCACCTTCTAAATTTATAGTACCGACATAGGCCATTAGCTTCACTGTATAATGGTTTATTATACTGACCCATCCTCAATTTCTCTTTGTATTCGGTGAATACATTATTAAATTCAGTATTTTTCGAACACGTTAAAGATACAACTTTAATTCCTTATTTATTCTTATACTGTTCTTCGTACCAGAATAAATAAGCTGAAGGTATACAGCCCACAAAATTGCATTTAGTAAACACAAAAAAGTTAACAACTTGAAAATGTTCCCAAAAAATGTTCAAATTGTAAACAAACCATTCAATCTGTAAATTGCTGCTGCTGACTCGATCAATAATTATTATTATTTATTGGCAATTATTGCTTTGAAGTTGGCCCATTCCCACGTTCCTAACAAAATTAGGACTAAATATTCAGTGAACTTCTTAATAATACCGGTAATTACCTGGCCGAACTTACAAATTCCCTTTAATCCATTCACTTCAACATGACAATACCAGCGGCGCTCTCTGGAGGAAAACAGCTTACCTTCCTGTTGTGGTTCCCCTTGTCTTCTTCAATGCCACTGTCAGAGGCGCCATCTGGTGAATGAAAGGGAAGTCATGTTAATCTTTTCATTGAATGGGAATAATACTTACATGAACTGTTGCTCATTTGTGGCACTACGGATACAAATGCATGCAGTTACTTAAAACTATCCAGCACATCTATTGTAAAAAATAGATTCACTTATGTCATCAATGAAAATGCTAATATTTGTATAACCACACAGATGCAAGGACATTAAAGAGGCCCTGTATAGATTGCGCTATTCCACGGCAGAAGTATTTTGTCGGCCGACGCTTGGCAAGCGTGCACCGAATCTAGGAATTGTGTTGTTGATAAGGACTTATTTATGACACATACTGTTGCAAACTAACATCACAAAATAAATAAATCCTTATCAACAACACAATCACTAGATGCAGCGCATGCTTGTCTTGTGTTCCCGAGAACTAACGCTGGCAAACATATCGCCTGCAACACTGTTCTATAAATAGCCGCAGACGACAAGCGTTGGCCGACAAAATACTTCTGCTGTGGAATAATCTATACAGGGCCCCTTTAAGTGCTTCATGTAAATTAGCATAATAATTATAACTCATTATAATCTGAAACATCCGTGTGATCTGCCACTAGGTGTCACTGCTTGTGCCTGAGTGCCAACAACCAATCATCAGCAATCAGTTTCACATGTCCAGTTGGAGAAGCCAATAAAATTCCCACTTTGCTAAGGCATTTATCAAAAGACAACGTCAATAGTGAAAATGCAAGTAACTTCTTGTATAGAGCGGCATCCATTCAAACAATTTCCAAAAGACAACATCTGCAACAACAAATATCACATTCAAACGCAGGCAGCATGTTTATGCACAAGCATTACTACAAAGCTAATACAACTCTAGCCTTGTAGCTGCATGATAGATACATGATAGATACATGATAGATACATGATAGTGATTCAATGTGGTAAATCATTGTAAGGTTCTCTACTTACCTGGTAATCCAATTTTACCACATCAATTTAGCCACACATGCACAACCTCCATGTTAGCTAGACTAGACTGATAGAAACAAAATAGAGGTTAAGAAAATTAGACAAACATGATTCAAGGGCGTGCACTTGTGATTACCCTGTGGTGACCTAAGTTACTAACAAGTTTAAACAGTAATGTCATATAGGTTCATTTAAAATGCAAGACAACAGAAAAAGAAAACAATACTAATCACAAGAACGAGACATGTGCAAGCAGAATTCAATTTGATCAAAGATACTAACACCCAAAGCACACATGTGACAACAAACACAGTAGTAATCATATCAATAACGACTACTACATGACATGAGTTGAAAGAGAAATAGTGCCATACACAAATGTAATACTCACAAAAACCAACAGTGTTCAAATGAATGAATGAACATGACAAAACCTGAACATACACATAGTAATCATGCTGGCATTTCTACTGAGATGTCATGCAGCGTTGCCATGCCAACACACAAAAAACGGGCACCTTTTTTTGTCGAGCGACTCCTTGTACTTGACGCTGATGACACGGCCTGTTTTTTTGCTGCAGTTTTCTTTGTGGCAGACATCGGTGGAACCAGTTGGGACTTCTTGGCACCAGGCATCAACCTAATCCTCGGTGATTTCACCAACCCCGAAGACGTCTTCTTCGTCTCAGTCACAGGGGAGTCATTTTTAGTGGATTTCTCTTTTACGATGTCAGCGCTTGTTTCTTCTTTAACGATCGGTTCAGCTTTCTCCGCCATTGTTGCAGTCTTGTTCTCTAACACAGCCTCATTATCAGCCACCGCTGGGGTTTCCATGGCAACCGGTGACTTGTCATCACTCCCTACAGGTTCAACCACTTGTTCCACCTGCTTCCCTGCCGATTCCTTAGGGATGGGAGGGGAGTCGGGTTTCACAGCAGCTCCTTCCAACGTCTCAAGGGATGCGAAGGCGTTCTCCTGTACTTCGGATACAATGTGTCGCGATACTGCCATCAAATGAAGCGGCATCTCGGGTGTGTCGGAAATAGTCTCCACTGTCTCTTCTGCTGGCTTGCTCAGTTCTTCCTTGACCTCCGACCTCTCCTCCCCTCCCGTTATCACAGATCCCGTCTCCATCAGCTGCATTTCTGCAGGAGTCTCGTTCAGTGGCAAAACACTGCTGGCGTTGTTGTTTTCCTTGGAATCGTCTGCGACACCTCTTTGGGTTTCTGTCCCATCATGCAACTGTTCATGGTCATCTTGACCTTCAAGTCTTGTGACATCAGCGGGGGGCAAATGGTCAGTAGGTTCCTCAGAGATGTTGGACATCAATGACACCTCCACATCCTTTTCCGCGTCTCCAGGTTCGCTGATAATCAAGCTGATATTTTGTTCCTCCATTGATGGCTGCGCTTCTTCCTCAGCAGTTCCTGCAGGGGGCAGCACTGAATTTGGGTCATTACTTTCATAAGGCAAGTTTACATCCATATTATCGTCACCATGATTATCAACCTGATTCACCGAATCGAAATTCTCGTTATTAGCAACACCATTCAAATCGCTCTGTGCGTCTGGAACTATCGGCTGCACCAGTCCCGCAGTCGCAGGATCTGCCGACATTTCATTGGCCAGATCAACACCGCTGCAGTAACTTTTCTCGGCTGACAGCTGCAACGGGTCAAAGGGGTCACACTCATTGGCCGGTGACTGTGAGGTCAAGGACGCGGTCGAGGCATCGTGAAGGTCACTGTCCGTGTTGAGGTCAACCAGTAGCGATGAGCTCGACTCGTCCGGTATTGCTGACGAGTACAACATCGAATCAGCCTGTTGACTCACCAGTGATTTAACACCAGTATCTACTGATCCAAGCATGTCAAAATCACTCCTTTGGTCTGTCATTTCAACTGGTAAACCTGCATCCACTGTTGACCCCGTGTCGAAGTTCACAAGGTCATTTGTGACCATATCATTGGTGGCAGCACCATCTGTGAACACATTGGCTGATGTTGGGACGTGGCCATCTTTGTTCTTCTCTAACGCTGTGTCGTCCATTGTCGGTTCAATGGCAATGGAATTTTGTTCTGGAATAACACTCAACAGCTGAACCAAGAAATAAATTCAGTACAAATTAGCATGTTTTCTAACAAACATAAAAACTGCTCTGCAGAGAAATTCGTTTTTTAATACTAAAAACATGCAATCACATCTCATCTCATGTATCTGACATTTAAGATTTGTCCTGCATGTTTTCCTATCGATACATGGATCTGAACAAGAAACAGGAAAAGAAAAAAGATAGCAAATGAGGTACTATAGATTTATCAGCACATCTCAGAGATAAGTAAGGACGACTGCAGAAAATCTATGACAACCACAGCAGATCAATTCCAAGCTAATTCACTTGAGTCAAGTTATCAGAAAAGGATGTACACAGTTGACAGAAAAGCTGAAAACACAGAAAGGGAGTACATGAAGATATCATCACACTGTGCATTTATGCCTCTCCCAACCCTGCCACATTTTATGGGTTGAAATCTAAATTTCACTCGAATTCTATTTTCGTTGGTTTATTATATACATAGCCTTCCTATTTTAATTGTGTCACAAATCATGAGGGTATTAAATGTACGTAAATCAAATAAACTCGACCAGGTTTTGTCAGAAATCTGCCATTAGCATTTTACAGGTGTTTGTGTTTTGACCGATATAATCTGTCACTTGATTTTATACTTTTTTGATCAAACTTATGTCACACTTATTTTATTTTATACTTATTTGATCAATACAAGAAAATGTGTACTTTGGTATGATTTGAAACAAATCTGCACAAACAGGATACGGCCGCATATGTCCCAAAACCACAAGAATCCATACATGCAGCAAAATGACACAATTGGAAGGTCTGCACTCTGCCCTTGTAGTCTTACGTCATTGTGATAGGATATTAAACGTTACTACGTTAGCAAAACCCACATATTAATATCCGACAGTCAAAATTTATTTAAATGTCTCGCGAACACAAATCGTACCATTTCTTTTGACAACAGCCAGCGGAATCTGGCGATGTTTGCGCTGTCAATAGCATCATAAATACCAGGATGTGACAGTGGCCGACCGTTATATAACTCAGTCATCCTACATTTCCTCGGCTCAATGATCAGAGAAGAAATATTAATAGAATTATTCATATGATTCACCGACGTGATTACCAGCATGTATTTAACCCTCTACTCACCAGGGGATGCAACCAGAGGTCCGGGGGTGTCAGCGACGGTGTCCGTCATGTTTATTGCGTGATGCCAGCACACGAGGTGTGGTTTGATATGCAGGAATGCGTCCGAGTCTCTGTCACCGTGGCAACGAGGAAAATGTTGCGTCCAGTCTCAGATGATGTCTGGTGACGCGTCGAGTGTTCTCGTGTCGGTGGTGTCGCGTCGAAGCGTTGGCCTGTACTGATGACTGTGACCTCAGTCAACTGATTGTGTCGTTGTCTACAATAGAGGGGAGAAGAGGTCTTTGGTCCGGAGATGTGTCGACAAACGACATCACAGCAATACTGGCACAAACACAGCACATATGGCTGGCTCATGGGATTGGTACTACATCTATTGGTTGTGGGATTGGTGTATTGGTTGTGGGATTGGTGTATTAGTTGTGGGATTGGTGTACTGGTTGTGGGATTGGTGTACTGGTTGCGGGATTGGTGTATTGGTTGCGGGATTGGTGTATTGGTTGTGGGATTGGTGAATTGGTTGTAGGATTGGTGTATTGGTTGTGGGATTGGTGCCTTGGTTGTGGGATTGGTGTCTTGGTTGTGCGATTGACGTCATGGTTATGGGATTGGTGTCATGGTTGTGGGATTGGTGTCTTGGTTGTATGATTGGTGTCATGGTTGTGGGATTGGTGTCATGGTTGTGGGATTGGTGTCTTGGTTGTGGGATTGATGTATTGGTTGTGGGATTTGTGTCTTGGTTGTGGGATTGGTGTCTTGGTTGTGGGATTGGTGTCATGGTTGTGGGATTGGTGTCTTGGTTGTGGGATTGGTTTCTTGGTTGTAGGAATGGTGTCATGATTGTGGGATTAATGTCATGGTTGTGGGATTGGTGTCATGGTTATGGGATTGCTGTATTGGTTGTGGGATTGGTCTTGGTTGTGGGATTGATGTCTTGGTTGTGGGATTGGTTTCTTGGTTGTAGGAATGGTGTCATGGTTGTGGGATTGATGTATTGGTTGTGGGATTGGTGTCATGGTTGTGGGATTGGTGTATTGGTTGTGGGATTGGTGTACTGGTTGTGGTGGGATCGGTGCATCTGTCATGGGATTGGTGCATTTGTCATATGATTGGTGCATTTCTCATGGCAGACCTCATCACTAAGGAACCAGCGATCAATGTTTGCCTCCCAAATTATTGATGAAGTCATTGGAAAATGAGGTTAAATGGATGATACTTCATTTAGCCTCTAAGCCACTTCAACTGATGGCTTTAGACCTCAGTGTCTTCTAGTCTAAAGGTTAATGTCACCCTTGAGTAAGCAACATCAATCTTAACCACATTACAGAAGCCAATCTGATTTGTTTTATCACAAAATCATGTTATGTGCAGAAATATCATATTTATTCTAACACTGTGATTTTCCATGTGTTTCAACGACTAACAAATTGTTCAATGTAGTTTCACTAATTAATGTATAGATTTTACTATTATCTATGTACAAAGTCCACTAATATAAATTGTAAAATCACGACATTGTATAGTAAAAAAATGATTTCTTCTAATATATGTACTATCGAAATGTGTTTAAATGTCATTTGTCATACGATTTTACCATTTTGTCTTGATAGACACTGGCTGTGATATTTAGCAGGCAATCACAATTATAGAGACACTCAAAACAGATAACAGTCAAATTTTCACAACAAATTAGCTTAATTAAAACCAATTTGGGAAGTTAAAATGTTGGAATAGAATACATATACGTAATGCTATATAACATTATTACATTGTAACAATCATTACACTTTGTATTTTAAGAGTACAATGTTGAAGCCTCATTTATCTAGATACATTGTTCTTAACACTAGAACAAATATGTTGAAGGTGTACAGCCAGCATTTAATAAGCCTTAGACATTGTTCATAATTTGAATGTGGTAGCCGCAAAATGTACAAATTGTAAACACAACAATCAAAATACTAAACCGCCGCTATTGCCTGTAGTTGGCACTTACTGCTTAGAGATACATATCTCTAACCACATATACCTCTGAAGTTACTGCATTCCCACTCATCAAACTGTCGCATGAGCATCACTAAATATGTGGGGGAGACTATCGGAGAGGGGACACTGCTGCTTGGAGAGTGGGGAATAAACGTAGTAGTGTTTCATGAACTTATGTCCAATTTTAATACATGCTGAACAAGTGAAGTTCTTGGGCCAGATTATAAACGAACCCGGAGTGAGCCCAGATCCCGAGAAGGTCAAGGCAATACAGAACATGCCAGAGCCAACAGATGTCAGCAGTGTGCGACAATTTCTCAGAATAACCAATCAAATGGGAAAGTTCACAGCAAACGTAGCGGAAAGCACGAAACCAATATAAGATCTTCTGAGGAAGAAGAACGAGAGGAAGTGGGGCCATGAACAACACACAGCCTTTACACAGATGAAAGACAATCTGACGTCACCTCCAGTGCTGACACTGTACGATGTATGAAGAGAAACAATTTTCTCAGCAGATGCATCCTTGCATGGCCTTGGAGCAGTGCTGCTAGAGGCAACCAGATGGCGAACTACAACCAATCGCATATGCTTCAAGAGCAATGTCGGCAGTCGAACAGCAATGTGCTCAAATTGAGAAAGAAGCATTAGCAACAACTTGGACTTGTGAGAGGTACAACGACTTCCTTGTCGGCACGTCATTCTATATACAGACGGATCACAAGCCTCTTACATCACTTCTTGGAAGGAAGACACTTGGTGAACTTCCGCCAAGAATACAGCGATTCCGGATAAGGCTGATGCGCTTCAGCTATGGCATCTTACACGTCCCTGGAAAGGACTTGATCACTGCAGACACGTTGTCGCGGGCTCCAGTTATGGAAAGCTTACAGGCAGATGACAAGAGCTTCCAAGATGACTGCCAAATATATGTCAACGCAATCATTGATGCACTTCCTATGACCAACAAGCGACTGCAGGAAATCAAGTGAGCACCAACTGATGATGTAAACATCTACCTGAACTGTGGCTATGTGCTAGTAACCTTTCTAAAACATGCTGAACAGAAATCAGTACACGAACCACAAAGTGGGCAAAGTAAACATATTCAGCAAATGTCCTGCTAATTATATAATGAAACAGCCAACCTTCCTTTAATACAATTTATTTTGGTTAGATGCTTCGTCACACTTAATACATTAGTGTCTGCTTCAGTACAAGTCACTGTCATCTCATATGATTACATTACCGTGGACGCAACGGCCAGCTGGTACTTTGTATTATTGACATGAACTGTGCAAGCAATCAACCAGTGTAAAGACAATAACAGGACCATCCCAGGAGAGACATTCGCATTAACCTCTACAGAAGCTGTGACATTCATCCTAGTAAGCCAGGGGTGGTAGTTGACTACACTGCCCCTTGCTGATATCCCCACAAGCCAGGGGTGGTAGTTGACTACACTGCCCTGTGCTGATTTCCCCACAAGCCAGGGGTGGTAGTTGACTACACTACGCCTTGCTGATATCCCCACAAGCCAGGGGTGGTAGTTGACTACACTGCCCCTTGCTGATTTCCCCACAAGCCAGGGGTGGTAGTTGACTACACTACGCCTTGCTGATATCCCCACAAGCCAGGGGTGGTAGTTGACTACACTGCCCCTTGCTGATATCCCCACAAGCCAGGGGTGGTAGTTGACTACACTGCCCCTTGCTGATATCCCCACAAGCCAGGGGTGGTAGTTGACTACACTGCCCCTTGCTGATATCCCCACAAGCCAGGGGTGGTTGTTGACTACACTGCCCCTTGCTGATATCCCCACAAGCCAGGGGTGGTAGTTGACTACACTGCCCCTTGCTGATATCCCCACAAGCCAGGGATGGTAGTTGACTACACTACCCCTGGCTGATATCCCCACAAGCCAGGGGTGGTAGTTGACTACACTACCCCTGGCTGATATCCACACAAGCCAGGGGTGGTAGTTGACTACGATATCCTATCAAAGTATTTTGATTCAGCTGTACTTTGTCCTAGTACTTGACTGCTGTTTACAACTGTAACCATGGGAACCTGCAGACACCCACGCCTCATATCAAAGGAAAATTCCAGGAAATTGCATTACAATTAACAATGCGACCAATCACACAAGCTGGCTGCAGTGTATTTTCAAAACATCACTACTCTCCGACTGTTACATGTAACATCAACCACGATTAGTCAAAACCCAAATTGCCGATTCTGGAATGGCAACAAGATGACTGAACAATGGGCTCGGCTTAATATCGGCATTTCGGCATGCAATCTACCTCGGTACTGATATTGATTTTGCTTCCTAACTTTTTTTTTTCTTCTTATTTATCTCTCTTAAATGCGTTTTCTGCCTCTTAGATGATTGCTGATTTGTAAACGTCCGTGAATGGGTCATTAGTCCCGGATTTGATGGTGTGAAAATAGTTTATTATTATTATTATTGATGCAATCAGCAGTGCCCCTGGTGTGTCAAGATGGGGGGCACTTTCCGCCTGCAGCTCTATTCTTTCCAACACAGCTCTATTCTTTTCAACACAGCTCTATTCTTTTCAACACAGCTCTAGTCTTATCAACACAGCTCTATTCTTTTCAACACAGCTCTATTCTTTTCAACACAGCTCTATTCTTTTCAACACAGCTCTAGTCTTTTCAACACAGCTCTATTCTTTCCAACACAGCTCTAGTCTTTTCAACACAGCTCTATTCTTTCCAAACACAGCTCTATTCTTTTCAGCACATCTCTATTCTTTCAAATCACAGCTCTATTCTTTCCAACACAGCTCTATTCTTTCCAAACACAGCTCTATTCTTTTCAACACAGCTCTATTCTTTCCAACACAGCTCTATTCTTTCCAAACACAGCTCTATTCTTTCCAACACAGCTCTAGTCTTTTCAACACAGCTCTATTCTTTCCAAACACAGCTCTATTCTTTTCAGCACATCTCTATTCTTTCAAATCACAGCTCTATTCTTTCCAACACAGCTCTATTCTTTCCAAACACAGCTCTATTCTTTTCAACACAGCTCTATTCTTTCCAACACAGCTCTATTCTTTCCAAACACAGCTCTATTCTTTTCAACACATCTCTATTCTTTCCAAACACAGCTCTATTCTTTCCAACATCAAATCAACTTTTCTTGGAAGAACTCAGCCATGGTGTAACAAGTGCACAAAAATACAATTTACTTAATACTACCTCCTTCTCTAGCCAGGCACTCATTCGTATGAGTGAACTGGGGCAATGTGGAATTAACTAAATTACCCAACAGTAGACGATAGTGAACATATTGCACGTTACACTTAGAGGTGTTACATTGTACACAGCAATATCAGTATTTCATACTGCATTTCTGAAGTTACTGTCTTGTGCAGTTGGTGTTTACAACATGTGATCTTGTCTGGTTTACTGTCAGACTGTCCAGTGTTGAACCAGGTGTAAATGTGTAGTCATGGCTCTCAGAAAATCACAACACACTGGATGTCACTGATTTATCAATACGTTTTCAGGTATTTGTTATTACCGACAACAGTACATTAAAAAAACCTTAATTGTCCTGTGCGCAAGTCTGGCATTTCGTTATATAGGATTAAATGAAATGTCAACATGTCATTTACACGCAGTGAATGGGTCATTAGTCCCGGATTTGATGGTGTGTAAATAGTTTATTATTATTATTATTGATGCAATCAGCAGTGCCCCTGGTGTGTCAAGATGGGGGGCACTTTCCGCCTGCAGCTCTATTCTTTTCAACACAGCTCTATTCTTTTCAACACAGCTCTATTCTTTCCAACACAGCTCTATTCTTTCCAACACAGCTCTAGTCTTTTCAACACAGCTCTATTCTTTTCAACACCGCTCTATTCTTTCCAACACAGCTCTATTCTTTTCAACACAGCTCTATTCTTTTCAACACAGCTCTATTCTTTCCAACACAGCTCTATTCTTTTCAACACAGCTCTAGTCTTTTCAACACAGCTCTATTCTTTCCAACACAGCTCTAGTCTTTTCAACACAGCTCTATTCTTTCCAAACACAGCTCTATTCTTTTCAGCACATCTCTATTCTTTCCAATCACAGCTCTATTATTTTCAACACAGCTCTATTCTTTCCAAACACAGCTCTATTCTTTTCAACACATCTCTATTCTTTCCAACACAGCTCTATTCTTTCCAAACACAGCTCTATTCTTTTCAACACATCTCTATTCTTTCCAAACACAGCTCTATTCTTTCCAACATCAAATCAACTTTTCTGGGAAGAACTCAGCCATGGTGTAACAAGTGCACAAAAATACAATTTACTTAATACTACCTCCTTCTCTAGCCAGGCACTCATTCGTATAATGAGTGAACTGGGGCAATGTGGAATTAACTAAATTACCCAACAGTAGACGATAGTGAACATATTGCACGTTACACTTAGAGGTGTTACATTGTACACAGCAATATCAGTATTTCGTACTGCATTTCTGAAGTTACTGTCTTGTGCTGTTGGTGTCTACAACATGTGATCTTGTCTGGTTTACTGTCAGACTGTCCAGTGTTGAACCAGGTGTAAATGTGTAGTCATGGCTCTCAGAAAATCACAACACACTGGATGCCACTGATTTATCAATACGTTTTCAGGTATTTGTTATTACCGACAACAGTACATTAAAAAAACCTTAATTGTCCTGTGCGCAAGTCTGGCATTTCATTATATAGGATTAAATGAAATGTCAACATGTCATTTACACGCAGTGAGTCTCTTTATCTGTTGAGTTTTCCTCTGGCTATAATTGTCATTTTTCCAAGTATTTCTAATTAGGACAGAGTCCACCATATTATATTAATTATGCTGGTGTGTGCTTGCATGCGTGCATATGTAAACAAGCATGCACGTACACCAATTATATACACAGGCAGGCATGCATGCACAAATGCATGCATGCATGCAAAAATACATGTATGCATGCATGCATGCACACACACACACATACACCATTAGTACCTGGCTTAATTGCTAGTTCAATCGCAATACACGAACAGATGTTAGATTTCATTGATAAGATCCAAACTGTGACAATAACAAACAAAGCAACATTATGAATTGGCAAAACCTCCGCCTCAAAGTCCTACACCCATGATAGAAGTGTCCAATCCTCGTCTATTAAGAACTGTTGATACGTTGCTTGTAGTACTAGAATAAACAAGTAGAATGTATACTGCCACAGTCCCTGCCAAACAGCGTTGAATAAGCCTGAAACCACATTTGCAATTTGGAGGTTGCATCCACAAAAATTTTTCAAATTGCAATCAAAATATTGAATATGTAAACAGTAATTATTGGCTCTGATAGCTTTGAAGTTGGCTTATCCCATGACACAAATTGGGTCTACGTACAAGTGTATCCATGAACTTCCTGCTAATAATGACCAAACAGAGCAAACAGCTTCCCTTTAGCATGTTTTCTATCACTGCTTCTACTGTTGAAACTACGCCCTGACAAAACCAAATGATTACAGGAATTGTTAACTGATTTAGCTATTTAGGCATTTTATATATGAAAATGTTAGAGTGTTAAACTTCAGGTTATAATCGTTATTGCACTTACTGTCAGAAATTGTAAAAAATCAGGAATTTACAGGCCAATAAATCAACATGTCAACTTTATTATTCAAAGGTGAAGATTTATTTTTCTGTTTCTAACTATGATGGTCCCTACACCAGTATATATTGTTGCATAGTTAATTTTTATTAAAACTAAGCATTCAGTCTCACAATCTTCCATATAACCACCAAGAATTATTGTACATTCCTTTAACTAGTGACTACATCCTTGAATCCATTCTTTCTTAACAATGAATGTCTTCAATTTGTATTACTATTTCTGTCCCAAACATCACCACCTAAATCTTTGTGAAACCGACATCATTCTCCTGCAACTCAACCAACCATTTTTGACATAAAACAAGAACATGTAAACACAAAACTACCTGACTCGGACCGGTCATCCGACGTTACCCTGTGATAAACTTACATGGTGAGCTGCAATGGTCTGTCAGGTGTCCATAGGGCACTAACAGCCATCACTGAGGTGGCTGAAGCCAGCATACCTATTTATCATGATCTATCACCAGCCCTGGGTCAATGGCACACTCATTGAGTGGCAATCATTGGAGAACCAGAGAATGTAGGAGCCTCCCTTTAGGCAGATAGCCAAGGGTTATCAACATTTGCTGCCCAGATGTTATCTGTGTCATGTTAGGTTTGTAGCAGTTTTTGTGGCCTGCTTCTAAGTTTACGTGATCGTAATCAAATAGGACTCCATCACAGGTAGTAGCCAATTATAGGCATATACGCCTTTTGGAGTTTGGCGATGTAAGTATCCTAGAGCTTCAAAGTCAAACAGATAGGTTATCTATGACATCATGGTATAATGTGACAGTTTACTGCAAAGTGTAACAATCATATGCTATTTTTGGAAACTAGTTATCACTGAACTGTGTGTGTGTGTGTGTGTGTGTGTGTGTGTGTGTGTGTGTGTGTGTGTGTGTGTGTGTGTGTGTGTGTGTGTGTGTGTGTGTGTGTGTGTGTGTGTGTGCATGTGGGTGTGGGTTGTGTGGGTGTGTGTATGCATGTGTGTGTGGTTGTGTGTGTGGTGTGTGTGTGTTTTTGGGTGTGCATGTGTGCGTGTGTTCGTGTGTCTGCATGCAAGTGTTTGTGCATATACACACTTGCACACACTTGCACAAACACTACATAAACACTCAACACAAACACACACATGCACACAGACACAAACACACACAAACACACACAATGCACAAACACTGCAACTTTGCATATTCATCCTGATGAAAGGTCGTGACATCTCCACAGGAATTAAACAATTTGTCAAACATCAACCAAAAACACTTTCTTGCAACTTTTTATTATTCCTTCCTCATAACAACTAATGTCATAGACATGACATGGTAGTATTCTCCTTTCACCGGTGGCCAATTTCTCCTACTGCATGAATTATGATATATTTAGCTTGTGCCCAGTAATGCGTGACATGGCCCTGTTTATCTGAGTGCAGGTGTGACAAATTGGCGACATAAAACCTGGCATGAATACTCCAACAGGAAACATAAAACAGAGATTGTCAGAGGCAGGGGTGACTGTGTATAAAATGACTGGTGTACAACTAGACTGATGTACAACAAGACTTGTGTACAACTAGACTCGTGTACAACTAGACTGATGTACAAGACTTATGTACAATTAAACAAACTGGTATACAACAAGACTTGCATACAACTAGACTGATGTACAAACAGACCAGTGTACAACTACAGTAGTGCACAATTATTTTGTATAAGTTAACTGGTGTACAATTAATGTACAACTTGAATGGTATACAACCAGACTGTTGCACAACTAGAGTAGTGCACAACTAGACTGCTGTACAGCAAGACTGGTATACAACAAGACTGACCAGTACACAATTAGACTGGCATACAACTAGATCAGGTGTACACGTATATTTACTTTAAAAAATAGTGTTATAAACACAATTACCGGTACGTTAGTATACAAGACTGGTTTATAACAACACTACTGTACATCCAGACTGGTACACTGCTACAGTAGAAAACCACTAGATCCACTGGTGTACAGTCTAGTTTTGTATACAGTTTGACTGGTGTACGACTGTAGTGGTGTACAACTAGAGTGTATATAGCAGACCTTGTGAAGCTGCAAGGGTTAACAGCACAAGAGACAGGAGGAAGGAGTTAACATCACTGAATCTATGATAATTAGCCTAATGATTACATCTATACTCACAGCTGCTCTACCCACAATTCACTGCACTCAATCAATGGAGCCCAGTGGGACGGCCCACAATGCACTGGGGTCTAGCAGGCAGAGGTTTAAAGATACAATAATTCTATAAATCAAATAAGTCAAGTGTGGAGCGAAGTAGCGTAGCGGCAAGCGCTTCAGACTCTCAACCGAGAGTATGCGGGTTCGAATCCTGCGCGGCGGTGTCGAGCCTTGGGCAAGTTCGTTTACTCTACATTGCTTCAGTTCACTCAGCTATATGAATGAGCACCTGGCTATAGACAGTGGTGGATATTTGTGTACAAATAGTCTTTGTGTATTAATTGCAGCATGGCTGAATGCTTCCCAGAGAAGTTGAGATGGTGTTCGATTGAACAGGTCTACCAGGGAGTAAAGTGTAAAGCATTTTGAGCATTCCTGAGGACTGGATACTGCGCTATATAAGAACTTAACTTTTTTCTAAATACTGTTTAGTTACAGTAGTTTTAACAATGCAATGTTTCTATCAGTCAAATTACTGTTTGCTTACAGTAGTTTTAAAGATACAATGTTTCTATAAGTCAAATTACTGTTTGCTTACAGTAGTTTTAAAGATACAATGTTTCTATAAGTCAAATTACTGTTTGCTTACAGTAGTTTTAAAGATACAATGTTTCTATAAGTCAAATTACTGTTTGCTTACAGTAGTTTTAAAGATACAATGTTTCTATAAGTCAAATTACTGTTTGCTTACAGTAGTTTTAAAGATACAATGTTTCTATAAGTCAAATTACTGTTTGCTTACAGTAGTTTTAAAGATACAATGTTTCTATAAATCAAATTACTCTTTACTTACAGTAGTTTTAAAGATACAATGTTTCTATAAATCAAATTACTGTTTGCTTACAGTAGTTTTAAAGATATAATGTTTCTATCAATCAAATTACTGTTTACTTACAGTAGTTTTAAAGATACAATGTTTCTATAAGTCAAACTACTGTTTACTTACAGTAGTTTTAAAGATACAATGTTTCTATAAATCAAATTACTCTTTACTTACAGTAGATTTAAATATACAATGTTTCTATAAGTCAAATTACTGTTTAGTTACAGTAGTTTTAAAGATACATAGTTTGTTCCTCTTTTATTAACATTTATATATTGTTCTTAATACCAGGGTAGATATCTTAGACCCGCTACCAAATTGCATTTAATAAACCTGAAAGTTTTGCAATTTTCAAATTGCACCTGCAAAATTTTCAAATTGTAAAACACTTCCAATTTATAACTAGTTGCTAATGGCACTTATTGACACTAATACTGCTTTGATGTTGGCTCGATCCCAAACTGGGCATGAGTACAACTGATTGAATCAACTTCCTGCTAATCATTACTCAATGGAACAAACCACTCTCCTTCAAAGTTTACACAAAGTTGGACCTGGATTTTCTGGCACTACTTAAAATGTGTATGAAATGTTTCTTTGCAGTGTAAATATTCACATAACAAAATGCAAACTTAACATGACATACCGGTGGGTAGTCAATTAAAAATTATGAAAACAATTAAAATATACTATAGTAAATTAAAGACACTAAAAGTGAGTTTGCAGAGTTATCCAATATTTCTTACACTAATTAGCAATCTCCCTTGATAAATGAGCGATTCGATTTCAATTCACATATAAACTATTGCATATGCTGTACAAGATAAACAAATCAGAGGTAAAATGTAAATAAACAATGACCATTGTGGGTAGACAGAGACAAAAAATGGCATCCTACTTAAACGTGTTTGACCTTTTACAGTCGAGTGGTCCAGAGTGAATTAGTGAATGATATAGTTGACTTTCTCCTCGCTATCAGCAAGTCTGTCAAGCAAGCGGTCCAGCGAAAGTAAGCATTAATCAATAATTATGTCTGGCATGGGGACACGCTGCTCCACGATCGATCGATTCTCAAAGGGAGCATCCATGATCTCATCGCAACGGAATGTGGCACAATTAAGAAGCGGTGTCCGGTGTATTCATGAATAGTAATCACAAACGATTTCTAATCAGCGGTCACATAATGCGTCTCTGGATGGGTGGTCATGTGATCTGAGGTGTTTGGATTTGGGTGTACAATAGGAGTATTGTCACTCTCATCCTTCTCCCTGTAGTTTGAGGTACGGTTGGCCTCGATACCAGCGATAACATTTTTGTTTCCCTTCCGTTCCTGATCCCATTTCTCCTCCATTTCTACTCCCTGATCCCTAATTCTTTCTCCACTCCTTCCCATTCCCACCAAATCTGTCTTCACGATGTCCTCCCGTCTCAGTCATGTGCTCCTCTTCTTCTTCCACTCTCCAATCTGGAGTCATCCATTCTTTCCATTAATCATTCCTCTCAATTTATTCCACATGTCCAGCCCACGTTAGCCGACTCCTCACTTATGGAAACTCTTTTTCACACCAACCTCCACATTCCATGCCTCTGTTGTTCACTTTTTTGTCTATACTGCTCACTCCTGCAACCACCCTCGCCCTGTTACATATATTACTGTATTCATGGAGGGTATATGGATTGTGGAGGGTAGACTGCCAGATCGTTAGTACCTACTACTACCTACTGGTGTTTCAAAACTAGGGTAATTTTTGTTAATCCCCCTTTCCCTGTCTTTTGGAAGTGACATAAAAAAGTCCCTTCAAGAAGCTGCTTATGCCAGGGAAAGAAATAGATCCCACACAACGAAATGGAGAAATCTAGCACAGACTGGTACAGCCAATATGGTCTTAATCTACTAAATCCCACATGGGTGCTGCGTCAGCTGTCAACAGTTACTGTGACAATGGATTAAGTGCAGGGAGTGCCTTGTCTAGACAGATTCTGGTGCTATATACATCCACGGATTAGTTTTTTTATTATTATCTAGGCAGATATTGGTGCTATATAAAACTGCACATTAAGCATATTATTATTATATTCCAAGTGACAAACTAGTGCAAATTTTAAACCCAGAATAGCAATACTGAAAATAATCACAGATCATGTAATTGCCAACTGTTACTGATGATTCACAGCAGTCTGTCATGACAGCCCCATTAGCAACTGTCATGACAGCCCCATTAGCAACACAAACAGTCAGCAGAGTTCTACTAATGCCTACAGTCACTGCACAAACACACCCAGACAAATGCTGCTCAAATGTCCTGTTTCAGTCGGACACATTACATGAATGGCACAAATTATTACAGTTTAATATAGTATTCTTAATACTAGAATAAATAGTTTGATGGTATACTGCCCACCAAATTGCATTTAATAAACCTAAGACAGCATTTACAACTTGAATGTTGCAGTTGCACCCACAAAATATTCCAATTGTATACAAAACAGTATTAATGTACGTATTGTGTGTACACTTTAATGGCGGTATTACACCTCAAACAAAGAAGCGATTCAATGAACTTCCTGTTAATAATGACCACCTCACATGAGCAGATGATTTCCTTTAATGGAACAGACCGTTCTTTAAAAACAAAACTGACCTATGTCTCAGACCTGTTGGTTAAACACAGATGAAAAACAAAACTGTTTGACTCTCATTGAGGCAAAGGCTTCCTAGTCCACTTGCAATCTGGGTGTTTGCCTTGTAGAGCAATCTTGCTCAATCATGGAAACATCATCACACAAACCTGAGCTTTCGAAAGGCAGAAATAATCACAGACGAATGGAAATATGAAGTAAAATGGAAATATGATGCAAATCTGAGATAACTATACTTGTTATCTTGCAAAGGTTACTGCTGGTGTGTCTGCCAAGGGACCACCTTGCTGTATATATCATTTACAAATCAATATGTTTATGCTCATTGTCTACTGGTACGGTGGTATGTTCTGAGGATATTACCAAAAGCACCACGATTCTGTTTGCATGTTGGTATGTTAAAGAGAGATTGTCTCTTCCTCTTTTTCTTATTCAATTATAAAAATAATATTCTTAAGACTAGAATAAATATGCTCAAGATATACTGCCTGCCAAGTCGCATTTAGTAAGTCTGAAACTTTCTTTGCAATTAGAATTTGTCTTCCCTGAAGTGTAGAGAACATTTTGAGATTATAAAATCTACTGGCCAAATAACGATGATGGTTTAACAGCAAAGTTCTTTTGATGTAATTAATAAAAACATTCATTGAGTTAACAAAAACATGCTCCAAAACACACTTCTGAAAAGGTGTAACTTTCACTAAAATTGGATCAAAATATGTTACCTAATATCCAGATCTGGATTCAATTCACTTTTTTTCAATTCCAATTCATGCATATTTACCAAGGATCAATTCCAATTCAACTCAGCATACTCACAAAAAGGATCAATTCCAATTCAATTAATTTTATTCAATTCCAATTCAATTTTAATTCAAATCGGCAACAATACCTGTTTTGTTGTGACTTATTAAGTTTCTGCACATTGATTGGCTATGAAGCCCCTGTGAATATCCACTGAAGTAAACAATAGCCCTTGAATTTGTTTAATTAAGCATAAGGCAGGAAGTCCATAATAAAATGTCTCATTTGTTCTCAGAAGAGACAGTGCTAAGCACTTGTGAAGGGTTATATTGACTCAAGTCAGGCAACCTGCAGCAGTATCTAGTATGGAATCACCTTGCAGCTTGGCTAAAGAACAGAGGGGATGCTGAACTCTGGACATTGGTAAATGCCAATTCACCCTATCTGCAAACAGTAATTTTGGTCTCTGGTGATCAATTAGCAGTGATTCCAATTAGCACTTAGCAGCTCTGTTCTATGCTGCAAGTAAAACTGGGGTACATAGGGACTGAGAGAGCAGAGAACTTGTAGACGAAGAATTGCAGCCTATGTTTTGTTTGGTAACAAATCCTTTTGTGCGTGTAAAGACTGTTTTATTTTGGTCTTTGACCAAAAAGACACATCCAAAAATATTACAATTTAATATATATTTTGTAGTTTATAGGTCTCAATTTATATAGAAAAACGATGAAAATTTATTTTCCATTTTGATCAATTCATTCAGTTAATCTAATTTCAATTCCAATTCAATCTGTTTTGGTTTTATTCATTTCAAATTCATGCATTTTGTTTATTAATTCAATTCAATTAAGAATTGAACCCAGGTCTGCTAATACCATATGTAGGCCCTTATTCACAATTTTATATAAATGAGTCAGTTAATATTTCTTGGTTTTATGTCTATCCTCTATTTGAATGTTGGGCTCAAGTCACTGTGTGCATGTGCAGTGTCTGTGCACGCGTGCGTGCACCACATGCGCGTGTGTGTGTGTGTCTGTATGTATGTTGTGTCTGCATATATAAACACATGCAGACACGCACATGCAGACACGCACACGCACACACACACACACACACACACACACACACACACACACACACACACACACACATGCACAAACAACTTTGCCTATTTACCCTGAAGGAAATGTCTTCCAGCAAAGAGAATCCACTTCCTGTGTTATTTGGGTCCACAGAGGCAGAGCTTTGATCTGAACTGAACAGGAAGGGAAAGGTACCTTCCCTCTAGACACAGCATCAGAGAACCACATCATCAGGTACACACAGCTGTAACAAGTACATTTATTTTGTACTTGAGTAAAAGTACAAGTAACTCTGAAAAAAGCTTCTCAAGTAAAAGTAAAAGTACTTTTTGAAAAATGTACAAATAAAAAGTAAACAAATGTACTTGAAGTAAATGCAAAAGTACTTTTCTAAAAAAACTTTTGACATGGTCACCCACTGCAAACAAACAAGTAAATTCAGTAGTGTGCGAAACAAACACTTTATTGAACAGGACAGGATCCTCAGCAGGATACACAGACAGGCTGGCTCCTCAAACAAAGGCCTTGTTGAGCTTGAGCGTCTATTTATAGATATACGCTGGCGGAAACCAGTTCCGGGCTTCAGGCATTATCGTTCGTTACTAATATTGTTGGAGCTTCAAATTTTTAATGCATAAATGATGGATGCTTCGTTACATTTATGAAAAGTGCACACATTTGTACATCATTACAAGTAAAAGTACTCCTAAAAAAATGTACTTCGTTACTCACGAAAAGTAAACTTTTCTACTCAAGTACAGTAACGAAGTACTTGTACTTCGTTACGTCCCAGCTGTGGGTACACATCACCCAGGTGGTTGAACTAAGGCAACAGGGTTGGAGTAAAATTACACAACCTTCTAATGACAGTGCACACATTTCAAAGTTGATATTAAATTAGCAGAACCGAGTTTCTTATCCACACAAACTGTAGGATCAGACATAACAAAAATAAACTTTCCATGTGACCTACATGTTGAAATTGAGAAATCATAAAATATATCTTAGATTTCTGCCAAATTTTAAACATGAAAATTCATGAATGGTTATTTTTAACAAATTATCGACACAGATAGACCTGTAATATACAACCTAGGTTGTGTGTATAGATGAGCATGCATGCATGTATGCGTGCATGCGTGTGCACAAACTTATTCAGAAAACATGAAATAGCTAATTCAGAGTCAGCTTTTATTTCTGAACTAAACATAAGGTGCAGACATTAGCATCAATGTCATTTTGGGAGATCAAGAGACAAGGTCAGGGGTCATGCTTCACAATGTCTGTCTTGTATTTCCACAACAATCACCCCATGGTATGACAGGTGTCGTTGCCATAGAAACACTCAAGTTTTTACTGCAGTATAACTGGTGACAAATTGGTTGAAGAAATAGCTGTGAACATTGGTTTGTCACACGGGGATTTTGTAACAAGTGGTCACATTGTTACAAGGTTACACACTTATTCATACATGGACACACATGTATTAGGCCATTTATTGAGAAATGTTATACATTTTTTTATTTTACATAATTATTTTGCCTGAAACTGACCACATCTCATTATCACAGGATGGTGTCTACATTGGTTAAAATGACACTGTCTGTTTATAATTTTTTAGTATAGTGTTCTTAATACAAGAATAAATATTTTGAAGGTATACCGCCCGCAAAATTACATTTAATAAGCCAGAAACATTATTCATAAGTTTCATCCGTGAAACGTCTACAAACCATTCAATTAGTAAACCCAGCTGTTAAGAAAGAAACGATGGTAACCACAACGAGCTGGACTTAGGTGCAACCAGCCTAGTTTCTCCAATCAAAACCAAGAGTGGGTCTACCTTAGAGCAGCTCAGTCAGGGAACTCTCTGCTAACAATTAACATCCATGGGAACCGACCAGACCACCTCCCTTTACTGACACTCAGTGCAATCTGGTTATAATGAAACCTTCTTATGTACAGCTGTGTAAACTATATATACCGGGTATATATATATATATATATATATATATATATATATATTCTGTTATTTTAACCCATGTGATTTCACAATAAAAATGACCAAACTATGTGCCTTTCATAAGCACCTTCATATCATTTATCCATGTTTAACCTTTTAGTATAAAAAAAACTACTCAATTATCATGCTAGCACCCACTGTCTAACACTAGCATGCTAGCACCCACTGTCTAACACTAGCATGCTAGCACCTACTGTCTAACACTAGCATGCTAACACCCACTGTCTAACACTAGCATGCTACCACCCACTGTCTAACACTAGCATGCTAACACCCACTGTCTAACACTAGCATGCTAGCACCCACTGTCTAACACTAGCATGCTAGCACCCACTGTCTAACACTAGCATGCTAGCACCTACTGTCTAACACTAGCATGCTAACACCCACTGTCTAACACTAGCATGCTAACACCCACTGTCTAACACTATCATGCTAGCACCCACTGTCTAACACTAGCATGCTAACACCCACTGTCTAACACTAGCATGCTAGCACCCACTGTCTAACACTAACATGCTAACACCCACTGTCTAACACTAGAATGTTAGCACCCACTGTCTAACACTAGCATGCTAACACCCACTGTCTAACACTAGCATGCTAACACCCACTGTCTAACACTAGCATGCTAACACCCACTGCTCCAAATACCAACGCATGCCAGTACCTGTCGCCCAACACCAACATGCTAATACCCACTGCTCCAACACCAGCATGCTAGCACCTTACTGTTCAATACTCAGCATGCTAGCACTCACTACCCAACACCAGCATGCTAGCACCCACTGTCTAACACTAGCATGCTAGCACCCACTGTCTAACACTAGCATGCTAACACCCACTGTCTAACACTAGCATGCTAACACCCACTGTCTAACACTAGCATGCTAACACCCACTGTCTAACACTAGCATGCTAGCACCCACTGTCTAACACTAGCATGCTAGCACCCACTGTCTAACACTAGCATGCTAGCACCTACTGTCTAACACTAGCATGCTAACACCCACTGTCTAACACTAGCATGCTAACACCCACTGTCTAACACTATCATGCTAGCACCCACTGTCTAACACTAGCATGCTAACACCCACTGTCTAACACTAGCATGCTAGCACCCACTGTCTAACACTAACATGCTAACACCCACTGTCTAACACTAGAATGTTAGCACCCACTGTCTAACACTAGCATGCTAACACCCACTGTCTAACACTAGCATGCTAACACCCACTGTCTAACACTAGCATGCTAACACCCACTGTCTAACACTAGCATGCTAGCACCCACTGTCTAACACTAGCATGCTAGCACCCACTGTCTAACACTAGCATGCTAACACCCACTGTCTAACACTAGCATGCTAGCACCCACTGTCTAACACTAGCATGCTAACACCCACTGTCTAACACTAGCATGCTAGCACCCACGGTCTAACACTAGCATGCTAGCACCCACTGTCTAACACTAGCATGCTAGCACCCACTGTCTAACACTAGCATGCTAGCACCCACTGTCTAACACTGAGCAGTGGCTACACATGTAATCTTCCTTTATAAAAGAATATAGTTGCATTAGACCTACACATTATTGCAATTGACTCAATATAGCACTGTGAGTTAGCTTAGAAACAGTCATCATAACTGGAACTGATGTTTTTGAAGCAATGTAATTGTATTTGTAAATGAATGTTTCAGCCAACCAAGGGTTAATTTATCTTTCTGCAAAATTACAGATTAGCATTAATTGTGACATAATGATGAGATAATGACCCTACTGACCTCTACAGTGGAACCCAAGTTCACTGAGTAATTACCTCATTATAAGCCCACTTTAGTGGCAGTGCACTGGATAAGCCTTGATCCCTAGACCAGTGGTGTGACAGTACTTGAGGCCATACAGCAGTTCTTACTCCACTGAGGTGATGACAGACACACTGGGGGGCACTAATAGCCCATTAGAAGGGGCACTAGTAGCCCACTAGAAGGGGCACTAGTAGCCCACTAGAAGGGGCACTAGTAGCCCACTAGAAGGGGCACTAGTTGCCCACTAGAAGGGGCACTAGTAGCCCACTAGAAGGGGCTCTAATAGCCCACTAGAAGGGGCACTGGGGGACACTAATAGCCCACTAGAAGGGGGCACTAACAGCCACTAGAAGGAGGCACTGGCTGGGCAATAATAGCCCTCTAGAAGGGACATTGGGGGCACTAGTAGCCCTCTAGAAGGGGACATTGGGGGCACTAATAGCCCTCTAGAAGGGAGCACTGAGGGCACTAATAGCCACTAGAAGAGGACACTGGAGGCACTATTAGCCCACTAGATGGGGCACTAGAGGCATTAATAGCCACTAGAAGGAGGCACTGGAGGCACTAATAGACCACTAGATGGGGGCACACTCCGCACTAACTAGCTTCACCTCTGTTTAGAGAAACTAAAGGCACTTCTCAAATTACATGCGCTTAACGAAATATACACTTGTTGTTTTTTAGTATTTCAGTTGGAAACAAAACAAATAATAACTTTGGTAGATAAAGGATAATTATCTGTATAATTGTAAATTATATTCAACTGGGAGTATCCCACTGCATGGATCATACGATTTGACTTCCACAGTTAACTGTGACCACCTGATCAATGTGTGCACATGTGTGTGCATTCATGCATGTGTGGGTGTGTGTGTGTGTGTGTGTGTGTGTGTGTGTGTGTGTATGTGTGTGTGTGTGGGTGTGTGTTTGTGTGTGGGTGTATGTGTGTGTGTGTGTGTGTTTGTGTATGTGTGTGTGGGTGTGTGTGTTTGTGTGTGTGAGGGTGTGTGTTTGTGTGTGTGTGTGTGTGTGTGTGTGTGTGTGTGTGTGTGTGTGTGTGTGTGTGTGTGTGTGTGGGTGTGTGTTTGTGTGTGGGTGTATGTGTGTGTGTGTGTGTTTGTGTATGTGTGTGTGGGTGTGTGTTTATGCGTGTGTGTGTGTGTGTGTTTGTGTGTGTGAGGGTGTGTGTTTGTGTGTGGGTGTGTATGTTTGTGTGTGTGAGGGTGTATGTTTGTGTGTGTGAGGGTGTGTGTTTGTGTGTGTGAGGGTGTGTGTTTGTGTGTGTGAGGGTGTGTGTTTGTGTGTGGGCGTGTGTGCATGCGTGCGTGCATGAGTGCATACATGTGTGCATGTGTGAGTGCGTGCATGTGTATGTACTACACCCAGTCTCTGCTGTGTAGGGTCATGCAGGGCTGGAAGGTCCTTGTGTACCCTCATCAGCCCTTGAGATGCAAGCCTTGGGTCAGCGGTGGTCTCCCTACTGATGGATAAGAGCAAGAGTGGAGAGACTCACACCTTGTAGTTGTTGCTACCATTCTGTCAATGATGACTCATGGTGGTGGTGGTGGTGGCGGTGGTGGTGGCGGCGGTGGTGGCGGTGGTGGTGGTGGCGGCAGTGGTGGTGGCAGTGGTGGCGGTGGCGGTGGTGGTGGTGGCAGTGGTGGTGGCGGTGGTGGTAGTGGGGTAGGTGGTGAAGATGACGGCAATGGTAGTGATGATAATGATGGTGTTGATGATAATGATGGTGGTGATGATAGTGATTGTGGTGATGATAATGATGGTGGTGATGATAATGATGGTGGTGATGATAATGATGGTGGTGATGATAATGATTGTGGTGATGATAATGATGGTGGTGATGATAATGATGGTGGTGATGATAATGATTGTGGTGATGATAATGATTGTGGTGATGATAATGATTGTGGTGATGATAATGATGGTGGTGATGATAATGATTGTGGTGATGATAATGATGGTGGTGATGATAGTGATGGTGGTGATGATAGTGATTGTGGTGATGATAATGATTGTGGTGATGATAATGATTGTGGTGATGATAGTGATTGTGGTGATGATAATGATTGTGGTGATGATAATGATGGTGGTGATGATAATGATTGTGGTGATGATAATGATTGTGGTGATGATAGTGATTGTGGTGATGATAATGATTGTGGTGATGATAATGATGGTGGTGATGATAATGATGGTGGTGATGATAATGATGGTGGTGATGATAGTGATTGTGGTGATGATAATGGTGGTGATGATAATGATTGTGGTGATGATAATGATGGTGGTGATGATAATGATTGTGATGATGATAGTGATTGTGGTGATGATAGTGATGGTGGTGATGATAATGATGGTGGTGATGATAGTGATTGTGGTGATGATAATGATTGTGGTGATGATAATGATTATGGTGATGATAATGATTGTGGTGATGATAGTGATTGTGGTGATGATAATGATGGTGGTGATGATAATGATTGTGGTGATGATAATGACGGTGGTGGTGGTTAAATTGTGGTGATAATATTGATTGTAAATGATGATGATGACCAGTGATGATTATGTTGTTGATGATGACAATGATAATGATGACAAATGATGATGATGATGATGGTGGTGATGAAAGTTTACCCAAAGGCATATTGACAGGTGTTGGACAGATGGAGCCAGGACTGAGATAAGGAAGAGAAAAGATTTAGCTGTGGTTGCTTCCTGTACACCAGTGAGCAGATGGATTAAGAGAAGCCTGCAGCAGATAGCTGACCCATTTCCAGATTATCCCAGATTACCCTGGATTATCTCAGATCTTCAATTTGTTCTACTTTATCGCAAAACAGTTCAGCTGCGAAGACCTTCTGGCCTGCAGTGGCTTGTGTGGCAGTTGCACTGAAAACTGTCTCTTGAACAAAGTTACCTTTACAAAAGAATATGACCAAATTTATTTTATAAAATTTATTTTGTGTAGAAGTTAATGTACAACGGTACAATATCAGATCATTTTTATAATTGCATGATAACATCCATGCTTTATACTAAACACTGTAACTACTTTAACATCTTAAAAACATATACCTGCATTTTATTGAATCATACGTGTCATCTGTTTATGAACATCAAATTAAACTTGGAGTTTAGTACATTAATGAGGACCCACTGATAATGGCCAACCTTGTGGATACTGAGGTGAGGCATTAATAGGGCCTTGCAAAGTGCGTATGATTAAAACCCTTAGGGGCATTTTGTAATGATTTAATGTGTTTGGTTCATGCAGCTGTTATCGCAGGATACTAAACTTTATGACACATTCACAAATTACATATCTTGACCTCAATCCGAGTGGCTGGCCTATCACTGGACAGGTACATCTCTTTATTAGATATATTATTTTTAACCTGTGATGGTTTACGTTTAGGATAGATAGACATACCGAGTGATTGATGTAAGGTGGTTGGTGGTCCAGTGGATTTGGGACAGAGTTTGTTTACATTTAAGTCATGTGCTCAAGTGGGACGTACATGTTGACGATGTCATATTTTGCAAGAACTGCCAACAATATTGTAAGGGTACAGTGTATAAGCATACTTTAATAACAGAGCTGGAAGTATGTGATTTTGACAACACATGTTCAGGACGTTGATAACACAGTGCCCGTATCATTGATGTATCTATTTCATAAATGGGGACCAATATTAGTCGCCCATTAGTTTTTGATGCTGAAATAAACTTGAAGTCGTGACGCAACAAGTTATATATATACGACAACTTTAAGACAAAATTCCATGCTGGAACGTGCCTAAATGCACCCAGTATGCCATTGCCATTGGCCAGTGGAATTCATATTTTATAATTTCTATGGTGACATTTTCATACAACGATAATATGTCCTCGCATTCTAAGTGAAGACTCAAATGTGGTTTGTGCCGTAGCCTCGTAGGCTAGAGCAACGAGGGCGATGCAACAAGTGGTCACGATTTCAGCACAGCCAAAGACGCCAGTGGATCAGCATCATCGGCCGGATGCGACCGAACGTTTCCGGGACCGCGTTGTGACAAGACCGTCCCAATGCGACGAGTACACGGGCGCCAGACATAGATATGACATGTCTATCTGACATCCGCGTATCGATTATTCGGCAACGAATCCAGCCCGAGCCCGCGCTTTCACAACGTCGCCGTCCGTTGACAAGAAACAATAAGCAACCCTACCTTTCCCGTCGTCCAACGATCTCGCTCCGACGACAGAATTATCGCCACGACAGCTCCACAGGTATATACGAATCACGCTGTCGCTTCCAAGAGTGCGACAATGACGACGGGCGACAATGATTGAGTGCTACTCCTTTGCCACTGAATATTAGCATATAGTCGACTAGTGTTTCCAGGCCATCGCTCTCCAGCGGGCGGAGAAAGCGAAATCAATAGGGGCGAGTCCATTTTAAGGCGCAAGGGGTTCTAGGTTGCAAGGAATTATACTATGCTGCGTGTAGGCGAAACAAAACATGTCATTATTTTGCATTACGGAAAAACAAAGCAAAACCTGATCGGTTATTATGTTAGAAATTACTCGCAAACATGTGTACTGACTGTAGAACAGATAAACAAAGGCACAGGTGTGCAGACTATATATTGTGTTAAGAAACAACTATTGCTAAATATTTTGTTAAGAAACATCTATTGCTGAAGTACTGGTTTAGTTTTCCAACATTACCATATATATATATATATATATATATACATACTGTACAACGGATGGCAGTGCGCGGCAGTGCTTTTCCACGCGCCCCACGAGTGATCTCGACTGTATCTCTACATAGGACTTTGCCATCGATCCCACTGAAAATATTATTCATAACACAACGAATTCCACATAGTGATTCAACGGTATTTTATCACTGTTTGGCTTGGCTATGCCTATTAGGATAACACATTGTTTACATTACTGTAATGTAGCCGTTTACTACGCGCAGATTTGTATTTTACTTTGAATACATTGGGAACTTCCGCTTCTATTCCTTTCACACACGGCGTGTTCTGTGGTTATCAAACTCACTCAAAACAACCCAAATACAACAACATTACATTGGCGACGAGCATGAGTAAGTGAGTTAAGATATCATGGCTTCAAACGGTTTGCCGCATTTCGCCGAATTTGACGTGTATACGGACAGTGCCAATACGGGCGTCCGATGGAAGAAGTGGTTGTCTCGTTTCACAAACATGATGGTGGCGATGGACGTTAGTAGTCGCGCACGTCAGAGAGCACTGCTGCTACATTATGCTGGCGAGCAGGTGTACGAAATATTTGAAACGTTGCCAGATACAGGCGCGTCTGACGATTTTGACAAAGCTTGTGAAAAGCTCACTGCATATTTCTCGCCAAAGAAGAACATTGAGTACGAAGTGTACCAATTCAGAAAAGAAAAACAAGAAATCGGTGAATCACTCGACACGTACCATACGCGTTTAAGACGTCTTGCTGCAACCTGCGAATTCACTGACACTGATCGTGAAATTAAGACACAGATTGTGCAGAATTGTACGTCGTCAAGACTACGACGCCGTGTGTTGCGTGATGCCACTATATCGCTCACTGAAATGCTGGGTGAAGGCAGAGCGATGGAGTTGTCTGAGAAACAAGCGTCAGGGATGGAAACATCAGGAGAAACGTCAAGAGAAGCTGAAGTTAACATCGCCAGCAAACGCTTCAAGAAAAAGGCAACTCGAAACAAAAGGTTCAATAACGCAACATCAATGAACACTGCGAGTAGACAGACATCAACAATATGTCGTTACTCTGGGGACAAATATCCGCATCCGCCGACTAAACAATGCGCTGCAAAAGGCAAAACGTGCAAGTTTTGCCATAAGAATGGACATTTCGAGAAAGTCTGCAGATCTAAATACGGCAATCGAATGCAAACTAACACTGTCACAAGCACCAACTCAGTCAGTCCAAAAAGTCTGGCAGCTGAATCTGACAATGATTATGTTTTTTCTGCAATCAAACAAACAAACGAGCACAACCCATTGCCCACATGCACAGTGCAGATTGAAGGAAATCCTATCAAAATGACTGTAGATTCCGGGGCGTCAGTTAATATAATTGACAACAGCACATTCAAAATGATCAGACAATCTAGCAGTATGTTATTCAAACAGCCTACGACGAAAGTGTATCCATATGGCTCACAAACACCACTACCTGTGATCGGCGTGCTTATCACGAAAGTGAAGTTTCGCTCGACGGTCATCGACACAAGCATTCATGTGGTGGAGGGCACGACAGGCAATCTGCTAGGCTGCCAAACTGCACAGGACTTGGGAATCCTCCACATCGCTCAAAACGTCGCAACAGGACAGAACGTCACAACAAATGGCACGTTCCAACCACAAATCGTAGATCAGTTCGCAAATCTCTTTGATGGTGTTGGAAAAGTGGATGGCGTGGAAGTGAAATTACACATCGACCAGAGCGTCACTCCAAAACAGCAACAGCACGACGGATTCCTTTTCACATCCGACGTGACGTTGAAAAAGAACTTGATAGACTAGAAAAGCTAGACATCATCGAGAGGGTAAACGGACCAACACCATGGGTCAGCCCAATAGTCGTGGTGCCTAAGAAATCGGGTGAAGTCAGAATCTGCGTAGACATGAGAGAAGCAAATAAAGCTGTACAACGCATCAAACATGTCATGCCAACAACCGACGAGCTAATCACCGATCTGAATGGCTCATCTGTCTTCAGTACGCTGGACCTGAACTCTGCGTATCATCAGCTAGAATTGAGTCCTGAAAGCAGATACATAACCACATTCACAACAAACGTGGGACTATGGCAATACAAACGACTGATATTTGGAATTAAAGCAGCATCTGAAATATTCCAAAACACACTCGGCGAATTTTTGTCTGGTTTAGTTGGATGCAAGAACATGTCTGATGACATCATCGTCTACGGAAAATCACAGCGCGAACACGACACACGCTTGAAAGCTGTGCTTGAGAGACTGAAAAACAAGAACGTCAAACTCAACAGAGAGAAGTGTTTATTCTCTCAAAAACATGTGTGCTTCTATGGACACATCTTCAGCGCGACTGGCATCGAGGCGGATCCAAAGAAGACGTCAGCAATCGTCAATGCAGCTGCACCGCAGAATGCCAGTGAAGTACGTTCGTTGTTGGGAATGGCACAATACGTGTCGCGATTCATTCCTGGCTACTCGGATGTCACTGCATCACTCCGAGGACTGACACACAAAGACATTCCATGGGAATTGAAAAGCAAACATCAACAGGCACTCGACAACTTGAAGGCGAAGCTAGCCAGTGTGTGCACTGTACAGTACTTTGATGCGACGAAACCGTCAAAAGTACTGGTCGATGCAAGTCCTGTCGGCATCGGCGCGATATTGTGTCAAGACGACAAGGTCGTTAGTTACGCCAGCCGAGCGCTAACTTCAGTCGAACAGCGATACTCGCAAACTGAACGAGAAATGTTGGCTGTCGTGTGGGGTGCAGAACACGTTCACCTCTACGTCTTTGGATCGGAATTCGAGATCATCAACGATCACAAGCCGCTGCTAGAAATATTCGCCAGTCAGAGACAAGCGTCTCCACGAGTGGAGCGATGGCGATTGAGACTCTCGCCGTACAACTACTCACTCCTCTACCGTCCAGGACGAGATGACGAGAACCCGGCGGATTACCTGAGTCGCCACCCTGTTGAACCACCGGCGACTGATGCTGTAGAAAATACGGTCAACTACATTTGTAGTAACAGCATACCCAAGGCGATGACGCTGCAGGAGGTGAAAGTACAATATCTACAAGACAGCGTCATGCAGAAGCTACTGCACGCCATAGAGAGCGGTCAATGGACCGATGAGGAAGTGTCACCCTACCTGAAGCTCAAGGACGAACTAGCTGTACACCAAGGCATGGTCCTACGACAAACACGCATCGTCCTTCCTTTTTCACTCCGCGAGCGTGCCGTCGATCTTGCACATCGTGGGCATCAAGGAGTCGTAAAGACGAAAAGCCTACTGAGAGAGAAGGTGTGGTTCCCTGGAATCGACATCATGGTAGACGACAAAGTCAAGGCATGCCTGCCTTGCCAAGCCACGACCACGCACGGTTCCGAGCGCTGTACACCGCTGCGAATGTCTCAACTTCCAGACGCACCGTGGCAAGACCTATCGATCGACTTCATCGGACCGTTTCCGAGCGGAGAGTCACTGATCGTCGTCATCGATGACTTCAGCCGCTTCCCAGAAGTCGAAATCATTAATTCAACAAGCAGCAACACGGTAATTCCCAAGCTAGACGCAATATTTGCTCGCCAAGGGATTCCACAACAAATAAGAACTGATAATGGACCTCCATTCAATGGACATGAATTCACGAAATTTGCATCATATCTTGGTTTCAATCACAGACGCGTCACTCCGCTGTGGCCAGGCGCCAATGGCGAAGTGGAACGTTTCATGAAAACTCTGGGTAAAGCGATCAGATCAGCTTTCATCGAGAAACGAAATTGGAAACAAGATCTCTACACGTTCTTGCGTCAGTATCGTGCAACGCCACATTCTTCGACAGGCGTGTCACCGAGTCAACTACTGAACGGGCGTCAGATGAAAGTCTTGCTGCCCCAATGTACGAGAAGAATCCACAGAGAAGAGAGATAGAGAATCGAGATGCCCAAGAGAAAGCCAAGATGAAGAGAAACGCAGACGAGCGATGTCATGCGAGCGACAGCCATCTTCGCGTGGGCGACATTGTACTCGTCCGACAGACGCGTAAGAATAAACTGTCAGCTGCGTTCGACCCTCGTCCACTGAAAGTGTCGGCCACGAAAGGCAACATGGTCACTGCGAGTCGTGGAAACTACTCCATAACACGCAACGTCTCCCACTTCAAGGCTGTGCCGCGCGTGAAGTTCGACGACATCAGTGAAGACGACCAACTCGACCAACTAGACGACTACCTGACTCGATAAGTTCGTGATCAGCAAAACGACGAGGCTGCGCACGCGAATGTTCCACAGAGACCTGTGAGACGGGTGAAGGCACCTACGAGGTTTAGAGATTTCGTGATGGACGTTTAGAGTAGCAACTCGTATCCTTGTATTTAAGGTGTTTTACTGTTCTTTATTATGTGTATATCACAAGAACACTTAGTTTTAGTTTCGGTTTATTACAGTCACAAGTATTCTTCCGAGACAGGGAGGATTGTAATGTAGCTGTTTGCTACGCGCAGATTTGTATTTTACTTTGAATACATTGGGAACTTCCGCTTCTATCCCTTTCACACACGGCGTGTTCTGTGGTTATCAAACTCACTCAAAACAACCCAAATACAACAACATTACAATTACTTTTAACATGGTAAATTCATTAAAAATAATGATAATTTCCATAACACAAATATAAAATTATTACAATTTAGGAACATTTATTTGATTTTTAATAGGCAGGGTCGGCGTGTATACAACGTAGGCCTAAAACTGTTCAGAAACGTACACACTTTCGTTCTAAACAGTGGGTTGGCAGTTTGCATCTAATTTTGAGAGTTGTGCTTCGCCATCCAGGCATAAAGCCGAACGCTTACATGAAAGCAAACTTTTCATTGGGTGACGTTCTCCAAAACTCCCGCATAACGCCCTGCTGTGACGTAAGATAAATAGGTTGACCAATCAACGACAACGATATCGTCGGTAACCGCAATGATCACTGACGTGGATGCGGACGATGGTAGACATGTTTCGAATGCGCTGTGGCATAGTGATTGTTGAGTCATATTTTACCAAAGATTGAACAAGAAGCCGAAGGATGAACACACGAGCGCTCGAGTCGTTTCTGCACTGTGTATACTATAACAATAGGTAGGCCTATTAAAAAGGTAAAGTACACACGTTGGACATTGAAAAAATCGTTGGTGAAACCGGCAGAAACGGGATGATTGCGAGACAGAGTTATTACAGTTTACTCACGATCTAGTTACCTACACGCAGTCTGGAACGCAAACAGATGTCGTATCTGTATCTGTATATTACGTTGACCGAACAATCTTGATCATTAAACAACGGTTGGTTTATTATTTATAGTGATGGCCTTTTCAACAGTATTTGATAAGGTCAGTCACGGCAAGTTGATCTACAAACTCCATCACTATGGCATCCAAGGTAAAACAAATTCATGGATTAGGCGTACATCATTCTTATCAAACCGAACCCAAATAGTTGTGCTAGAGGGCGAGGCCTCGTCTGAGGTCGCCGTTACATCAGGTGTTCCACAGGGCTCCGTGCTTGATCCTTGCTCATTCCTATTTTACATAAATGACATCCCAGAAAATATTACATCTACGGTTAGACTATTTGCTGATGATACCATAATGGAAGAAGAAGAAACCATACGACGAAGCCGAACTAGCCGATGAAGACAAGCCGGAAATAGTTTGGTATGACGTCATCTAAAGCTACAGCTGTGCATCGGACATCGATATAAACAAAACACGCTAGTCGCTTTAATATAGGAGAATGCAAGCCAGGATGCCCACGTTCATATGTAAGAATTCCAGTTCCTTGCAACTTGAAGTTTAAAACTTGTTAAGGTTCCATGGGGACTGTGAAACTTCCGGTGAGTACACACGTTTACTGCGGTATCGTGTTTTTACGGTTTATTCAGACTAGACAGGCGACTGCAGTGGAGGTGACGACATTTTATTAGTGACTTTTTGTATTATGCTTATTTTCTATTATTTTAATTTAATTTTTCCTAGTAGATAATATAAATGTTCTAGTTTTCTATTGGTGGTAGATATTTGCTTGGTGCCAAGTTCGTATTACAGTGGAATCCGGTAGCGAGACGAATGTCACCAGCAGCACGTGTCGTTGAAGTTGAACGATCGTGACGATTACTCGGACAATAAGCTCTCGTGACTTAGACGGGCGAGTATATCGCGTCCTAGCGGTCGATGTTCGACAGTGGCGCCACCGGAAATAGCTGCCATGGTCACCGAACGGGTGAATGCTACGGAACGTCCGTTGTTGACGCCGATCGAGGCGCTATTCAACCGACCAACATCGTCAAGAACATCGTTGAAACCAACGAACACTTTCGAATACGCGAACATCATAATACATGCTTCGTCGACGCCGACAATGCATTCGTTTTTCCGACGCATCTTTCACGGACGCAAACTAAAGATCTCGGCCGACCGAAACTCGCGCGAAACGCTCGTTGCTGACGCCGATCAAGATGCACGACATCCGAACACCGTGTCATGTTAACATCACAAAGACTTCTTCGCTGCTGTCACGTCGACAAATATATCGCTCCCGAGAAGAAATGATCTGTTCTACACCGAACTGTAAATTAAGCTTGGAATATTGGCAGTGTCACTTGCAATGTTCGACAAATCAAAACAATGAACAGTGCGTGTTGGCTACATACCATGTTGTATTTGAATAATGTACCACGAGAACTTGAAATATCGGGTGACTTTGCTGGCTTCCTTTAAGGCTCTGCTTGATTAAAGTTTAATAAAGTTGTTGTTATACATTAAACATAACTGGTTGTCACATGTCTCATACAAAACAACCATTATCTTAGGTAAGCCTACAGCAACTATTACTTAAATCATATTGTAAGATATAATATTATTTAAATGATGGTCTGACTCTGTATATAGGGGACATGTTTGGAACTCGGCTATTTCTTTTCACAACAATAGATGCCGCAACTGCCATGACAGGAAAGTCTTGATAATTTGGAGGTAGATCATTTTATTTCTAGGGTTCACATATTTTGCCCTCGCAACTGCCTAGGGCGAAATGCTCTTTGACGTGGACAAGGGTAGGACCTACGGGCATTTACTTCAAAGTCTGGATGTTCGCATCAAAATATGGATTGACATCCGGGGATTGTATGCACATTATGCAGATACTATTTTGCACGTTTACGAACCTCTCCGAAAACTAACCTCTGTTAAAAATGTAGAATCTTCCAAACACCCTCTCAAAGAAGTATGACTCTTTCCCCAGATGAAGCACTCGATAGAAAACCTAGCGAAATGAACACTCGTTAGCGATTCCTTTTTTACAAGTTCAAGTGATAAGAATTTGTCCAAAGTATCGGCTCCATCTTGGAAGGTGAAACCCCCCTTTACGACCTCCTTCACCAAGACGAACACCCTCGGTCTCTCGAATCCCTTGAACGTCTTTTCGCATGGTCGTCATTTCTATGATTACATAAGCTGTACGGTAACAAATTGCACCAAATTCATTACGTAAAGATATACAATATGAAAAGTGCTGACATTATACCATTTATCCCGCATTAAATTTAAAGTTGGAAATGTGTCACGGTCGAGAAGGGGTAGTGTTGGACATCGTACACAATTTATTATTTACGTCACGATTTCACATCAACCATAAAATAATTCCCGCTAAGCGGAATTATTTCCCTCAATCGGAACTCTTGTCTCGGCGACGGAGGGGATACACACGCACCTCTAACCCTACCCATGCAAGACCGCGAAAAATCTCACTAGTCCTCTCAAGGGTCCGGCTCAAATGTGATGGTGTTTAAATGTGTTCTGCCAAGCCGAACAAAATAAGCGTTCCCCAAAAAAGAACCACGTTATGGGCCTGCCCTGAATCACCACACAAATGGTCGGAAATTCGCCTCATCAATGGTACTTCGTCCCGCTTGCTGTATTCGCCGGTATTGATTGTGGGAACCAGAGCAATACGAGAAATCGAAACGTTTGCGTCTACTTTTGTGAGTCTATGTTACTTATGCCAGGCGCAGTCCTAGTCAACAAGTGCTGCGTCCCCTTTTCAATAATGAGCATGTCCCGTAAATTGTTTGGCGGGCAGCTGCCCACGCAACCGACGCTTTCCGTTGTGGAGTGAGTCGTTTGTTAAGTGACCCGTCCCTACCTCTGCCCCCCTCGATCCCCCACGAACATTTACTGCCGGACAACCGTGTCGATGACTGAGGCGTCAATGAAGTGCAACGGAAGTAAGACGGCCTGGACGACGCTGGCTTTCGACGGAATAGGCTCCTCGATCTAGGCCCTGCGATATGCCGAACCACTGTATACATTTAATTAAATCATTTTCACTATCATATATTGACGCACGCACACGCACGCGCGCACACGCGCGCACACGCGCGCACACGCGCGCACACGCACACAGGTAGATAGATGCCTGTGTGGCCTAGAAAACAGTATAATGTTTTTAGGGAACTCGGCAGGGTAGGCATAAACCGGTAAAACGAGAATAGTTTAATATATAGGTGTGTGTGTGTGTGTGCGTGCGTGATCGTGTGTGCGTACGTGCGTGCGTGCGTGCGTGCCGTCGTGTGTGCGGATGTATGCATGTTAATAGGCATAATACCTACAGCTTTGCATTACGCAAAATAGCTAAAACTCACTAGTTCAGTACCGCTACATTCATTTAAGTAAAGTAATTTGAGTACTATTGTCGAGAAGGAGGCGTATGTAATGAGCAGGCTTGAAAGGAGGAGGAGATAATTGTAAAAGTAAAAACAATAACAATGACCAACCACTATTTTGAATTCGATCTATAAAATGTATATTTTCCGTTTTACATACACCTACATTTCATGCTGATATAACAGTAATTATTGCAAAATAATATGTTCATTATATGCTATACATCACGCACGCACGCAAGCACGCACGCACGCACACACACACACACACACACACACACACACACACACACACACACACACACACACACATATATAAGCCTACGGTGTGACTTGGTTCAATATATTGTTCGGTTCCATTTCCTGAACGTATGGATTTACGCATTAATAACGAGCGAGCATGTGCGTCGTTGCTGACGCACGCGTGCCCGCCGCATCGAATTACGTTGATGTGGGCCTAATTTCTGTGTTACACGCGATAACTTTAGGCAACCTGTATACGTCGGAGTTCCGTGAATTAATCAAACATCTCACAATGGTGACACGGCGTCGTGTTTAATTAGGCCCAACCCAACTTATTTGGAGACAGCGTATGTTGCGAGCGTGCATGCGTGATGATTGCGTGTACGCGTATATGGCTTGCAGGGAAAAACATAAAGGTAGGTGACTATTATGGATGACCTTCACATAGAAATGGCAAAAAATATCTGAATCGTCGAAATATTGAGGTTATTATAGAACACTAGCAGTCCTGATCAGCAGTAAAATTGTTGCTTATCCTCTACCCACTTGTGGGAGGCAATGTCTTAGGGTTGGGCTCCCGTAGGCATGGGATACTAATAACACCCATCAAGGTAACAGTGACACTTTAACCGCATATCATTGTCTCGTCGCTACTATTACACCAACTAGCAGTACATTTAGTTATTTGGAACCATTTGGCACCTCTCGTTGAGTGCAATATTTGACATCTGGCCAAAAGATTCATCCACATATCTAAATGGTTAAAACTGTATCTTACTGAGTATTTAATTTACAAAACAGATACTCGCAGTTGACCTTACAGTGCGTGTGGGGGTAGGCCTACAACGTTGGTCAGAAAGTCAAATGTTGTACTCGCATAAAGGTACCGAACAGCTGCTTAATATAACCAAAAGTAAGGTACAGCCATCACAATAGCAATATGCCGATTTCATTAGATGGAGACTTTATAAACATATCTTAAATGTGTATTTTTGAACAAAAACTGCATTCGAGACTTTACAGGATGGAATTTTGCTTTTGGAAGGAAATCAACATCTGTCCACACACAAAATTGTGCAAAATGGCTCGAAATTACAAGAAGTTTTAGAAGAAGGTTTACTTACAGGTGTCACATTAACAAAATCGCAACTTAATTTGGATAATGCTTTAACCAACACATTTTGTACTGTGTGTGTTTCGGACAAACCAAGCACTCGTGAATTTACATGTTGCAGGTACGTGTTTGCCAGGAAATCAACATGCGCACACAGAAAGATGAAAATAGCTCCAAGTGAGCAGGAATAACGTCTGCTGATGTGGTGCCATAATAGCAATAATAATAATATTATACAAATATAACTTGCCTGTAGCATTATCATGGCGTCTTAATGTGTATTGTGTGGACCAAATAAGGTACTGTCGACTTTACAAGGGAGTTTGTTTTAGCCAGGAAATCGATGCGTGCATTGACAGAATGGTGATCAATGGCTCAATGTGTCCACGTGTAATATCTATATTTGCCACATTTACAAAATACCCATATAGTTTGCCTAACACTTTATGGTGGTGACCACACATATTTTTTGAATAATAAACGGTACTCGCGACTTTCCATGGTGGGGTAACATTTTTGCCAGGAAATCTGTATCTGCAAACATAAATATGAGCAAAACGTTTCCAAAATGACCATTAATAATATATACTGGTTTCACAGTAACAAAATACTAGTTTTATTTGATGAACTTGTGGGGACAACACGGCAGTCATTACTTTAGGAGGTGGGAGACTGTTTTGACCACAACACCAATGCTGCATTCAAAGAAAGGTGCGCAATGACCCAATATGACCAGGAGTAATGTATTTGACCTTTGTTCAATTTTATTTTATTAAAAATCGATAGAAAAATGGCAACATCAGTTTTTTTTATTGCTAAGACATATGAGAATGCATTTATAAAGGTTATCATAACAATCCATGCCTATAGGAAAACATTCCCCCAGCCAGCCACCCAGAGAAGAATAACAAAACACACTTATTTCTGTCGAAATGTACACGTCATGATGAAAGTTAAAGGAAGCCACAGTATTATAAGTGGCATAATCTCATTGTAGTAACTAGCAAGAAATGCCCGTCACCTGACGGGTGCCTTGGTAGATGACAATATTGATAGTAATATTTACCAAGTGTTAGAAATAAACACCATAACGCGCCCGCAGATACTCCTTGTGTGCTCAAAATGACGAAGGTCGGAGAGAATGAGAAGTTATAGTGATAGTGTAGAATTGTCAACTAATATTCGTATTGCTATGCTATTGGCATGAGGGTAGACAGAGGCGTGGCTCCTGAGATTGGTAAGTTACTTTTTTACGTATTATATGCGTACATTGCGTTTTACGTTCCGAACAACTTATTTTACCCATAAAAGGTTAGAATCTTGACATATATGTTTTTTTTTAAAGATATAGGTCCTACGTCCTATTCTAGGGTTCGTAGATTAATCCCTGAAAGTTTGGGGCTCGAGCGTCAAGCCTAAGATAAAAACATTAACCTACCTGCATACACACGCTAGCTAGATTATAAATAGATAACATTAACCTGTATCACTGACATTTGTATCGTGATTCACAATCTTTGTTGTAACAGCTATCCTCGCAGACTATGGTTGCTATAGTCAGCAGCGCCATGGACACTTCGCACAACTAACTAACACCTGCCAACTTTTTTTGGAAATCCGGGAGACTCATTAACGGGGTCAATAAAGAGTTGGTTTTGTGTCAATATCCAACTTTTGTAGAACGGACTGCAGTTAGCGCGCTTGCGCAGTTCTGTGTTTCCTCGGCTAGCGGCATGTTTGTCAGACAACGATTGTGGCAATAAACAACTCACTATGATACCAGGGGGTAAAGAGTGAAACAGGTTTTCTCATAGGCGACCATGTTAACGTTTTGTCTGATTATAAGAAAATGTGACCTACAAAATCTGTAACCAAGCAGGAAGTCTAACTAGAACATGACCCCTAACGGTTCATCATTGTTCCCGTGTCGCGCTCTGTCGTCGTGCTGTCTCTCATCTTGACGTCGGCAGATGGGGGAAGGGTGCTATTGAATAATGTTCGCCGCCGAGACGCCGAAAAAACTATTCAGCTTCACTTATGACATGTCATACAAGAACGGGGGAGGGGAGCAAGGGTGCTGCTGGAGATTTTCAGAGAAAATCCGTGAGACTCCCGGATTTCTCAGGAGGGTTGGCAGGTACACTAACTAACCATAGGCCTGTATCGTGGTTGAGCTTTTACTGGGGTGCTTGATCCACGAGGCTCTCTACATAACTTCCAACTCCACCCCGTGAGGCTCCCTTAAAATCCAACTCCACACTTCCTTTTAAACTCCAACTCTCTTTCATCAAGCGGAACTTTGACCTCACCGGGGGTGCACACGCTCACTCACGCACACAGGCACACACGCGCACACACGTATGAACTAGTCTACATACCTTTTTTGGGGTAACTCTCTTTCATCAAGCGGAACTCTGGCCTCACCGGGGGTGCTCACGCGCGCACGCACGCACACACGCACGTGTGAACTAGTCTAGATACCTTTTTTGGGGTAACGGGCTCGTTAAGAACAGGTGTTGCCTATTTCAATAATTGTTTGTTGACAACCGATTATGTATCACGAAATGACTTTTATTAAACTCGTGTTGGCGTGGTCGAACCGGAACTGAAACTGCGCATGCTCGCATCAAAGATTGTAAATACGATATGCAACTCTAAGAAATGTCACGTAACATAAACGTCAATAGCGCCATCTGGCGACCAGATATAATAACTACTTATTCTAACATCCCCTCTTTTTTTTAAAAGGAGCATAATAAAAATTTTGACTTTATGAGCCCATGGCAACATAACAACACAATGCAATCTAACACTAGAGTCAATTGGGCCACTATACTATAATGATCAGAGGTTACTAGCACATGATCAGGTTTGGACAACAGGGGGTTGGGGCTGGTCTTCACTGGAACCGTGCTGGCTTTGTGACGACTCGCCCAGAGCGCGTTTTCACTGGCGAGACGACTTTCGCAGGAGACGCGGACACGCTCGGTGTGGGAGTTGTCATTTTCGGCGCGATGCTCGGCACGTCACGCGGTTCGTCTTCCGGTAGCGTCTTCTGTTTCCGTTCACGCGGCTGTTCGCGTGGTTGCTGTACGCGTGGCTGTAGTTCGCGTTGTTGTATGAGTGGTTGTCGTTCGAGTGGTTGTAGTATCGCTGGCTCTGCATTTGTTTTGTAGTCTTGCGTGAAATCGTTTGCTCGACCTCGGGAATCGCTGGTTTCAGCAGAGACTCGGCCTGTGGGACGACTGCTCGTGTGCGTCGATTCATCAAGCGCTGTGCCGGACTGCTGACCATCTGACTCGTAGGAATATTGCGCCATTCCAGGAGTGCTTTCATCGGGTCGGAAGATTTCGCTAGCAGCTGTTTTGCAATTTTGACAGCGGCCTCCGCCTTTCCATTCGACTGACTGTGATAGGGTGACGATAACGAATGTTCGAATTTCTAACTCTGCGCAAAGCGTTCAAACTCAGCGCTTATGAACTGTGGCCCACCACCGGAGTGGACTATGTTGGGAGATCCGTGACGTGCAAATTGCTCTTTACACGCCTCAATCGTAATGACCGCTCGTTGATCATCTAGCTTCGCGATCTCGAAGAAATCGGAGTAGTAGTCGACGATTATGAGGTATGTGTCCTGACCGTGCGCGAAGAGATCCATTCCGACCTTAGCCCACGCTCGCGGTAGAATCGTGTGGCTACGAAGACTCTCTTTCTGTTGCGTAGGTCGTTCTCTTGAACACTCACTGCATCGCTCGACCGTCTGTTTTACGTTGTTTGTCATACCGTGCCAGTAGAGACTGTCTCTGGCTCTGCGTAGAGTCGACTCAATGCCTTGATGACTGCTGTGTAGTCTCACTAACATGTCATGGAGTGACTTTGGGATGAACATACGCTCTCCTTTGTACAGGATACCGTTGTGCCCAGCGATGACGTCTCGAAACGTCCAGTAGACTTTCAGGTCAGACGGTAACTGTGACCTGATCCTGATGCGACCAGCACGAGTAGTTTCTGCAGAACCGGGTCGTCGGCTGTGGCCTGACGTATCACGTTTACTCTCGGCTCGCTGATGTTGACGTACTCTCTGGGGTCGACTGTCTCGACTTCCACAGCGATGGCGTTCTCCGTTGTCATCTGGAATATCTGCTCCTTCGTCAGCTCAACTGGTTGTCTACGTGTCGACGGCCCTCGCGACAGCATGTCTGCGACGAGTTGCTCACTTCCTGACTTGTAGACGACTTTCATGTCGTAGCGCTGAAGTGCCATCATCATGCGTTGAAGTCTTTTCGGAGCCTCCAAGAGTGACTTTCGGAAGATCGTTTCCAGTGGCTTATGATCACTGTGAATCGTCACGTCTGGATGTCCATAGATATATTTAACAAGATTTAACAAGATTTAACAAGATTGCCATCCAGAGAATTAACTCTAGATGGCAGGTGGACAAGGAAGCCATTTGGCTTATCGAGAGTCCAACCCTTTTATTTACATATATCCAGCCCTTCTGAGGTATGTGTCGATTTTATTTTTAAACATATTCACACTACTAGCACCCACACAATCATCAGATAATCTGTTCCATTCATTCACAGTCCTTTGTGAAAATGAGAACTTTCTCACGTCTAATCTACACTGCTCCTTTACTAATGTAACTTCATGTCCTCTAGTCTTTCTATCTTTCTTAACTGAAAAAAACATATTTCTATCAATATTTTCATAACCATTCAATATTTTAAACACTTCTATCTGATCTCCTCTCAATCTCCTGGTCTCTAGTGTTGTTAAACCACATTCTTTTAGGCGTTTTTCATAACTAAGATACCTCAGTTTTGGTATCATTTTAGTCGCTCCCCTCTGTACTCTTTCTAGCATATCTGTCCTTCTTGCGGTATAGCCTCCACGCTTGTATACAATATTCTAAATGAGGCCTAACTATTGTTTTGTACAGCGGTATTATTAGTTCTTTTTCTTTATATGCTATATTTCGCCTAATCAATCCAAGGATTTGATTTCCCTTTGAAGCTGCAATTCCACACTGCTCTGAAACCTTCATGTCAGCACTAATTGTCAGCCCTAAGTCTTTTTCTTTTACAGTAGTACTTAGTACAGTTCCCCCCATTGTATATTCTACATATTCGTTCCCATGTCCTGTGTGAAGGCATTTACATTTCCCAAAATTGAACAACATTTGCCACTTTTCAGACCATTTGATCAACCTGTCAAGATCATCTTGTAAATGCTGTCTATCACCATCACTTTTAATCCTTCTAAACACTTTTGTATCATCTGCAAATTTCAACACCTTGCTAGCTATATCATCGTCCAAATCGTTTATATATATTAAGAATAATATAGGTCCCAGTACTGATCCCTGTGGAACCCCACTCAAAACTGATTTCCAGTTTGAAGCCTCCCCATCAACAACTACCCGTTGTCTTCTGTCAATCAGCCATTTTTCTATCCAGTTAATTATACCATTTCCTATGCCATGGGCTTTTAGTTTAAGCAGTAATCTCTGATGTGGCACTTTGTCGAAAGCTTTTTGAAAATCTAAGTAGATGATATCTACTGGTGATCCATCATCTACCCACTTAGTGATATCTTCCAAAAAACATAACATATTTGTTAAGCATGACCTCGCTTTTAGAAACCCATGTTGAGATGGGTTTATCAAGTTATGTTTAACAAGAAAATCCACCATGTGATCTTTAATTAGTCTTTCTAATAATTTACAAATCACTGATGTTAAACTAACTGGTCTATAGTTCTCTGACTTGTTTCTCGAACCTTTTTTAAATAACGGTATAATGTTTGCTTCTTTCCATTCTAAAGGAACCACTCCCTCTTCTAATGACAAGTTGAAAACTGTTGCAAGCGGTATGCTAATTTGTTCTACAATTTCCACTAGTAGTTTGGGTGGAATACCATCCACTCCAGGTGATTTATTTTCCTTCATAGCCCTAATTTTCTTAGCTACCATTTCTGGGGTTACAATTAACTGTCTTAAATAGTCTGATTCTGCCCCCTTGAACTTAGCCTCTGGTACTGGCAGTGAACTAGTGTCTTCTCTGGTAAACACTGAACTAAAATACTCATTTAGGTCTTCAGCCATTAAGAATCCTTCTGATATTATATTTCCAGCACTATCTTCTAGAGGACCGACCTTATCCTGAACTTTCTGTTTGCTTCGAACATACGCATAAAAACTCTTGCTGTCATGTTTTATATTACAAGCTAATTTATGTTCATAGCTTCTCTTTGAATTTCTAATTTCAGCTGTAGCTTGGTTTAGTGCTTCTTTATAAATGTTGTAGTCTTCGTCATTGCCAGTACGTCTATATGACTTCCACATCATTTGTTTATACTTAATTTTTCTAATGGCTTCTTTCGATAAGTATTTCTTTCTGGTCCGTTTATCTTTTTTTTTGAAGGGAACAAATGTATCTACAATGCAGTCTATTTCATTCTTTAAGATATTCCAGCATTCTGTTGCTGTCTTATTCTTCAGTGTATTATTCCAGTCTATCTTTGCTAAAGACTTGGTCGTATTTGCGGCAGGCAAACACGATGGCAAGACATTCAAGCTCGATCGGTGTGTAGTTGCGTTCACTCGCTGTCAGTGAACGCGAAGCATAGGCGACTGGCTTCTCGTGTTGTAGAAGTGTCACTCCTAGCTCCTGCGTACTTGCGTCACATTGAAGTACCACCGGTTTCGTCACATCGTAGTACGAGAGAGAACGTTCTGCGGTTGCGATGTCCTTCACTCGCTCGAACGCTTCTTGCTGGTCTGGTCCCCACACGAACTCGGCGACTTTCTGCACCAGACGTCGTATGGGCTCGCAGACTGCAGAAAGATTCGGCATGAATTTCGCGATGTAGTTCGTGAAGCCCAGGAACCGTCGTACTTGTTCGACGTCCATCGGCGTCAGCATATTCTTGATGTCGCACACTTTATCAGGATCGGGCTTGACCCCGTCCGGAGACAACACATGCCCGATGTACACGATCTCTTTCATGTGAAGCCTCATTTTAGATCTGTTCAATTTCAAGTTTTGTTCGTGAGCACGCTGTACTAGCTTCATGAAGTTGCTGTCATGGTCTCTGCGGGCCTCTGCCTCTGTCTGACCACGACCGACGATCAAGATGTCGTCAGCTACTGTGGAGATCCCTTCGAGACCCTCCAGCGCTTGCTGCAAACGACGTTGAAATTCCTCCGGACTCGACGAGATACCAAATGGCATACGCAGCCATCTGTATTTTCCTGCCGGAGTCCAGAATGTCGTCAGGTAACTGCTTTCATCTGTCAGTTTCACCTGCAGGGATCCGTCTTTCGCGTCGACAAGCGAGAAGATTTTCGCATTCGTCAGCGTTGGCAGAACCTCTTTGATCGTAGGTAGCGAGAAGTGGTTGCGTTGAATCGCCTTGTTCAGGTCAGAGGGGTCGATGCATACTCGCACCGAGCCGTTCGCCTTACGTACTGCCAGACAGCTCGAAATCCACTGAGCCGGTGTCTCGACTTTCGCGATGACGCCCTGTGCCTCCAGTGCCTCGATCTTCTTTAGGAACTCGTCCTTCAGTGCGTAAGCGACTTTCCGTGGTCGATTCTGTACGGGAGCGACAGTTGTGTCAATCTCGATGTTGTACTCACTCGGAAGACACCCAAGTCCGGTGAAGACATCCGCATACTCCGTTATGGCAGCATCGATGTCGTTTGTTCGATCCTCGACCAGGCTGACGTGTTCACTCACCGCGATCAGATCGAGTTTCAGACACGTGTCGAGGGACAGCAGTGTGGCGTGCCTCGTTTTGACGACTTCGAAGATCAATATCTCCTCACGCTGGTCGATTTCTCGGAGTGTTAGGGAACATCTACCCTTCGACGGCACCTGCGAACCATCGTACATCGTCAAGTTCGAGGTACTCGCGCGTAGTGGTGGAGAGCCCAGTAGTCGATAGTCGGTGACGCTGAGGACATTGCATGTTGCGGCGGTGTCGAGTTGACATCTCAGTGCAGTAGGAGCTGAACGACTCTCCGATGATACGTTGATCGTTGCCATCAGACGTCGACCCTCCTTGTCCACTTGTATGCGTAGAATGCTGGAATCGTTGTCACCGTCGACGAGGTAGACACGCTTCGTCTTTGACTGTGCCTGCGGCGCTCGGCAACACTTGGCGTAGTGATTTTTATTTTTACAGGCGTAGCACTCACTGCCGAATGCTGGACATTGTCTCGGCGGGTGCTCTGTGCCGCACTTCCCACACTTGTCCGCTTGTTGCTCGACGTGTGAGTCGGTTGAGATCTCGGCCTGCGTTTAGCCTTCTTCTGTCTCGTCTTGTAGACCGCCTGCACTTCCTCGTTCAGTTTGAGCTTCCGCATTTCGCCTTCCGTGTCCTCCGCTAGGCGACACAGGGTAATGGCTTTCTCCAGGTCTAGGTTCTTTGTTTCAAACAGACGCCGACGCGTCCGTTCTTGGTCTAACCCCAACGTTAGCGCGTGAAGAACCATGTCGTCCATCAGATCGCCAAACGCACATTCACGGACCTGCTTCTTTAGGGCCGTAATGAAGTCATCAATAGAGCGATCGTTCTGCTTCATGGTGAGGAAGTGATGTCTGGATGCAAACACGCTCACTCTAAGACGGCAGAATTCATCAAACTTCGCGATGACGTCATCAAACGTTGGAACGCCTTCAAACGTGAAGTTGTCATAGATGTCATTCCCTTTGTCACCGATACAGCGTAGTAGAATCGCCGTTTTCGTCTTCGCGTTCGCGTCAGCTTTGTCACTGGCGTCGATGAACTGCGTGAACTGCTTTTTGAAACGCAGCCATTGCTCTGGCAGATTGCCGGACACGGGAAGTGGGTCGGGGAGAAGGAATCGTTCCATCACTTTTGTAGTCAAAATAGAACGGACTAACCTTCTTTCACCGCGACTTTACGTTCTCTGAGTTCCAATTCACCTCTAGTTCGCTCTTTCTGACACCATGTTTCAATAATTGTTTGTTGACAACCGATTATGTATCACGAAATGACTTTTATTAAACTCGTGTTGGCGTGGTCGAACCGGAACTTCTTCTTCTTCTTCCAATACACGCCTAGCCTCAACATGCTGAAGATACAGGCGGTGCGTGGCATGGCACGCGAACAGGAAATTTTTGTTTTGCTTTTAGAGTTCAATATATAAGAACACAAATTATCGTGTAAATAAACATAAATACGTGCAGAAGAACTTGTTAAAGTCTAAAACATGGGGTATTGCAAAGTCTGGATGTTGCTTTTAAACGCATCCAGGCTGTTTTGATTTACAATATATTGAGGGAGGGAATTCCAAAGTCGAATGGTACTGGGGAAAAAAGAATACAAGTGGTAGTTGCATCTGGAGTGAGGGATAAGGTAAGATAAGGAATGTTGTTTTCTAGTGACTATATTTACAGGAATAAGGTATTGGTTTGCTGGTATACCCACTAGGCCATTTGCTATCTTGTACATCATACATAGTTTTGCATAAGTTCTTCTGTCTGATAAGGATCTCCATCCTAATGTCTGGAGCATGTCTGTTACACTGGAGGTATTGTGGTGGCGATATAAGACATATCGGGCTGCACGGCGTTGAATCATTTCTAGTTTGTTTATTTGTGTAAGGGTATATGGATCCCAGACAGTACAGCTGTTCTCCACGATGGGTCTGACAAAGGTGAAGTAGGCCTGAGTTTTTATTTGAATTGACGGAACTTTGAGATTTCTGCGGAGGAAGCCTAGTGATCTATTTGCTTTTAGACAAATGTTATTTATGTGGGCATTCCACCGGAGATCTGAGGTTATGGTTATACCAAGATATTTTACCTGTGAAACAGTTTCTAGTGTTTGACCGTGAAGCATGTATTGATTGTTAATGACAGTTTTGTTTCTTGTTACAGGTATGACATGGCATTTTTGAAGATTGAATTCCATGTTCCAGGTTATGGCCCATTTTCCAAGTTTGTGAAGATCTTCCTGGAGCACAGCTGTATTTGTCTTAGGCTTAAGGGCTATATACATTATGGTGTCATCAGCAAAAAGTCTAACTGTAGATGTAATATTGTCTGGGATGTCATTTATGTAAAAGAGGAATAGACAAGGGCCAAGTACAGAGCCTTGTGGTACTCCTGATGTTACGGGTACCTCAGAGGAGGCCTCGCCCTCTATTATGACTCTTTGAGTTCTGTCTGTTAAAAATGATCGAATCCAGGAATTTGTTTTGCCTTGGATGCCATAGTGATGGAGTTTGTAAATCAGTTTTTTATGGCTGACCTTATCAAATGCTTTAGAGAAGTCCATCACTATGACATCCGTTTGCATGCCAGACTGCATATGGGTAACTAAGTCATGTATGAACTGAATAAGCTGTGTCTCACAAGATACTTGGGAGCGAAAGCCATGTTGAAGATGATAAAGAATGTTGTGTGAATGTGCATGTTTCATTATACTACTAACCAAGACATGTTCCATTAGTTTTGATGCTATGCATGTCAGGGAAATGGGCCTATAATTTGAAGCTATGTATTTTTGACCATTCTTGAAAATAGGTGAGACATTTGCTTTTAGCCAGTCTGTGGGGACTTCTCCTGTAGCATATGACTTCTGAAAGATTAAAGTTAGCGATGGCGCAATTTCAACAGCCAATTCTTTTAGAATTCTTGGGTTGATGTTGTCTGGTCCTTGTGCTTTATACGGTTTAAGATTTTGTAGGAGTCTTAGTACACCAGCTTCTGTAATTTCTATTTCTGGCATTTCAGGTAGTGTTGGATTGGATAGTTTGGTTACTTGGGGAGATGGGTCGTCTGTAAAGACTGATTGAAACTGCTGATTTAGTATCTACGCTTTGGCTTTAGGGTTTGAGTGTAGGATTCCATTTTGTTTGAGAGGCGATATCGCTGTGTGGTTTGTACGGCAGTGTTTCATGTAAGTCCAGAATCTCTTAGCATAACCTTGTTTTTGTTGACTATCTTCAGTAGAGGTGACAATTTCATTTATATAGTTCCAGTAGGCAGTTCTCAGTTGTTGCTGTATAGTTTGTTTTAGATGTTTGTATTTTGGAGTGTGCTTGTGGCATTTGTGCATTCTGTCCCTTTTTTGCATAAGTTTCTTTAGTGTTGGTGTAATCCAGGGGTATCCGTCCCTACATCTAGCCATTCTGGATGGTATATACAACCCAGTACCTTTGACAATGCTATCCCGAAACATACACCACAACTTGTTTGCACTGTTTTGTTCATAGCAATTTTGAAGATTTTTGCTTACATCTTTCATATGTTTTCCAAATTTGTCCCAGTATGCCTTATTGAAAAGGGGAATATTTCTAGGTTTCTGTTTGTGTTTCATTGGGTTTATGTCTAGCTCTGTGTAACAACAGTCATGATCTGAGATTCCTGGTAATATCTCTGTTCGGTTGACGTTGGTAGGGTTATTTGTGATCATTACGTCTAGAGTGTTTTCTCCCCTTGTTGGCTTGTCTATAATCTGGATAAGACCAAGGTCATCTAGAATGTTTCGAAATGTATCATGAAGTAGTACGTTTTGGCAGTTTGGTTTTAACATTCCATTCTGCCAGTCCCATCCAGGAAAATTAAAATCTCCTGCAATGAATAAGTGTTGCTTTTGATTTACTCTGCCTAAAGATATTTCAAATTGTTTTATGCTGTGTTCGTCATTTACGTCAGGTCTGTAGTAGGCACATATGTGAAGTAATTTACAACCAGCTATGCTAATCTTAGCCCAAATGATTTCGCAGTCTGTCTCTAATTCAAATTCCTCTTCACTAAGCAGGTCAGAATGTATTGCAATGAATACCCCTCCTCCTCTCTGTTCATCTGTTCTGTCCTTTCTATATACATTGAATTTATCTGGGAAATATTCAGAATCTAATATGCTATTGCTAAGCCAGGATTCAGTGCCAATAATTATGTCTGGTTTGGAGCTATCAATGAGTGAAAGGAATTCTGCCTTCTTGTTTTTTAGTGATTGACAATTTAGGTTGATGATTCTCAATGTTTTTTTAGTATTAGGAGTATGACGGTAATTGTGCTGTTTCCTTTGATTCGAAGGAGATGATGCATGTAGTGGAGGTCCTAACCCTGCTGGTGTTGTAGGGAGTTGAATGGAGTCATCATTTGATTGAGAGATGTGTTGATATATATTTTCAGAGAGTTCAATGTCGTCATAATTGAAAAGGGTACTACTGAAATTAGGCATTCCACATTTTAGGCAATTCCATGATGTGTTGGTGTTTTGCATCGTTTCATATATTGTGTCTCTGAAACTGCGCATGCTCGCATCAAAGATTGTAAATACGATATGCAACTCTAAGAAATGTCACGTAACATAAACGTCAATAGCGCCATCTGGCGACCAGATAGAATAACTACTTATTCTAACATTGCCCTCTTCTGGAGAGATGACAGACAATTTTTGTATGCCAATAATTCCGAAAGGGGGCGACGTCGTTTGTTTTCATGGGTCGAAACATGCGTTGTTTACGTGAATGTTGTTGCACTTTTATTTGTTTTGTTTGTTATGTTTGATATGACGACTTGTGTGAACAAGACGGTGCCACTTCTGTCGTCGGTGCAACGCGACATCGTGTCAGGCCTTGGACGTTTGTTTTACGTCGTGTCTCCAGCAGAAACTGCGTTCGAAAAAGTCGAAGATGTCCCGGATTTTGTCAATAAAGTAGGGCAGCCTGGGGCAGCGCGCTCTCCCAAGGAAAGCGGTCAAATTACCCACCATAAATTTGTGCTGACTTGTCCTAAATATGTTCATAAAAAAATATGTGTTACCCATAGGGAAACTATTTTCAATAAGTAGTCAAACCAGATGAGTTATATATGAAAAGTAGTATGAGTCCCCATGCAAAAACCGTCTTGCTCCATTACCATGAGGCGAGACGTAGCAATTTAGATAGCAATAGAATTGAAGAAATGTTAAGTTAAATTACCATGAGGCAAGATGTACCAATCTAAATAATAATAGAATTGAAGAAATTTTTGTTAATGTACCTAAAATGATTTGGCAACATGCTTAATTGATTGACAGGTAATTTGCACCAATAAAAGTAACACCTGCTGAGATATAGCTGGGTGTGCATTTTATCTTGAGGGTGCAGTTAGCCCACACTACTCTGTCGCCTGTTTGACAATAATATTCAGTAGGGATAGACCTACATCACCATAACCTGCCATAAAGTTAATTCATTATCACATCTGTAAAGTAACCAATACGTTTGATCTTCAACTGTTTGTTCTGTTTTATGATTATTTGTGTCCTGGATGAAAATTATTAATATTGTGAATATACCTATATACTTAAATATGAAGTCTCAAAAAGTTTTTATAAAGTCGGTTGTATATTTTATTTTATTAATCAGCAATAACATTTTATTTCTAACAAACACATTCTACATATATTATCTAACATGTTATGTAGCTAATGTTGAACTATTTTTTATTTAAAATAATATATTTTTACATTATTTTCCAAATGTGCTACATGTCTTTACCTACCTGCAAACAGATCCATGCATTCATCAGGTGTACATTTACGTTTTTAGCACTGATTTCCATTGCAGGCGATTCCTTACTTCGCGGTGTTTCTTGTTGCCGAGTTGTTTGTCCTCCTTATGCAAGGGAAGTCACTTCCCCGACACAATGACGGATTGTCTTCCATCTCTGCCGGGATCCTCTCCCTTCTCCCAATGTAAGAGATCCTACATCATACATTTGTAGTTCTGCCTGTCAGAGGTGCCAAGTTATATCGCCGCAAAAGCGGTAGAGCTACGGGTTTTCGTGATGTGATGGTGGTAGATGATGAACTGACACCACAAGCCTTGCATTGCAGTCATAAGGGGGGTGTGGGTAGGAAAGGTAATCACTCCATGGTCGGGTAATTGTTCAATTATAGCTGGGTACTTGGTACAGTGTGTCAAATTGATGAGACATTAAGTATTGTGTATCAAATTGGTGAGACACTTGATACATTGTGTCAGATTTATGAGACATTAAGTACACTGTGTATCAGATTTGTTAGACATTTGGTACATTATGTCAAATTTATGAGACATTAAATATATTGTATCAAATTGGTGAGACACTTGGCACAGTATGTAAAATTTATAAGACATTAGGTACTGTGTGTATCAAATTGGTTGGACACTTGGTACAATATATCAGATTAGTGGGACTTTAGTACAGCATATAAAATAATAGTGATACAGTAGAACCTCTCTTTTAAGGTCACCTCAGTAATACAGCCACCTCACAATGAAGGTCACCCTGGGACAATGCAAAATTATTTTAGTAACAGTAAATATAGGAATTGAGTCCCGCTAATATGGTCACCTAGCTATTCAGGTGACACTTGCCCTGTCCTGAGGGTGACCTTAATAGGGAGGTTCCATGTACTTAATTTTACTACAGCACTTGTATCTGATTGGTGGACTGTCTCCACCATATGTGATAATAATTATTATAAATATTCAATTATATATTATATATTTTTATAATGGTTTTTCCAGACTGCTTGTAAAAAACGTAGAGAATCGAGCATACGAGTGGATCTGGAATGATTGGCCTCTCTACAGATTCCATTGGCACTCGCCTGTCACGTGGTGGCTATGCATGCTGGGAGTTGATTTCTGCTATTACTGGATCCACCGAATGTCCCACGGTCAGATATATGTTCATATGTACCGTATTTGTTCTATTAAACATACCGTATGGTTAACAAATATTTGATATGTGGAAATGTGTCCGATATTGCATTCCAATGAGCTTACAGGGGTATACACCCATTTTATGGGGTTCCTGGGTTTAACCATCTCAGCAGACGTGACTGGCAAGCGATTTATGCATACACATATCATCTGATATGAACAAAAGGATACCAGAACACTGTAACATCTTATACTTTAGGAGAACTCTTTGATATGTTTTCATCCCTGAGCTTTGTATCTACATTGGTAGAAACTAAATTACTATGATGGATTCAGTAGTCAAGGTTGGCATTGAAAAATGGTGTCAGACACTAATTAGGGCATGTGTGCTTAATACAATGAATATGGTAATCTAAAAGATTTTAAAACTATAATAAAACAGTCAGTCACATAGACTGTCATTGGATGTAAAGTTTTTAAAGATATAGAAGGTTTGGTAAGATGGTCCATCTAACAAAGAGAAGTGTGTGTATACAACAAAACAGTGCACTTCTTGGGAACCGATAAATGTGCTGCATTAAAATATTGGGCTTTGTTAATAACATATTCGATAATGAACTTTCTTGAGATATTCACTGTTTAGTTATCACAAAAACAAAATTGTTGTTATTGGGGGCCTTTTACCCACTATTAATGGTAAAACCACAACACTCATACCATTCAGCAAGATGTTTTAAAACAGCGCTACCTCAAAACCATCCATCGTAAAGCCAGACAACAACTACTCGTAGTATCATCAGATGGTTGTGGGTCTAGAGGGTTAAGAAATAATTTATGCATATTTTTATGCATATTTTAATTGTCTGTTTACAGAGGTGAACTTTATATGGGCAGCTCACCAAGTACATCACAGTTCTGAGGACTACAACTTCACGACAGCCCTGAGGCAGTCCGTACTGCAACGCTACCTCTCTTGGGTCAGTTCTTGTCATACGATTTCCATCGTTATCATAAAATGTGATCTGTCACAGCGAACCAAGTACCATAAATGTCCATGTATAATACGCACCCCAACTGTTGACATCAATCTCTGATTTCATCGCTTCTAATATTTTGCTTGAACCCATGAATCCATTTCAGATTCGTAAACATGTCACCTACGCAAGTTACGACATTGTCGCTCGCTAGTGACTAGTGTGTAAGCACTATGTAACTTGTTATGTAGCTTGATGATTGCGCAACTGGTTAAATCAGCACTTGCTAGAACTTACATTGTGTCGTTCTGATTTCACTTTTAAATTAACACCAAGTTCTATTCTGAAATGCTACATGCAAACCTGGTACTTTCAACTGCGAAGCGTACATGCGCTACATTCGTCTTTATTTACATTCACAACATTTGCATTCCCAACTTTAAACATGGAGTCACACTTGTTGACACTCGACAAGTGACGCGGGCATCATTCACGTGATTCAGGAACACCAATCATAATCATAGCGGGACGCTTCCCGGGCTGCACTTCCCGGTCTCGTAAGCTTCCTGCTCATTGGTGTTATTCGCGATGTCAAACATCCGGGCTCTCGTCTTTGTTATTTCTCGCTGCTAGTTTAGGGCTAGAGAGGCGGTTACGGGAGTGCGATTCTTGCCGTTCGTCTGCGTTGCTGCGGTGGTTTATGTGATTGTGACATCACACTGACTTTGATAATATTACTAGTTTTCCAGCAGTGTTTTCCTGGTCTGCAAACTTTGATAAATTGGTCAGAGAAAATTTTTTGTAGCCTTAGCACCATGTATAATATGTACCCCGAATTTGACTAAAAAGTGAAGAAAAAAAATTAAGCCCCACAGGCCATTTCTGCATGTGAGCAAAGAATAGTTGTCCAGGTTATGTCCCATCATTGTTGACATCTAGGCCAAAATGCACACCTTGTCATCATGACTGTCAATGTCTGGATTATTTTCCTCAATAAATAATATAAAACTAATAAAATATTAAATGTGTGGTTGCTTTGAGCATTGGTTTTTTACACAGTCCAATTTTAAACCAACTTTTCTCAAGCTTCTTAAGCTAGCTTTTTAAAAGTTAGCTTAATTTTAATCAATAAGTCAAAAACTACTGAAGACATTTCAACAAATGTGGTATCATTTTAAAGTTCATAATATGTGCAACTCAAAATGGTACACCACACTATTTTGCTTTGCTTAATACCAGACCACAGGTGTATCAACACCAGATTTGTGGTCAAATGCATTGAATCAACTCCAATTACAGAATACACTAGTTAAATTTAGAATAACAATTTTAATTCCACCTTATAAATATACTTCTGAAATACATATTGCAGGTATTATATCCATAGCAGTGTGTGAGTAGAGCGGCCATACATTTACTCTGTATAATTTCAAACATAATCTTCTATTAAAATTTTGAGCACTTTTTGAAGAAAGAATATGAGACTAAAAGTTACATGTAATTGAAAAAGTACCAAAAGACCAGTTACATTTTCATCAAATTCCATAAATGGAATTGATGTTTAATTCCAAATACATGTCTGTTATCGTCAATCACAATGCGACACATAGCAATCACATGACCAGCCAGTGCAATCTCTGTGACTACTGTCATAACAGATCAAGACAACAAATCAAAAAAACTATTTTTTTAATCAAATTCTAAATTTCCATACAGTGTGACTGAATTTTTACAAATCTTTGACTTTCAGAGCGAAAAGCATTAGTGATCTGTAACGTGAAGTGGAGATATTGTAAAATGTTAACAGTGCCCTTAACAAACAAATCATGTAGAATATCTATAGAATATATCCCATAAAATATATTTTGTATGATTTTTGCAGAGGATTTTCTATAGAATTGTTTTTCAATAGAATTATATAGAATTTCTGTATAATTCTATAGAATGTTCTATAGAATTTCATAGAAATGACCATAGAAATTTAATATAATTTTAATGCCTCACCAATTCATTTTCTATAGGATTGTTTTGCTATGGGTATGGCCCGTGTTTTGCAGGTGGCGTACCTTCCTCTGGCCCTCTTTGTTCCCCCGTCCACTTGTATTGTCCACCTACAGTTCAGTCTCCTCTACCAGTTCTGGATTCACACCGAGGTACGTCTCATCTGACTATATGTACACTAAGTAAGAATTTAAGATTATTATTAATGTCTCAGTTCGTCAATGAACTAACAAATTATTAAACAAATTGGTTAACAAATTAATACAGTAAAGTGTTAACTGATTATTACCAAATTGACTAGTCAGCTGATGGATTTGATTGTCTTAAGACATGTTATACAGTATTAATTATGTCTGTTATAGCATATTAACTACACAGATGTGTTTTAATTAATGACTGTTTGTTAATATAATTTGACTGCTGTATGTTTCGTTTCAACTTCTTGAATGACAAAGTCAGTAATACATACAACTTCAACACAAACTGCCAAATTATATAAAAAAAACATTGTTTTTTAAAGCACATTTGGCTTGTTAAGATGTTAGAAAAGTTATGCAAATGAAACTTTTTAAACTAGATCTTGAAAATCCAGAATATCTATCTGAAATGCTGACTCCAGAAACATATGGACTGAGATCACAGGATCATCTGACACTAAATATATCAATTTCAAAGTGGAAAACTCTGGATGATCACACTTTGTGGCTGCGCCTAAACTATGCTACACAAAAATGTGCATAGTAGTAATAATGTCAGTGTTTCATCAGAGCAAGCAACCAAGTTATTAAAATAATTTCACCTGTTTATATACTCTTTTTTACTATGTTATATATATTCCACAGTTTTTAATTTTAACTATGCCTTTTTTCAGTACAGCACCATAGAATGATTGTATAAATGCGGTGCTGTAGAAATCAATACACTTACATTTACAAACCTTAGTATCCGGGCATAATTTCAAGAAATTTCCAAACCATAGCATTCTCCATTGTGTGCAACTTGTCTATCGAGACATACATTGGGAAGCCATGTCCATAGCAATGAGGCTCCACGACGTAATGATATACAGTGGAACCTCCCTATTGGGACTGGGCGAAAGTGACCTGAGTAGCGAGGTGACCTTATTAGTGGGACAAATTTCCTATACTTTACTGTTTATGGAACAAATTTGGGACTGTCCAAGGGTGACCTTAATTGCGAGATGGCTGTATTACTGAGGTGATTGTAAAGTGAGGTTCGACTGTAACATGATTTGTATGCTTACCCAGTGCGTGAAGTCCCTTGGTCCACTGGAGTGGGTGCTGAACACTCCCAGTCATCACCGAGTGCATCATGGGAGGAATCGCTATTGCATCGACAAGAACTACGGCGGCACTCTCATCATATGGGACAGGATCTTTAGTAAGTCAACGCTACAAATGCAGCGCTCGGCAAAATATCAGTGCCAGTTCAGCTATGTTCTAATCCATTCCCTTATGTAGATCTAGAGTCTCTTTGGAAGGTTATATATTCACCCTACAGGGTGTTATACATGTGTGTGTTTCATTAACATTAGTGTTTTATTTATAATTCTCCCATATTAACAATATTATTGCAGTTGTTTTTAGTCCTTTGGCCGAAGGTCCAAGGGACTATTGCCATCACTCTGCGTCCGCCGTCCGCCGTTAGCTGCCGTATCTCAGAAACCGTTCAGCAACTTTTTCTCTAATTTTGCATAGACATATCTTAGCGCACTGCCACTATGCACAAGAAATCTGTATTTGATTGAATCATTTTAAGGGCTCCCTAGGGCCTCCAAGGACCCCAAAACTGGTAAAAATGTAACATTTGGCCTATTTTTTCAAAAACTGTTTAGCAACTTTTTTTAAAATTTTGCATATATGTATTTTAGGGTGCTAAGGGGCCCTCAAAGTGCAAAAGTTTTACATTATCTAGTGATGTGGTTTTGAGAAGGGCCCTTGAGACCACCCCCAACAGTAGATTTTATGTGCAACAAAGTCAACACCATGACTAAACTCTGCAGACTAGTGCTACTGTTCCATTGAGACCTTGACTAATCTTTAATTGGTCACAGCACCCAGGCAGAGTAGACACACTTGACCCCTGTTAGACTGAACAGTTGCCTAACACTTTTTATCTTCAAAACTATTGATTTTCTATAATTGCAAGTTGTGTTTATTTTGATGTTCATTTAATTATTATAAAATGGTGTGACTGTGGTGTCTATTGGTTAAAGATGTATTGTCAGTAGAAACCTGTAGGTGACAAACATAGAAAATTAATATTCTGTCACCTGTAGGTGACAAACATAGAAAATTAATATTCTGGACAACTATAGAGTGAAATATCCTACACTTTATTGATATAAAATGCATTCTACTGTTCTGTTTACGCTTGCCATGCCTTGTGTAGACATGGTACTGTGTAAATCAATTGTATCAATATAGACTAATAATTACAGATTCACAATATGGTTGACACCTGAAACAACCAAATGTCAACCATTAGAAGAGTTGACGTAGTTCCGCTATACACAAGCAAGAAATCTGTATTTGATTGAATCATTCTAGTGTCATCAGCATATAGTAGAACACATATTTTCTACATCATCATCCCTAAGGTTGTTGTAAATTTCACCAGCTGCCATGTCAAGTCCATTATAATTGTGACTAACAGTGTTCAAAATGATTCAGGTAAATAGCAAATAACAAAGGACACAAGTTTTCTCCTTGCCATACCTATACATCACATGAGAAGAAGGCTGACACAGCCTGGCCCTGATTTATACATGATTTAGCATTTTTGTACATGTTGTATACGACTTTCAACACAATACCATTAATACCGCATGAAATTATCTTAGACCACAGGGAGGACCGGTCTACTAAATCAAATGCTTTCTTATAATCGATGAAGGCACAATAAAGCCTTTTGCATCGAGACAAATACAATTCAACCAATACCCCTATTTGAACACTGCCTGTTCTTCACCTATTACATTCGCTTTGTTAGGTATGTGGTCAGTCTGGTGTTCTGAACAATCACTAAGGATTAATGAACACTTGTGCAGAATGTCACCCACTTGGCAGGTTTAACTGATATATTCAGCAATGAGGACACTGCTTAGGCCTCACTCTGGACACTGTGTATTACACCCAGCTGTGGAGCTAAGATTCTCTGCCTGCTATTTTTAATGGAAACTGTGACTACCCTGGTAATGCATAATTGGTCACTGGCAGTAGCTTGTGTCAACAGACACCATTAAGCCACTAGACCCCTGTTAAACCGGACAGTTGCCTGTAGGTTTTAAACTGTGTCAAACAGTGAGTCTACCTTTTGCTCTCAAATAATCTGTCCTTTTAGTTTTACACATGAAGACATAATCTGGCATAACTTGATAAGTCTTTGTAGCAGCACATTTGTACTTCCAGTGTATCATTGCAACATAACATACATATTACATACTGTGTGCCACATTTGAATGTTGTGCATGTAATATTTCCATGCAATCCATTTGCATATATAATGTAAAACTTCAACAGCCATTTAACTTTGCCAATTTTTGTAGCAGTCATATTTTTTGAAACTGTAAAGCACCCTACCAAACCTTTACAAGGATGTAAGAAAACAATGTTACAATTTTTCTGACTTATCACTCATTTGGTCAGCCAAGGTCACATATAGACGTATTAGTCCAAAGGACTTTTTAATAGTTACCACCTTCAGTATTTTAGGGCAATAAGCTCAGTAGGTTTTATGGATGAAACTGTAGATTTTTTACATTTGTAGCGAATAATTGCAAAATGTTTGCTATGGAACTTTAGAATTCAAGCAAGTGACCGTAAGTAAGCGTAACAAAATTGCGGACAATCAACTTTCGGCTGAAGAACTAGAGTCGACAGACTTTTCCTTGTCTTTTGTCCTAGGGACGTTCGAGGGAGAGAGGGAAGATGACAAGGTGGTCTACGGCCTCGTGCACCCTCTCAACTCGTGGGATCCCATTTACACACAGGCAGGCATTTAGTCTTCTCTTACGATGTGATACAATACACAAGTTGTTTCTACAATTATAAAATAAAACCCAAACATATTGTGTGCGTTTTCACGTCAGTAGTTATAACTTCTGTGATAACTGTATAAAAACGTAATTACTTTGTTGAAACCAGGTTTGGGTTCGATTTCAGTTGTCAGTTACAATTTTACATCATCATAAAAACAGTGTGTGTGACTGTGCGTGCATGCGTGCATGCATTCAGTGTGTGTGCATGTGTGTGCATATACACTGAAAGTATGTGTGCATGTTAGAATTAGACAGTCTAGTGCAAATAATTCTCCTATTGTGTCAACAAGTCATTGAGGTCAGTGTTATATTTCCTGCTAACATACACTGGTGATAGCAAGTCTGATAGAGTTGGAGCATCAACCAAGAAATATTCAGTCCCAACATATTGAAATGAATGTGTATATGTTCTGCATAGCCTGGTGTTTCTGTTCCCTCCAGCTCTGTCACTGGCGGTACATGATGGAGACCGTGTGGCGACTTCCCGGACTCACAAACAAGATCGCTGTCTTTGTGAAAGGTCCCGGTTGGGAACCAGGCAAGCCGCGTCTCGGGGAAACATCAGACCTTCCTGATGTAAGAACTGTCTCAGTAACATGATTTACTACATAGACTCAACTGAGATTTCAGATAGTGATATATTGCTATTGTTGTGCTGATCTCTCTAATGGGTTTTCACGCATCAGTGAGCCTTGCAGTAGACACACACTGAGCAAACTACATTTCTGCATGAGTTTACCCTATAATTATTGTTATGACAAGATTGCCAAAATGATGTTATTCATCAAGAAATTGGTTGCTCTGCCTTTTCAGT